>JAEMON010000001.1:49545806-49556578 GCA_030264115.1 Lygus lineolaris | reverse complement strand
TCTAGGTTTGATTGTGAAATTTGCACTGTAATTTGAGTTTTGCTATCGTAGTTTCCTGATTGAAGGTTTAGCAGTTACAGACTTCACAGTTTGAACGATTATTCTGTTATTACAGTGATTGATAGGTTCATCTTTGACTGGGATTTCGATTACTGTGTTACCAATGAAGTTAGAATGTACTGTTATGTCAGAGGTTTCGGAAATTTGGTCATTTGGGGCCTCCGATGGTTCGAAATTAACTATCATGGAATGGTCATCAGGTGGTTCGGGTTGAGTGCCAGTGGGGTGAGGTTCGGCAGGTACGCCAATTATTTGTCTGATGACGGCGGGGTCTAGTTCAGTTAGTTCGTTGTCCACAAGTTGGTCTAAAAATTGGTCGAGATGGGAAGCTATTTGGTCGTCTGTCTCGTCGAGTGACACTGAGTCGTTATTATTGAGTAGTTCGACTCGTGACAAGGCGTCAGTATTCGTATTAAGGGCACCTTTTTTGTATTGAATGTCAAAGTCAGTTTTTTCGTCAGTTTTCAGCTATTTTGATCAGTCCACCTTCATTAGCCCGGGTTTCAATTTTGTATTTAGAGTAACCAGAGAAATACTTTAAGAAGATAGAATAACACCAGAAATCCCTAATTTCAGGCACCTACTTGTTAGATTCTTAACTGGTAAAAAAAAATAAAAAATAAATAAGCCGTGTTCATATCTCCGTGAAGAGAAATAACGGAAAATCTCATACTTCTCACACTCGAGATTTTTCCATGAAGCAATCTACGAGAGCGTTGAAACTGTCTTAAAACAATCTTCTTAGAGCTTAACGATGTTGGCGGCTAAAGCTCCTGTTTTCTTTTCAAGGTTCGCCGGCATTGTTCACTCGTTCCTAACTAAGAAACTCAACACCTCTAATTAAAAAAGTATTAAAACGCTTGCCAACTAGGTATGAAATGCAAGTCGATTACATCATTAATTAATCTCAATTAATGAACTCTTCGATGAACTCTATTTCAAAATTTTTCCAAAAAGTCTTCAGTTCAGTTGAACAAGCGCGAGATTTCTACTTTTGTTTGTGTGTCTGACGGGGAGAAATAATAACCGTTGTGGCATTTGATAGTTTTTCGGGGCGATCCCGAAATCGGCGTTAACAACGGATCCCACTTGAAAAGCCAAATCTAACTATTATCTACCCAGTGAATCTTTACAACATACCCAGAATGAACAGTATCTAGAATGAAATAATTGGGATATACACTCCTGTAAAATCTAAGTTTCGAAATTACGCAGAGGTAAACTGCTGATGAATCTCGGACAACACACGAAATATTTTCAAACGGCAATCTTACATGCAAGTTGCTCCTGGTAATCGACTGCCCAACAGAATGAGGTTGCGCACACCGAAGACAGAGGTACCTACTTAACGATTATTGAACTACGACAGTGATGGATGAAGACACTTTGAGCCCAAGACGTGATTCGGCATTACGACGACCACATGAGAATAACTACGTACGATGGAAACCCCAGAAACCCTAAATACCCAATGATTTGGCGAGGTGGGATTATACCTATCAAGTGCGTTTTCGTGTACTGGGGGTCAAATCGATTATTTCGAAATGAGAGACATTCATTGGTGGAGGGGGGAAGGAGGTTGAGATAGAGAGAGAAATGCAATCTTACCGCTTCAGTATGGTTTCGCCTAAGCCCCCTCCGCGGACGTTGATTACCTAACAAGGTAATCAATCAGACAAATCCAATCCAACTACCTTTGTTTCTTCAGTGGATCGGGAGATTAGACGGAAACACGCTCCGTCATAATTGCACAGATGGCCATTTGTGAAGGGAAAGCCAAAAGTAAGTGAACTAATATCAAGAGAATCATCTCGTGGGGAAGGAAGGAGTGCGGGCGATGGAGTGCTCAATCTTTCTGTCAGGGGGCAGGATTATCTCCTGCTAGGCTCATCTTTACTCGCTACCATCCTTTTCGCTTCTGCAACTTCAAGTGGAAAACCGCGAAAAAATAAATGTCTTGCAAATTTTCCGTTTCATCCTCTTTGCGGTTCCTTTATGTCCTTCCAGTCTTCATTAGTCGGTGAAGAACGTATACCAACGGATTGCTACATCGTAGGCTTCGGAGATGAATTTATAAAATCGCTATAATAAAAAGAATAGTGGAAAATTATTACATTCGCTATATTATACTTATTTGCTGAAGATGAAAAAGAAAACTCATCCAGCTGTCACAACCGAATGTAGATATGTATCAAACAATAATGTTTCTTACAGACCTTCATCGGGGATCTCGTCACAACGGAACGGTGGTCTCTGTCCTTTCATAACCTCCTTGCTTTGCACATTAGGACTGTATGTATGGGTGTATGTATATAAGTATGCATTTTTGGGAACCGCCATTACTTCATGAACCAATGATTCGTAACATCTGAAAATTTGATGGTAGTTCTGGCTAAGACCCTTGTTGGTCCAATATGAATTTTCGTGGTAGAGACTGCGCATGCGCCAACATGTAAAAACCGTCGAACAACCACAACTCACGACCCAATGATCCAAAAACGCTGACATTTTGATAATATTTTCGGGTACGGCCCTTGTTGGTCCCATATGAATTCCGCCGCATTTGAGATAATATTGAAGACTGAGCACCAGCGAAGCTGACAATTCACGAACCACCATAGCTCATAATTTTAGGAGATTCACGTTTGAGCATGCGTAGACACTACTAGTTGTCCGATGGCGTTGAAATGAATATGGGACCGTCTCGGGGCCAACCTGCACAATCCCTGGACACTGTTTGTTTGATACATAGCTTCGGTAGTGAGGAAGCAAAACACAGCCCATGTATCTAAGAGAAAGGGGCGTGAATTTAATGTTAAAACTAAATCAGTATGAATAATGTGCTTGATAATACCGAAGAAACGTTTCTAACGAGGTGAAAACTTGAGTTACCCAATAAAAGCTCATAACTTGAAAGATAATAATTACTGAAAAACTGCGCCTTACGAATAGAATATCGTCTTGAAGGGAGGGTGGAAACGTGATAAATATTCCAGGAAGGGAGTCTCTCTCGTTCTTCCCCTTATTAAATATTTCCAGTTTGTTTAATAGTCCTTCCGCAGAGCTGATCCTCTTATATTCGGATCAACTTACTTAGACCGAGCCCTGTCACCACTCCTTCCTCCAACAACACCACCACCGGCGGTGTTACCCACACAATCAACCCTTTCATCCCTCACAGATTTAGCTTCGGCTTTGTAACTACGAGTAAATGTGCTTCTTTTGTTGGAAAATCCACATTGTTTAAAGGAAAAGCAACAGAAAACTAAATATCGAATGGGTGATACAGACGTTGATCGGGATTCAGCATTTCCGACCTCGCAGATTCAGATTCCGCACCCTAAAAAACCTCCTAGCTTTTTCAACACAGAATTGCGATTAGTTCAAAGCAGAAGCATTAAAAACTAAACAGCTGTTGACTTTTTTTTTTTTTTGAAATGCCTGGTAATGCGAGGATGAAGCAGTCGTTCAACGGGTGTACTGTCATCAGTCAACGGAATAAATGAAGCGGATTTTCACAGTTTTGAGCAGCCAGCACGAACAATAACAATACGAACTCCTTGGATGATTTACTAGGAGACGGAGGGATGGTGTGAGGAGGAGGGCGTGAGGAGGAGGGAGGGTGTGAGGCAGAGGTGGTTCAATCGTTCATTTTTCACCCATTTCGTCAACTGAAAAAACTTTGGTTTTCCATCAACGAAATAGGAAATTTAACCCGCATTCCAATGGTAAATTCATTTTCAATTTTACACTGTAAATTAAGGGAGTTATGGCTGTTTTAGTGATAAAAAGTCGAAAGAAAAAACAAAAGCTTAAAATTGAAATAACTCGAAAAATAAGGGGTTTAAAAAAAACTCTGAGAGTTGCTTTTTTTGGAAATGACCTGTAGAATCAGTACCCGGCCTGTGACCGTCACAAAATGTAACACCCTGTATACAAAGTTCCCCTTCCTTGAGGGCCTCCGACTCAAAAGTGTGGGGAGAGGTGGTGGTAGAGTGGGACCTTCCCCCACTGCCATCAGTGCTGCTCCAGGTGGTAAGAGGTGGCGTTTTGCTACCCCCAGTGCAAAAGTTGGCTCCCCCACCACCAATTGCTACGCTCCTGGCAGTTGAAGGCATCATCTCCATTTGTATTTGTATTTTTTCCCCTCATCTGTGGCCTAAAAATCAAAACAATTATGTATATACAGACATTTGTTTAAAGAGCGATATCGTCTTTCTACAAAAATAAGGATTGTGTCCATGCATAATACACCCGCGAATTGGACGGATGTTAATGAAATAAGGGGAGATACCCGTCAAAGAGGCGGGTGTTAGAAATTATGGGTTGGGGAGGGGGCATGTAATAGACTTGGGTGTTGCCAATCAACGATGAAACTGTTTAAAAAAGTTCCATTCATGCAGCATGAGTTGATGAGCAAATTTTCAAAGAATAATTTTAACCGATTTGGTGGCTGATTCTAATCGGAAATTTCACGCTGATTCCGAATATACCATATGTTCCTATATTGAAGATGGTAATTCACACCCAAAACTCAAAAAACACGTTTTTAGGGATGTTTGACTCTAAATTTTCAAAATTCGACCCCTTGGAGTACTCCAAAAATTCTGGCCAACTAACTCATCCTTTCTTTTGATATTATTGACATTTTAATTTTTTTTTATTTTTATCTCGATCCGTCGGGCAGATATCGTCTGGAATGACAAATATATATATATTTTTTTCAGGGATCGTTTTAGAATGGTGTGAAACGGATTTCCATGAAGAAAATTTTCGAAAATTTGTATTACAAAAATGTTGAAGCCATAGCAATAGCTTCATTTTCTTCGAAAATTCGCTAAAACACGGTTGTTACCTACAAGCATTGGAAAAGCATATATATATCACTATTCTAATATGAGGAACTCTATAAGGACATGATACCAATAGGATGATTTTGAGACATCATCGGAGTTATTGTAGTCCAACAGAAATGTTAGGTTGTTAACTGGTAATTGACTGCAGGAAAAACAGTGACTGGGCTAGTTTTCACAGAAAAAGGAAGGAATCATTGAGTGGTGTAAAAGGGGTAATGACTATTTAGGTAGGTGAGTCGGGCGATCTTGATATGTCCATGTCAGAGTGAGGTGGACGGAGGGCGTAATTTGCCTTGTCATTCTAACTCGATTTGATCTGATGAGGGTTAGACCAGATGATGTCGGTAAAATACAAATAAGGGGAACTATTGTCAGACGGACAATGTCCGGTTACAAACTACTTTTTAATTGACAGCTATTGAAAGAGGATTCTTTTATGAGCTGGTCTAGGGAAATCAATCTAGACGTACAGCAAGTCCAGACGAAGTGCTATCAATCTTCTGAACACACAGTACTTACTAAGTGTTTTGTTAGACAACATTTTTTATTTCTATTCATCAGAGTTTGTGTCTCAACAAAGGAGGAGGAAAATGTCCAGTAAAGGACCGTATAACAACATGTTCGTTAAGATGGGATGTACTCTGGAATATAAAGAAACCATGCCTCTAACTATCTTTGCGGACGGAAAGACAAAAACAATCCTCAATGAGATTATTTGAAAGATTCTCCTCTACAATAAGTCAGTGTATGATTTCGCTGGGATGATCTGAGCAAGAGGCCTCCACTTTGAAGGAGAAAACGGCAGGGTGTTATGAATGTACTTATTCTTGCATCTATGATCTCGTCTCTTGTCAAGTCTCTCTCAATTGTTTGATGTTCCAGGTGAGAGAGTACCGTCATCTGCCCAAAATGTCCTCAAAAATGCCTAAATCTAGACTAGCAATGAATTTATCAGGACTTACTATAACGTAATTTCTAAACCTATAACCTTATACCTAATCGATCGATTTCATATCTGTTTTCGGCATTCTTTCTATTATTCGGTTCTGAAGAGACGTAAGCTATTGAAATTCCAAGTTCAGAATTTTCGAAAGTTGCAAACTTCGTTTTACGAACTTTAGAATTTGAACAGCTCTTTGCCCTCCAGATTTAAAAATAGGAAGAATGTTGCGAATAAGTTTACAAACGTCAGCCAAGTTGGGCGGGAGCAGTATTATAGCTTCCTCACTTTTGTAACATGGACGTATACAATCAGCTGATGAACATTTCAGCGAAATTGGTTGAGTAGTTACGGAGTTACCCATATGACAACAAATTGAATGTTTGCGCATACGCAGTAGCTATCGTGATGAAATTCATAGGTAAAATTATCTTGGAGTCAGCCCCCAACTACGCGCCGAATTTGAGAAAAATGTGTCCATTAGGGACAGAGAAATCGTAGTTTTAAGAAATTCACGTTTGCGAAAATTTCACCGCAATTTTTCGAGTAGATGGCCGACCAAACTAGTAGTATTTACATATTTTCCTTTGGGCAAAACAACCGAACTTTTATAACAGTTTTTATATCAGTATTGATAAATAAACAATATTTCGATTTGATTTGAGAGAGAGAACTGGTTTGTGTCCTTTTGGACAACCTACATCAACAGCAATAAAAACTACTTACCGTAATATTTTAAATAGCAACAACATTATTTTAGGAGCAATTTTTATTGAACGACGGGTTGACGTTGTTCTCATCGAAAGCGTTTGTTTGCTAATTTCAGTTTGATTGTAACAACAGATTCTACTACCAAATGAGCCATCATTCAGATCCACAGTTTCCATTTCACACTTGCGAAACGAGAGCTTCACTTTAGCGCTATGAGATACGAGAGGGTGAAGGCAGCAGGAGGGCTGACCAAGCTTAGTGAGAACCAACCTTTGATAGTACGTCATTACGATACGATAGTATGAGGATTTGTCAGTCTGCTGCCTCCCGTCTCCGTGTATGGTCTTATCACTTCCACCCACCAGCCACCTCTCAACTCCTGTAGCTCAGTCCCGTGTTTTGCCTTTTTCTCCCCTCTTCATCCTTCCTCCTGTCCTTCTTCGGGCTTAAAACTTTTTCTCGTCAACCCCGTTTTTTCTGTACTTTCACGTGTTCCTTCGTCCCCCGCGTCATCTGCTGGCCTGGATCCAGGGATTGTGACGACGCCGTCACTCACACCCTTGTCTCATGTTCTTGTCAGCTACAGTTCGTACATCACTTCAACAATCGCTATTTTGCATTCTTCCTCATAAACTGCGAGAATCGCTGTCCACAGGTCTCTGCCTATTTCCGAATTCCTTTCCCTCTCCAACGTGTTGTAGTATCTGAGAATCAAATTGTGCTATGAGTTAATACAATACCTATCACACTCGCAGAGACCCGTTTGCTGCGCTAGTTGAAGTTTTTGTGCAGGATTTTTTTCATAATTGTAAATTGTCGACGCTACATGTTTGAAGGTAGGACATTTTTCAAGAACCGTTCGAACAAAGACGACAACCACATTCACATCCTATTCATGATGTACGTGAATTCGTGCAGGGTGTCGGCAAATGTTGCGAGACGTTTTTCCAGTGACACATGTTAATCGGTCACAATCAGCAGAAAACTGGGCTAATTTCCAACCAATTTCGACACAGTTTTAGGCTTTTTTCTAGTCATTTTAATCTCGAGGGGTATGATGGAAATTAAGTCCTGATAATCACGACTCATACACCCGCGCCGGGTGTCCCGCGCTTCCTGGGTCTAGACCTCCAAAGCACCTCGTCCGACACGCCCGATATACTCCGACGGAACTCCACACAAACTACAAAACTAAACGTTTGTGCTAAAGACCCAAAATTTGATTATTAACCAATTCTCACTTCCACATTGAGGTTTTATTTAGGTGTTTGAAATCGTTTGAAATGGTAGGGTTAACCTGGTAGTAAACAGAGAGCAACTGCGGACAGTTTGAGAGGGAGTGCAAACAATCCGAGGCTTCATCAGCGCATAGCACTCTGACCGCGTCCAATTGAAGTCAGCTCCTAAGGGGATTCGGCTGAAAGGCGATGTTGTGCCGGGATGGCCACGACTGCGGTCGGTTCATTTCAGGATCCGATGAGATCCACAGCGTCGGGGGAGTCGGACGTCGAACCTCTGATTCGCTTTCCGCCTGTGAACCTCGGCTCGCCGATACTCTCATGAAATTGCGGTGGAACCTCTGAGCCCCCTAGTGGTCGCGTTCACCTCAGCTTTGACCGTCGTCGCCTCACAAATCTGTTGTTGAGGTATGAAATTCAGGAAATCAGGGCTCCTAGTTGACTCATGGTCGGAACTAGATTGTATCTGTTTGCGGAACTATGTGCTCGCGTCGAATTCGATTTTAGGACGTCCTTCAGTAGTAAGAGACGTTCTTATTTTTCTAATCTAGGCCGGGCGAGGACAAAACTCTTCTGAGAGAAGAAAGAACCACATACAAATCTGTTCCAGACCACCCTGCATCATGTCCGTAAAAAAAATGGTTGTATGTCTTTCTCGGTACTTTGTGACGAAATCTCGTGTGCGCTGCCCAATGCCCATGTCTCATTTTCAAGCGATTTAGTGCATGGTTGTTTTTGTTTGACTCAGAAATGTGTCAAGTTCTGCACTACTTCGCCGGAATCCCGAAAAATCGAAATAACTCTTCGAGGGTATCGTTTATTCACCTGCATTTGAAAGGGTATCGTATAGGGTAACATTTTCCTACTCAACCATATAAATCTCCATTATTTCTGGCGTTTCCGTCTCCAATTCGGAAAATAGCAAATGAGCTCAGTCCAAATATCAACATATAAATGATCATAACGCTGTAATAGATTTTCAGCTTGTATATTACAGTGGAAATATTTGTAGGTAATAAGTAGACATTTGTGGATAAGGCTACACACACATACACAGGAAACGTGGCGGTCGTCTGGTGTGGAAACTTAATCACCATCGGGGTATAATATTTCCGTAACAATACTCCCATTATTATTATTATTACCTATTTATTTTTTATTTTCTTCATATGATCAACCTGAAAGCGTGAGTGATTCGTATGAGAACATTTTTGCAAGGGTAACATCGATATTGTGATGCGTATCTGATGCGTTTCAAATCAAGCGCCAAGAGCTCATTAATTTTCCTTCGGGAGCGCTAGTCTCGCTTCCCACCAGATCAGTCTTCTTTTGCCTCTTGCAATCAGTGCATTCCCCTCGTTCGTAAAACCGCTTTTATTAAAGTTTTAATTAGTTTTAAGAGTGCAAATCTCATATGTCGCGTTGATAGTGATTTAGAACCGCGGAAGTATTAATGCCGGGTTAATTTCGAAGTTTCCTTTAATTGTCACTTCACAAAACTCCTTGCTGCCACTGCCTTGGTCTGGTTCGTGCCTCCAAATTTCAGGAGTTTCGTCTCCTCGGATCATCGTCTTCAGTACCTCCAACCTAGGGGCCCCTAAGGTAAGGCTGCGCAGCACCCAAAGGTAAGTCAGTAGGAATTTTATTGCAAAATTCCACTTCGTCTATCGTCACCTCCTCATTTCATTATCCTTATACCATAAGCTCTCTTTTTTGAACCATCCTACTTTCCTCCGTCCACTGCTACATTTGCTACAGTATCTATGTAACATATCAATAAGAAAATTAATGATTGTTTCAATTAATCAACCTTTACTTCATTGCTCTTCAGCTCATTGCTCTTCAGCTCATTCAAGGCAATAGATATCAGCGCTTAAAATTGGGATGGGGTTCTCGAGGGTGCTGTATTCAAATTTGAGGTCAACATCACCAAAGTCCGACCCACATTATTTCTTATTCTGTTGAATGAAATAATTGGAATTCTGCAGGTCAAATCCGAATAAAGAGTGAACAATACATTTAAATGAGAGCCAAAGCCAACGCTTCCTGCAACCTCCGGAGGTTTAGTTAATAGAAGAAAGGAGCTCAAGAGGTAAAAATTAAAGAAAAAGAGACTAAGAAGAAAATTCAAGGGAAGATGGAAAAGAAAGAGGTGGTTGGGAATCTCTGAGTCCTCCAGTCAAGTAAACAAACTTTCCGGCTATTAAAAGGAATCCAATCATTCCCGATATTACGATTACCATAGAACATCAAAGACCGCATATCCAAAAGAGCAATAAACATCGAAGCTATTTACGTAATCTGAAAGCAAATTATTGGAACATCGAGCAATTTTGAGGGGTACGGTTTCTCTTTTGAAGATTTTATTTAGGTGTTGGGAAATCGTTTGTACTTTCTTAAGAAGGCCAGCTTTGGGTGGGATGGGAGAGAGAACAAGGTTGATTTGGTTATAAGCGGAATGAAGCTGCGAACAGTTCAACAGGAGTTTTTCAGCAGTTCACCATCACAGGATGAGGTAGCGACTTTTGTTTCTGCTCAATCGCTGGGGTTCTGCTTCTACACTACTGAATTCATACAATGTACCTCGAAGAAGAATCGATTATAGAATAGGAATATGGGGCTTCCATATTACTTGCCTTGCTTGGCCAGAAGGGTAAACGGAAAGTATTGCAATCGGCCTGAGTAGAAATGTGAAAACAAGAGACTTGTACTGGGGTGGCTGACGTGCTGGGGCTGCGTGGTCCTTAATAGGGGTGGGGGTTAGCTCCATAATAAATAATACCCTGCAGAAATTTCAGCTTTTTAATCAATACCTGGTGAAATAAAAGGGGAAAATAGTGTATATCGATGTTTCTAGGAGCAAGAAGGAGAAGCAGTACAAAAAAATACTTCATCAAGAATTTACTAACGTAAGATTCAATTCTGTTCTTCCTTCGGGGGGAAGTTTACTTATGGCCATCACTTACC
>JAEMON010000001.1:49524308-49535588 GCA_030264115.1 Lygus lineolaris | reverse complement strand
AAAAAAAAAAAATCATGCGCAGACCCCATTCACACCAAAAACTTCGAAGGCGTAGAGGAAGATCTCTGCATTAGAAATTCGCGAAAGGCACGTAAAAGGGGAGTCCCTTTAGATTAAAGGAGGTGTCCTTAGGGAGCTCTAAGGAAGTTCTCTGCATCGGAACTTTAATAGAAGGATTATTAAAGGCTCCCTTAAGGAGGCCTTTTATTAAAGGAGCGTTCTTGCATACCTACGGGCCTAAATGTCTGAAGATGAGACCCTTATAATTTCAGCCCCCCAGGTCAATTATAAGGTGTGGAAAATATTCCAAATAGATTAAAAAACGTCGTTTCTAGCCCATTTTAGCGAATTTTCGAAGAGAATGAAGCTA
The DNA here is from genome assembly GCA_030264115.1 of Lygus lineolaris. Lineage (NCBI taxonomy): Eukaryota > Metazoa > Arthropoda > Insecta > Hemiptera > Miridae > Lygus > Lygus lineolaris. The sequence continues at coordinate 49,535,218 of JAEMON010000001.1, read as the reverse complement.
TTGCAATGGCTTCAAAATTTTTTTGAATAGGAAAAATTTTTTGTGAAAGAAAATTTAGGCTAACTACAAGACTAGGTCGCTCCACCATCAACTGACGACGACGAGGAGCCTTTTGACCTGCTGCTGGAGCCTCAGGATGAGCCAGAGGACGAATCTTTTCTCCCGCCTCCACAGTTGGCAGAAGAGGAAGCGTCAAAAGACTTCGACGAAGATGACGACATTTTATAATCATTGTCCTTTATGTTTTTGCATTATGATCAAGATTCTCTATTAATATTCTTCAATGACTTTGTATTGATTTGTATAGAAGAATTGTGTCAAATAATATTATTATATAGATTTACCTACATGGACATTTTTACGATACATTTTAAAGTGCACATTTATTTCGTATACATTTTATTTACAATACATTTAACTCATATTATGTTCTCTTTTTTCCAACTCCTGATTCCTCATCATTCAATGGTGAAGTGTGAAGAGTGAAACAATATAGATTTAAGTGGTTCAGGCAAATAGTACCAATAGCCGAAATTTGGTAGAAAGCTAATTTCGAGAAGTGGACTAGAGCGAATTTGAAAGGTTTGGTACTCCCTGAACGTAGAATTAGATTCTCCACAACTTTCATTTCATGAGTTTTTTTTAATTTGGGGACTCATTTTCAACCTAGAGACATTTAAAAAACGCTGCATCCCACTTTATGGCAAAGTTGGAAAAATAGCAATTTTTCGACCATGGTTTTAGACCATACCACTTGACCAATTCAAACAGTTATGGTGCTCATTCGATGAAGAATTTATTGCTCTTCAAGTTTGTATATAGTACCTTTTTCGCTAGGAAGCACCGTAAAGATATTATCAAAGAAAAACTAAAACAAGTCCCGAAATGTCGAGGTTTTTAGGGTGCCAAAAGTTCTCCCGAAATTTTTTGTGTCACCAATTTTGATATTTACTTCCTAGTATACATACTAACAAGTAACAAAAATAAAATTTACTACACCACCTTTTGCACAAGCTGATGTCTATACTGACTGGCCTTTTGCAGGAATACGTAGCTTTCTCCATCGGTAGTGAGAATGCAAAAATTGTGTGGTGGGGAATTCTAAAAAACTACCAAATCCCTCCCCCCACCCTATTTTTTAGAATTCAAGGTATGTACCAACCTACTTCCAATATTATCATGAGAGGGTACTGTCCCTGTGGGTACTGTGTGTTTGCAGTGGGTATTAGAAGTATGTTCCAGGAAGGTCCTGTCCCGTAGTGACCTCATGACATGTCTTTGAATGAACGAAACATTCGGATGGATTCGATTATATTTCTCGCTGATCGTTGGTTTTATTTTAATCGGACATGTTCGAAACATTTCTTGAAATAACGTCGAATCCTTAGTCAAACATCTTATGATAAAGTTCGCGAACTTTATCGAAAGTTCGGGTTCGAGTTCGAATATTTTGGAATAAGCAGTTCGAGTTCGAGCTCGGTTCGAGTTCGGTTCAAAGTTTCGATAGTTCTAATGCACTCCTGTTGTTAGGACTCGAGGATGTGGACTTGAATACGTACCTAGGTAGGTGAATTAGTTGTTTGAGCTGAACTAGGGTATAACAATTATTCTAGTTTGAAGTCGTGTACCCAAGTTGCTGAAGATGTTGCGAGAAGATGTTTTTGTTCACTTAGTCGCCGTCAAATTATCCAACATTTTTGCATTCCCCCATGTCACCATATATATATATGTTTTCTCACTTGTCGCCAGTATGTGACAAGTGACATGTTTCTGGTGAATCAACCGTGCTTTGTGGACCCTAACTACGTTTTCAATGAATCTAAAAGAGTGAGTTTGTTTTGTCCGCACCAAAACCTGTCACTTTCTTTTCTTTGAATTACCTGGTTCATTATTCAAGTGTAAAACTTATCATTGTTTTCAACACAAATTCTGCGGTAGGTACCTACATCTAGAACAAGTACCAGCGCGAAGAGCAGCTTCCAGAATGGTAAATCAAAAACAATAAGTTTTACCTAGTAGTACCTAATATCCTTCACAAAGGTATTTATATAACCTTCATCGTTCAACACACTCCAGCGGGCAACTACAGAGGTATAGGACAACCATTAATCAAATTTATAATTTCATTTAAATGCGATAAGTTTACGAGGAGCGGCATGATAATTTTCCCTATGGTGGTGCATTCCGGAATGTTCGAACTTCAAACTACGTTCGATAATGGGAGGGCGGTTTGACATTCCTATGCTCAAATATTTCCAATGTACGATATATCATGACTGAGTTAAATAATTCAGTCAAGTATATGTACTTCACTCACGGCCGAGTATAGCATGTGTATCATTTGCGAACTTAAATATGGTTTTGCGTAATATAATTTTGTGGATGGGATAGTCTGTGACCAGTTTGCCCAGAAAAAAAGTGGAAATAGAGAAAGACTATTCTGAACACAATGTTTGTAATGTGCCACTGAAGTCCGGACTCACCTGAAGATAACTAGAGTAGTGGATAAGAGCAGATCCGGCCCACCTTGGGAGAGTCTTATTTGAAATCCAATCGATTTCTTGGTTTCTGCACTCAGAACTGCTATTTCTGGTTGTAAATCCGATTATGTTGTCGACAACCAGATTTAAGACGTTATGGGAGGTTGGCCACAAGTAATAACATCGGTCTGGGAGGCCCAAGCAGACATCAAAAAGCTGATAAGGTTTTATGCGTTTACCTACTATTTGCTTAAAAAAAAAAATACATACCTACCTATGAATAAAAATGTATACATAGTTCGAAGATCACACAACGTATTATATAAAATATTAGGTCTAATACACACTATTCGACATAATGGGTAACCATATGGTTTTAATCTACTATTAAACCAATCGAAGAAACTCACCAACATTTTCTTCTCACTCCACCCAAAATAATTATTATCATCTACAATCGATGTTAACATGTATCATAATAACAACATAATATATTATATACCTACTTTGTTGGTTATTCTCGGTATTATACGAGGGATGTGGGATAGTCGGTATACATTCAACTACCTGTAAAATGATAAGTACATACGCTATGTTCACTCTTATTTTCATTCGAATACTGTCCATAGTGATAGGTATTGTTACATCGTCAATTAGAGAGGATAATTTCATAGCACCATGGGACACCTTGAGTGCCAAATAAAATTGGACTGATTGTGCTGAAATGAAACGAGTGATCTACTCTTAATACTTCTTTGAACGAAGAAAAGTGGCTCCAATGTTGCCTCAACTGTTCGTCCGATTTGGGATTGGGCTGAACTATTCCCTCTCAATTGATTTCGTAAGAATCAATAAATTGAAATTTAAGATTTTAACTTATATATTACTAGCGCGAGGTTGCACCGTCCTGCCTACACTCAGAACGAACAAGACGCTGAAATGAATATGACTTAAACCAGTCATTAAATGTCAGGTGAACTTTTCAAGCGAAAATATGAGAACCCCTCGTATTTTGTAAGAGCATTAGCTCAGAATGATTTCCACTAGACTGAGGAGAAACGAATAAAATCATGGAATCCGCCCTCTCCTTCGAAATCTCCAATGTGTTCGAAATAATTTCAAAGGGTTGTCGAATTGATGGAGCAAGTATTGTGAATTAGTACCAGCCCCCGGTAATACCTCATTTCATCATTCGACTACGCGGAAAATTATACCAGGGAGGGCTCTCAAACGGATTACATGCCAGGCGTGTAATTATCGATGAGGATTTTCGGGAGAAAGACTGAGTGCTGATTTGTAGTAATAAACTGATATTTATCTCTTATTTTTCCAAAACAACGAAAATAATCATTATTTAAAAGGAGTAAGATAAGTCAACGAAATGCAGGAGTCATGACTGGATACGCCCATCAACAGTTCACCTTGATAATTTATTGACCTCTCCCTTATTCACTTTTTTCTTTGTGTGTTGTTATGTTAGATTGGACCATCTGCGACCTATAACTAAACCTACTATCAACATTTGGGCAACTTTGAAGGCAGAGCTCGTTTGTAGTTTGTACAAAAGCGTACGATTACGATTTCACGTTTGGGTGTGCGCAGCCGCTACGAGGGATCCCCGAACCCCGAACCCCGAACTACTATACAAAATTCAGCAAATTTGGGCTCCTGGGTCGTGAGTTAAGGCGGTTATCAGAAATGTGTACACAAATCACCTCAACTACCCGAGGGAGTTGAATTTTAACGGATTTGTGTTCAAGGCAGTAAAGAAAAGAGGAAATTACAATGTACTAGTTTCCACGTAAATCGGTTGAAGTTGCTCAGAAAAGTGCCTAATGCAGGACGCAAGAGCAGTTCGACCAGATCCAGCCGAAAACATATAGTTTAGTAATGCTTGCATTTCAGGGGACGTCCCTTTAGATGGAAAATTGTCTCGGAATTGAACAGCAATCCAAAATTTATTATCAACGATACCAAAAAAATGAATCCGTGTGGCGCCACTCTGTGTTGCCAGTCTGGCACCATAGGGCCAGCACATGGTTGCGTTGGGGACGTCAGAGTTAAAAAAAGCAAACAAATCAACAATCAATCAAATCAACAAATCAACAAACAAACAGAATTCAGTGGGAAAAAAAAAGTTTTTTTCGGAATCCCCTCCCTTTCCAACCCCTCTAAATGCAATTTTCGAAATTCTAGCGTCGTAGTGCACCACTAGACACATTCCTCAGCCGAAAAAAATCACGCAAACCGGTTGAGGATTAGGCCCTAGGGAGCACACACAAGAGCATGAGATTAAACGTGTTTTGGCAGCATCAACCCCCCCTTTCGACCCCCCAAATGCAAATTTCGAAATTCCGGCGACGTAGTCCACAACTAGACGATTTTCCGAGTCGAACTAAAAAAAAAGCACGGAAAACGCTTGAGAATGCGCACACAAGACCCATGGTTTATTTCACGGATTTGGCCTCAGGGTGGTCTGAAACGGATTCGTATGTGGTTCTGTTTTCCTCAGTTGAATGTTGTCCTCTTCCGACTCAGATCGAAAACAATAGGACGCCACTCACACGGGACGTTCAGGAACGTCCTAAAAAGTCAGTACGAATTTACCATCTACAAGTAGTCAATCAAACCGAGCAGGAGTGGGATTTGCTTCCCGGAATGTTCCATGGGGAGAAAAGATAGGAACATAAGTAGAAAGGTATAAATAGTCATAGGTAAATAATACTGAGGTATATCGCTGGTGTCAACTCTCGACCGAAACAGAGCAATATTAGTATAATCAGCATTCGTATCAGCATTTAGGAACGCTAAGTCGGTTTTGATAGATTGATACAAACATCACCTTTACATAGCCCGAGAGAGTAGAGTACACATCCTCGAGTTGACATTTTCATTTTCCCACCCTCAATATGACCTAATAGGTAATACTCCGAACTGACTGTCAAATACCTATATCTATATCGACTGTTTTTCATACTTTTTTCCAGGAAATAAATCAAATTGTGAACGATTCTTCGAACTTGCATTGCCATCATTGAGTAGTATTATTGTGGACACAAGATTATTTTTGCTAATAATAGGTCGTCCACATGGACAAACCATGGGTTTATGGTCCATTGGGGTATGGTCCATGGATGTATATAACATTTACCTCGTAAAACGAAATAACCAAGAATAACGCTTATTCTCAGCGTGGCAGAAAGCGAGGTGATAGAGTGAGTTAATTAGAGAACTGTGTCACTTTGGATTAGGGAGCCTACACACTTAAGTGGGATTAGCATTGTCTCCAACTTGTAGTTCATCATAATAACTGGTGAAACTCACACCTTTGTCACTCCTGTCTACCTGGAGGGTTTGATGGAGGGAACGGACCGTTTTCAAATTAGTTAACCCCTAGTTTAATTACATGTGACAGGAGTAATTCGAACCGTTGAAACAATGTGGCAAACGTGGACAAAGCACAACTCCAACGTATGAGGCTCATCGAATTTTGTCATCTACAAGGAATTCCTGCAGTTGAACTACGGAATAGTCACAAGTACAACTCCACCTTCACAAATCGGAAGTACCTACCTAACTAATGAGGAAAGGTTCCAGTCGAGCTTGCTTTAACGAGCGGTTTTTGGAAGAAGGCATATTCAAATGCGGAAAAACGTCAGTCGAATTGGGTGGGCATTAGGGCGGAGTGGAAAATTTGTTTCACGAAATTTGTAACCCCTGGCCCTGGAATATTGGCGAAATGGGCCTTAACAAATACTGTAAAAATTCAGGGTCCCAATTCGTTGATTTTCAGCTTGCACATTTCTGGGCATCCTACTTTTTGTTTAACATGGACGAGTAGAACAGGTAGTAATCATTCCACTGGTGGAATAGATCTGGATTGATGCCTTCCGCAACAAATTTTAGAGTTTTCGCTTGCGCAGTACCTATTAATGAGGCAAATTTGAGAAGAAATTAAAAGGCGATCGTCTTGGAGTAATCCCCTGAATTTGAGCAACATTGGTCCATTAGGAACTGAGAAAACGATGCCAAGTATAGTTCATTTAAATGGCTTTAAGGTTGCAGTTTTACGGTTTAAGGAGTGAGCCTGTAGCAGTAGTAGTTGAATCTGTGAAGTTTAGTACGAGTATAATATTATATTCATGTATGTTCTCTCTTCTTCCTTGAGTTAACTTTACTTACTGTAGAACTACATGAAGAAATTTTCATCATTCGGTGGAAACGAAAAAAAGTTGCATTTAATCATCTGATCTTTAAACGGGAATTCGCCCAACATGGGAACATTTACGATTCACACTCGTGTTTCTGCTCAATTTTCCGTTCAACCCCTCAATACTTGTTGGTAGCTTCCTTTCTATTTGAAGTTTTCGAACTAGGTCGTTTTGAAAATTTCATCCCCATTTTCTTCACAATAGAGAACACTGACGGTATCAAAAAGCTTCGGGGCATCACAACTAGACTCCAATTGGGGCCTGTATACCAAATTTCATTAATTTTGGTCCATGGTAACTACGCAAAGTGCCACGGTCCCACGGACGAAGTGCGACCAAATGGTCATTTTCCGGCAAAAACCAAGCTCCGCTCCAATTTGATAGGAAGTTTTGCGCTGATTCCGAATACACTCTATGTTTCTATACCTAAAATCGCTAAGTGAGTGCGAAAACATAAAAAGAGACCTAGAAAATTCACTCATTCATTCATTCATTTTTGACCATTGAACCGCCGAAAAATATTTTTATATACATAGAAGAAGAGTTGAAGACCTGAGACTTCTGCGTCGAATGAGACCAACGTCAGGTCACCAACACAGTAGGTAACCATGATTTTTGGTGATTTTTCAAAGTTGTCCATTTTTCTTGAATTTTTGAGCATGCCGGAAACTTTCAAAAATCACCAAAAATCATGGTTAGTGTATTGGTGACCTGGCGACCCTGGCGTTCGTTTCATTCGACGCAGAAGTCTCAGGTCATCAACTTTTCCTTTATAAAAAAAATTATTTTTGGCGGTTCCAATATTCAAAAACTTGAATTTTCTAGGGGTTTTCAATGTTTTCGCAGTTGGTTCGCTATTTCAATTATAGGAACATGGTTTATATTTGAAATCAGAGCAAAATGTTCCTATAAATATGGAGCCGAGTTCAGTATTCGCCGGATCGGCCCCACTGGGCAGTGCACGGCAGACGGCTGATCAACTTTTTATTATTTTTTTTTTATTCATTCAATTTTCGGATTTTATGTACCTTGAAACATCATTATTGAAAATAATAAACCAAAAAAATTAAAAAAAACACCGACATTCATCATATATTGTTTTTTACAGATCTGATTTCAGGACGTTCAGAAACAGATTTTCGTATTTCTCCTTCTCTCAGCTGCATGTTGGTCTCTCCAGTGAGATTGTATATTTTGGGCATAAGTTGATATGGTGATTTTTAACGTAATGGTATGAGTTGACTATAGTGGGCATGAGTTGAACGACTCCCTTCGCTCAAGGGCATTGTGTAGGAAGTTAGCAACACTGAGGAGCAATTCTGGAGGTACGAAACCGACGTGCTCCTCAACCATCCAGCGTAGCTGCCACCACCACCTCCACTTCCAATGAACTTAACAAGCCCTGAGGTGGGAGTGCTCACGCTATGAATCGATCACTGAACATATCACGTTAATCCGAATCCTCCTGCCAATGGATTAGCGAATTAAACGCTTCATCCTCTCTGTACGGCTCCAACAATCAAGTGGCAGTTCCACCCCTGACGCCATCACTTCGGGCTCAACTCGACTGATCAGGACTCGAGAAGAGTGGGCTATCGGTTGGATGACAGCGACTCCACCTCACGAGCTTCATCTGACATCAATGCCTCTGTAATACTGAGTAACCTATTAACACACATAGGGATATCGTTTTCACGAATTATGTGCCATTAAATGAACTTTACATCTGTCGCATGCACCTGATTGAAACAATTCTAAACAATATTAGGTAGGTAAGTACAACAAAACAAATTTCAAGGAGCAGCCTCTGGACAGAAAGAAAGATATGGTGAAGAGAATTCTCATGAAAATAGTTCGTTTTCATCGCAGTATGTATCGTCTTATCAATCAGTCGTTGACAGTGTTACTGTGCGCGCCGTCAAAAAGAGTCCCCGCTGAATAGCTAAGTTTTCGTTACAATTTAGCATCAAACCAGCAATTTTAGGTTTTCATTAGGTACCTACCTATTTATAGAGTGCAGTATCGCCTGGTCCCATCATCAATTCTCCCAAAGTATTCTCTAGGGAACCATTTCTTATTTGCAATTCCCGTCTTTCAGCAATTAAACATGTCAAGTTAAAATAATACTTTTCACAACCAATTACATATTACTTATTCCATTTAAACAAATGATTTTCCCGTTCATAATGTATCATTAATTTTTCAATGAGGAAAAATATGAATCCTGAATTAATGAAAGATAAAACTTGGGATAGTGTTAATTTGTTTGATTGGGAAAAGTATTCATTTTACTGAGAAATGCTATATAAACCCCCAATTCCGTCTCCATAACATTCTGAATCACGATTACCATCGGGAATGGAATATCAACAGCAGTCTATGTTCAAGCTGAAGCTTTTTAACTGAAGCAGATTTCAGAGAGAAATTTATTGTATGGTTCTTAGTTGATTACCAAGATCACTATGGATACTATTTCTTACAAATTCTACGCACACGCAAGCGCTACACGTGCCATGATCTGATGATTTCGTTCAAAGCTACTCATATCCTCGCCCCCATGGGTTGACAAGAACACACAAAAACACACCAGGGAAATTTCTTGTAAGGGAGATCCTTACCTGACGGTCAATCATCCACCACGCTCGGCATTGCTCAAGGCTATAGTGGACGGCCTCGTAGTTAGATTGTCTAAAAATAGATTGTGTTTGCGATGGGTCAAATGTTTTGGGGAAGTTTCTCAGGATCTATTGACTTTTATTTATTTATTTTTTTTAATTTGAAAACGCGGATGCTCCCTGATTAGGGAAATGAACATTGTACTCTTTTGATATATTTTTTTCAATATCTAGATAAATTTTATATATTTTTATTGATGATTGTTATAAGGGAAACGACGTCCATCCCGTAGTTGTACCTATTTCGTAAACATGACCATTGACAACATCCCCAATCAAATCAAATAATTATTGGCGACGGCTGTTGAAAAATAAAATTAGCTTGATTTCTTGTAAATAATATCAGCTGAGGAGAGTTGAGGAGATATCTACATCTCCTCAACCACTAAAATTCATCCTACCATACCAAACTTCAACTACAGCCCTGAGACGAATGAACGCACCACCTCTTGAGATAGAAAGAATCCACGAAATGGAAATTGAAGAAAGATGGCCAAACATCCATGTCATATATACGGACGGATCCCTACAGGATAGAAAATCAGCAAGCGCCTTCTACGATGTCACTACCCAAACAACTGGTCATCGTCGATCTTGGAATCATGGCTCAATCCACTCCTCAGAAGCACAAGCGATCATGTTAGCTCTAAACCACTTTATGGAGCACTGCATTGACCACCAGCAGGTAGTGATCCTGACTGATTCCAAGAGTGTCACCCAAAAATTAAGTCACTTCAACCTTACCAAACGCCTGTCATTCTTCGAATACGAAATCCTCAAAACCACACACCTCCTGACAAACCAGGGTAAAAGGGCGATTTTCTGCTGGCTGAAAGGCCATAACCGAATACCAGGAAATGAGAGGGCTGACACAGAAGCAAAAAATGCCTTACAGCTACCCGAACCAACCCCAAACGCATGCTACCCCCAAACTGACCTCAAGAGGAAAATCACAATTAATGCCCGCTCAATATGGAAGGAAGAATTTGCCTCGTACAACGGCGGAAGCAGGTACAAATCACTCTTCCCTAACCTAAACCGCCAACTATAGTTCCACAAACTCGCTCCATCGACAGATCCGAACCAAAGAGTTTCTTCTCCACTATTACGCGATTACGGACAGGACACAGCAACACGGGACACTCAAAGTTCCTGAAAGGCTTGATTGAATCTCCGAACTGCCCACATTGCCCAGGAACCTTGGAAACAATAACCCACATCCTATTGGAATGCCCTGACTATTCAGCAGCACGAATCCATCTATTCCACGAAATTGGCGCGCATATCCCCCATCCATTCAACGTAGACACCCTCGCTTCTTCACCACACACCATAGTCCAGACAGCTACCTTCAACTTTCTAATGAAGATCGGAATATATATTTAAGGAAGTGAATATGTAATGTATATCAGTATCTATCAGTGTAAATCACCAAATAATCCCTAAGGAAAATGATACATTGTACAGAAGGGCTGTAATTTAAAAGAAGCCAATAAAGCTATAAAAAAACTTTGCCGTTGGGGGTGTCTAGCCGCCAGTGGTTT
>JAEMON010000001.1:49465649-49477171 GCA_030264115.1 Lygus lineolaris | reverse complement strand
ACCGGGTTGGTATGGGTCTGGACCGAGTTGGTCATCCCCCCCCCCCAATACTTCCATTTCTAACAAAGCCAAGATCTCGGAGACTGCCCTCGAGAATTTATCAAACGGGGTTTTCCCTCATCTCAAGTATCCTTGCACGTGTTGCTGAAGTTGAAAAAGAAAACCTTACACCAAGGAACACGAAGTCAGACAAGGCAACGCATCCAAAGAATGAGATTATTAGGCAAGATAGCATAGAGGAGAACCGTATCATTATCATGCGATTCGCTATTGTTATTCTGCCAGGAACAGAAGGGCAGTCGTATTTAATTATCGGTTGAGCTCTGAGTTATGAGTTTGTTAGGTTAGGGAAGAACGTATCGGGTCCCGGGGATTTATATCAGGCGGTGACGGTAGAAGGCCGTTCAACATTTGCGTGACTTGATGATTTGTTAGTCGTTCCGTTTCTCCTCTCGCCCACCTCCGTCTTTGTCTCTCCTGCTATCATCAGAGGATTCTACGCGATTTGCGGATGATCACTACAGATAAGCCACCAACGCTTCGTGAATCAGATGAATCATGAGCATAGAAATTATCACGTGTGGGATGGTGGAGTGAACACGTGACACCTTGATAATACCCACTTCGTAACCTACGTATTTACTATTAAACTGCACTCGATGAGCAAATCCCTCTTATCGATAATTATCAATACCTAATTCTTGGGTTGACTGCATGGTCCTCTCCAGGACTCGCCCAATTTAAAGGCCTTGCAGCGAGACAAGCAGATCATATCATGCAACACTGAAACCTCATTATCCCGCGTTCGAATCGAGACCTGAATAACAAACAGTTTTTCATCATGTTCCAAGCTATTCCATTTTTCGTTCCGTCGGGATTCCAAGATGAATGAGTGAACAGATAATGGAAGGAAACAACTGGTGTGAAGCTTCTTTTTCATTTTATTGTTTGGGGTTAACGAAAAAACGAAATAAAATTCAATTGGAGAAACATAAATATAAATTCGGGATTAGAGAAAAGGCGGTCCTTGTGACGTAGAGGTAATACACTGCCTCCTATATCTATGCATGAAAGAAATCAACGTCTATATGAATATTATGCATAGCTATACAGTTTCAGGGAAAATTGTATGAACACCTCATTCCGTGTACGCCCATCACTCACAAGGAATGAGTTATAAATTACTCAGATCAAGCGATCCAGTAGGTGTATTCTAGTCATCCTAGTGGGGTATAGCGTGTATAGCGATCCTAGTGGGGTATTCCAGTCATGTTTTTCTTTTCAATTATATTGCTTGGGGTTCATTGAGAAAATGTTAACATAAAATTGAAGAAGCCAATAGGAATTTGGGGTTTGAGAAACGGTTCCAATTTCGTTGCCCTAAAAGAAGTTATTTAAGGGTCTGCGAGACGACGGGCTCAGGAAGCGCCCCACCATGCCCCAAAGCAGCTCAAAATCCTATGTATTATTTTTCAAGTCCGTGATTTTGAAAATTTCTCGATGTTCGTATGTTATGATATCATAAAATTACATACTTTACGATGTGAATCATAATTTTAAGTTCTCTCTGGATTTAATAAACTTGAAAATTATTATTCACACAGAAAAGTATGTAGTTGTGATTGTATAATATAAGCATACGTATATCGAAAAAATTTCAAAATCACAAACGTGAAAGATAAAACAAAGGATTTCGAGCTGTGTAGGGGCATGGTTGGGAGCTTCCCGAGCCCGTCGTACATCAGTTTTTGAGAGATGAGATATCAGTTTTTGAGAGATGAGATATCACTTATTGAATGATAAAGCGACTGAAGAAGCGGAGATCTTGATCACCAAGACCATTATAGATACCATAATTTCTTACCACTTCTACTGCTGTGCATACAAGCGGCCATGACGAATATGTCTACTCAGTTCAGTACTCCTTTGTGTGATTTGTAGGTTGAGACAAATGTGGAAACAATTGCAACGATGAAATGGCTACAAGAGGGGGTTAATAATGTTGTACTATGAGTGTCTATAAACTGTTCAGTAGCCGAGATTTAGGCATTTATGAGGACATTTTGGGCTCACTCCCTTGTCCCCTTAAGAATTCGATGTCTACTAAGGCTACAGCAATCTGTGCGCAGAAAACGTGAATTTCTGTAGAATCACCCAGTATACAGACCCAAGAAGAATGAATATAAGTATGTTATAATCCTTTTATTGCTCGCAACAACTTCAACCTTTCCGAGGATCCGAGGACCGCGAGTGAAGCGAGCGTACATGCTAGTTCTAAATAACTAACCAATGGCACGGTCGACGAAATGAACCGGAGGCTTACAAATACCTACTTATGTTCCAATGATTTCGAGCTTTCCTCTTCAAACTACGACGGTGGTAAATCTGGCGGCGGAATCAAAATGAATTGATAATAATTATTAGGGGGCCTTACCACGTCGTAGAACCCTAAAATGGATCAGGCGCTGAGGCGATGGGGTGGGTCTGACAAAAAAGATGTTATGAATTTTCTCATTAACGTTAGGTGGCTCTATAAAACACATGTACACTCAACTAAGAAAGATGAGGGTCGTTAATTATGAGACCGCCACCTTGTTTTCCGTGACGTTGGGGGAAAATATACCGATTATTCATGAGGATGAGTGAGACTTATTTGCCATTTTCACTCCTTCGCGATTTACAGGCGCCCCTGAACAGCAGCTACGTACTTATTTGTGTGCACTTGTCCTCACGGCGCACTAATGGCGTTAAAACATGGGAGGGATAAGTCATTTCCATTCTTTTCATGTAAAGTTTTCATACTATCCGCCAGGAAATGAGACGGTACATACGTTACCTTCATACAGTGTCATTCATAATACAGTGTTGTACAAAATCCATTTTGAAACTAACTTTTTTTGTTAATAATGAGGCTGTAACCATTCGATACCCATATTATACTAAACTGTTGTAAACCACCTGATTCTCTAGAATCCAATAGAGCCAAAAGGAGTTAATTATATTTGTTATCAGAGTGAATAACTAACTAGAAACTAGTTAATTAAAACTAAAAATTTTGTTTCAAGGCCATAACTAATTAGTTTACAGCTAGTTATTCACTCCAATCACATATGTCATCATTGCCCACCCTGCCATGTCGTCGCCCTTGGCATGTTAAAATCAGGGGAACTGGTTGTTTGTGTGTGAGTGTGTGAACGTGTGTTTCTACGGTTCTCGGAAAAACTTAAATTCAAGATGAACTTATCTCATTCTGGTATATTCGGAAAATGGAGATTTAGACATAGATGTACCCATCCGTTTAATTGAATGACTAGTACCTACCAGAATAATCAGGATTCCTATATTATTTCTTAACCTAAATAATCAAAAGTTGTGGACAGTATTAATTTACGTTTTGAGATTCACATCACGCTTTCATTACTATTTCAGTCTGCACACAATGAGACGCGATATACATGATCACCCATCTCATATTGATATCCACTAACCTACCCGTTTCCTGCTTTGAAACGATTTATACGATCGGATGTATACGCCGCTTTCCTAGAGGTTTATGTCCTCCTAAAACATGTTTCCCGTTCACCTTCGAGATCAGATAGGACGTTTCAAACGTTAGACCGGAGAGAAGTGCGAAGAATACAGGATTTCTGTTAAGTGTTTAAAGCCCAATATAAAAGGCCGTAAAGACATCGAATAGATCGTCAACAAGGGTCATGGAATGCATAAATGAGAACTTTCAAATAAACCGTATGTGGGGCATTCTCACAAAAACTTGAAATTTGAAGAAGACATCTTCCAAAATCTAAATATTTACAATCTCCTAATAATTCTTCAAAGGCCTTGGATGTATTTCTGATGAAATGGGACCGTCAGCAGCACATCAGTAACCTTATTATTCGAATAAAAAATAAAAATAGAAAATGAGAAAGTAGGGAACAGATGTCCGAAGGAGGGCCTGACTTTATTGGTGAGTGAGACTCACACGAGGAGATAATTCTGCTGTTACATACATTTTGGTGAAAATTATTGTAATAATTGAACAAAAATATACCTGTTCTGGTGTTCCTGTTCCTTATTTGGATTGCACTTGAATGTTTGAGATTGTCAGATAGTAGGTAGGTGATGAGGGGTGGGTGAGTGGTGTTGTGGGATAAGTTTGAGGTTTTAAACTTTTTTATCGGGTTTTTGTTGATAAATAGAATGAAACAGAGTTTAAACAAATTATATGTGAATTCTGCACTTTTTACCTCGGATGAAACCCGAAAAAATAAGTTTTCAACTCTAAAAAATCGGGCAGGCGATCAATTAAACGACATGAATGATCGATTGTACACGTACGTAAATACTCATTCTTCACGGTCAATGAATTGGGATGACATGTTTTGGACGTGGGACTAGATTTATTCCATTCATAAAAATACAAATAGCTCAATGATTATATTGCGGCTCGTCCCCCTCCTCAATTTCGGTAAACGAAAGTTATTGGTAAACGTACCGATTATTGAAATATGCATTCTTTTTCCAACAATTTTATTAAACTTAGAAGCAATGGGGAATTTCGGTTTGTCGTAATTTTGCATTCTCGACTTCAAATTCGGATTCAGCACCCTTAAAACCCCCAAGCTAAAAATTGTCAATGGGTTGGCTGTAAAAGAGGTGAGAAGATCACGCGTGACGTCAACTATCCTGAGGAGCGGAGGGTGCCCTTAGGCGAGCGCGGGGTTGCGAACGTCATCTGTGAAGGCACTCGTTTTAGCCCACCTCCACTCATCGGATACTCCACATATACCTACCACCTTTATGGAAAGCTCTCACTGAAATCTTTCAGTTGAAAGAATAATAAAAGTTCCATTTATGCAGCATGAGTTGGTGAGCGAATGTTCAAACAATAATTTTAACCGATTTTGTGGGTGATTCTTATAGGAAACTTCACGCTGATTCCGAATATACCATATGTCCCTATGTTTAGGATGGTATTTCACACCAAAAACCTCAAAAAACACGTTTATTAGCGATTTTTGAAACTAAATTTTCAAAATTTGACCCCTTGGAGTACTCCAAAAATTCTGGCCAACGAACTCATCCTTACTTTTGATATTATTGACATTTTAAAATTTTTTTGGATTTTTTATCTCGATCCCACGGTCAGATATTGTCTGGAGTGACACATAAATAAATATATATATGAAAAAGTGTTAAATTTCAGGAATCGTTTTAGAATGGTCTGAAACGGATTTCCATGAAGAAAATTGTCAAACATTTGCATTACAACAATTTTGAAGCCATTGCAATAGCTTCATTTTCTTCGAAAACTCGCTAACATGGACTAGCCGGAATCGCCCATTATTTAAAATGTACTTAAAATAACATTGATCCCTGCCAATTTTGGAACTACCTCCACTCGTTGGTGGCAAGCTATGTCTTTGATTTTCTTGTTCAAACTCTTCTCAACTGAAACACCGTCTTTTGGTGCTATGATCAATCTACTGAAAAATTGGACAGGGTGTAAGTGAAGAAGAAAGTCAGAAAAATAAACATCACATAAATGGTACACTTAGAAAAATTGATTCGTTAAAAGAGATCCATTCAGGGTGACCCAAAACCCCAGTATTTCCATGGAAATACTCTTCAAACAAGTAGCCTCCAACATTTTTGGATCCATTGCATTAGATTCATTTTTCTACAAAAATTCGCTGAACCACGTTCAACTATTTTCAGGCATAAAAAAAAATCCACTTCCTGTGAAAATCGTGGTAGAGATTACGATGGAAGTAAAATCCATTTACCTACACACCAGTCCTTGACGACCCCCATCAGTCCTTCACCAAAACAAAAAAGTACAAAGAATTGAAGGACGGACTCGTGAAGGATTGATGAAATGATAGTTTTTGATTGTTACGACTGTTATCAATAGGAAAATATTTCATCTTCTTCTTAAACCTCACCATCAACATTCACAGAAAACATTAGCAAAGCAAAATTATATCAATTAATAACCTGTTGGTATTGCGCTGAGGACTGATGACTAATAAAGTCACGCGATCGTTCCTGCCCACAACACCTGGCAGGACACTGTAGTACAAAACGCGGGAACTCCACGGACCCCACTATTTTTTTAAATTGCGGATTCGAGCTATCCGTAAAATTTCACAACGAATCCAACCCACCCCACGACATGTTTTTTTTTTTTTTTTTTTTTTTTAACGTACGAACTGACGATGACTTAAGGACTTGATAGAATGGACACGACACTTGACATAGACGTACGAAATACTTATATTTTAAAGGAAATGAAACGGCATACAATCACGAGTCACGGGGGTCGCCATCATGACTTCCTAGCATCCTGGGCGCACCACATGAATGTGTGCATGTGCCAAATGTCCCGCTAAAAGTATTCCACTACAGTTTTTTTACGTAGCATGAGCGCAAAAAGTGAAAATATGACATTTTGTAATGTATTTAACGACCAGATATGAACAATGGTTTTCAGTTTTTTTACGCTGAATCACATGGTGAAGAGTAAATTTTTGGTTCAGTAGGAACCCTTCTCGACACAAAAACCGGTTTATATTTTGTGTCTACCGTTTTAGTATAATTATAATCGCATGTCCGCAATACAATAATGTCATAATCGTAATCAACGAAAAAAATCATAAAGAATGTCATTGGTCTGGTTTTTTTGCAACATAAGTTGAGGGGAATAAAGTGCTAATCCATTAATGGTGAATTTCACCACCTCGAGTTAAGGTTCGAGTTACTGGTAACTTGAAGATAGCGACAAAAATGCGTTTCACCACCCCGAGTTAATCTTAAGCCTCGGGATACCGAGCTAGTTAACTTCCAGATGTTATTCTTCATCTATGGAATAACGCGTTAACTCTGAGAGTTACCGCGTGATATCTGATAATAGCTGTCAGTTTTCGGCCATTTTGTTGTTTCATTTGCGATACGAATTCCGCGTAAAATTTCGATAATGGCATACCTATCGTAGAACGTTCGAGGATGATGACGATGAGCTGGAGATTATCATCCAGCTGCAAAATCCTTCCACAACGGTTTATTATTTTAATAATAGATGACTTATGCCCATATCACTAATCTATCCGATTAATTTGATGGATGTTTAAAAATACGTCTTTATGAATAATATGAATGCAGCTATAAAATATGACCAAAATAGGTCAAGGCTACAGCATGTTCCATGCTAAAATTTGACTTCAAATTTACCTACAGTTATGTAAAGTTTGTGGGATAAATATCGGTGGAACAGGATTTTTGATCCGAATATTATTTACTTTCTACGTCAATTCTTAAATGGGAAAAGTTGCTCATATACTTACGGCGGACGGACGGAGTTTCGATTTATTATTCTACATATAAATAAAAGTAATACTGTTGAACTTACATTATTTTTGCATTCTTCTTCCGCATGATCTTTTTAAGGTTCTTGTATTTGAGTTGAAGCTGTTCGGATTAAATTCGGAAGTCAAATCCTTCTAAATCGCCTCCTTTTCCTTCCACATAACTGCGTCCGTCTTCTTATTTTCTATCACCTCTTTCCATTTCATGACAAATTCCACCAACAACTCCTCTTCCGCTTTGGAGAAATTTATATTTCTTTTCCTTTTTTGGGAATCCATCGGGAAAACTCGCCGGCGAAAGGCGAAACTAACTCTAAGTTATAAATTTAAATTCGACTGCACTAGAAGCTCAACACAAAACAAGGCGCGCCATTTGCGTTGTCATGGGGATATCCCGTCTAGGACCACTCATTGCGAAGCTAACCTAGGAATAATTAACTCCCACCGTTGAAGCCATGGTGAAACGGAACTGAGGCTAACTCGGAGTTTCCCTTGACTCTGAGAGTTAGCTATCTCGGACTTTAACTCTAATATGGTGAAATCCACCATAAATGTTGGTAGGTACCCTAATAGTTTTTGCTGTTTTATACGGAGTTCCGTAAGAAACTCGCACAAGATTTGACTGTTGGCACCTATTTCCTGAAGTAACAAAATTATAGAGAATTACTTGTTGAGAGTTGAGAGCTAGGATCAACGAGACGTTTCGACCTCGGATGGTAGGGATAGTAACCACAGCTCTTGTGTTCGCTTTTGAACTAGCTTGAGATCAGCGCATGTGTAAATTAAATCCCGATTCTGACGGGAACTGACTGATTAAAGCCCACAGCAAACTGTTATCGAAGCTCAATCTTTCACTCGTATTTTATTACATCTAACTGCAAGAGGCTTTTTCAAAGTGATGCCAACGTAATTCACGAAGACCGTTGTCTATGACTTACTCAAAATAAGTTCAGCCAGCCTCTCTTTGAATTTCTTGTGCGTAATGACTGGCTGATTCTCATCAATGGTTTCGATGGTTTGGCTGGCCTCTGGCGTCAGCTGTTCCATCCGATGCCCCCATCGAGAAGCCCGTGGTACATCACTCTCCTTATTACACTGTTTGGGATACTTATTATTACTTATTACTTTATTACTACTTAGGCCAGTTTCCTATTCGATTCGTAAAACCGTTAAATAAATTTGAAATGCTATAAAATTCATATGTTCATTCATGGAGTTGTACAAAGGGTTCAGTGCCTCATCTTCTTGCCATATAGAAGGATTATCGCTATCCAGAACCTGATTTGGACGAGATAATCTATTCGTATACAGGAATCGGCCAAACGACAATATCAGATTTTCTTTAGGTGGGCAGCTCAGCACCCGAAAGCAATCTTCTCCACAACAGCAGTAAAATAAGAGAGAAACGGCAGTATAAAGACCAACTATGAATGTACAGAGGAGACATGTCATATCCCACTCAATCAACCCCGTCTACGAAGGGTAAGAAAGAGCTCACAGCCGCTCAACGAGAAGCATCAAAATTGACTGGGTGTCCCTCCACCTTGTCGTTCATCTGTCTGTAGTTGGAAGCCCTCCAAAATTATCATCGACTATGCGTGTTATTCCCCAAAGCTGGATTCCCATTGTGAAGGTTTTGTTTGGTGGCTGTTAGAAGGAAAAACATTGTTTCAATGGAAAGCTGTTGATTTACGAAGGCAGTCAATCCTCTGTGTTGGCGAAATCAATCTAATTGCGACCAACTGCTTCCTTCATATGTTTTCACCCTCCAGTAAAATTATATCAGTTGAATTTGGTTGATAACAGTTTTTGAATGGAAGGTATGAACGTGTTGGTTTAATAAGAGCTTTATTATATCTTAAGGTTACCCTGGTTCCATTTAGCAAATGTAATGGATAAAAAATTTCAGATGAGCGAGTTTCTTGGAATTTTCTCTATGGAAATCAATTTCAGAGAAAGGGGAATCACGGTGTATCGTAATTCTGCATTTTAGACTTTAAATTCGGTTTCAGCACCCTTGAAAACCCCATATTCCTCATTTTCAATTCAAAATGCTCATTAGGTTGGCTATAAAACAGGTGAGAAGATCACGCGTGACATCATCTGTTCTGTGGAGCAGAGGGTGCCCCCCAGGCGGGCGCGGAGTGGGTGACGTCATCTGTACACTCGCTACATCATCTATAGACTCGTTTTTGCGCACTTTCAATCCTCGGATAAATCTTTCAGTTGAACGAATAAATGAAATTGCCAGAATTGACCATTCTGAATTAAATCCGATGTTTAAGATTTTTCGTAGGTACGTACTTAGATATATATGCAGATAATGACCACGTAGGTAATAGTTGAGAGTTTTAAAGGATTTCAAAACGAGCATGTTTAATTCCAAACTGCCCCTGTGTACCATCATCCTTTGAGGAGTGGACGCTTGTCAAAACTCGCTAGAAATCAGTTACAATTATTCTTTGAAAATGGGAACTTTTAAATTACGAGTACCTCTTTCTTCATATTATAATATTATAAACAATGTATTTCAAACCTAAATATACTTTCAATCTATCAATCAATCTAATCGATGAAATATTTGAAAAAACATGCTAACCTGAGTAAGCAGCAGCTGTCTCGAATATTTACCATAATGATGTGGGTACCTGGGTGAAGAATTTTAACAGGTATACCCAGAGTCCTCGAATTTCTGAAAAAACCCAGTTTCAACCACTAAAAATTGTGCATTCAACTTTCGTATTCCTGTATACTTCTTTGTGATTGACTTCCAGCTTCCCAACGAGGAAGTTCAGCACCTAACAGAAATTTTCAACAGCATATTAGGACAATGAAGAGTACCAGATAAATGGGGGAACGCAGTACTTAGAACGGTACCGAAAACTTAGGCCATGACTAAACATCATCTCCACCATGACCAGATGTCTCCAAACAAAGGCCTAAAGCATTGCTGAACAAGGTTGCAAAGGGATTCACACATTTCATTCGTCAGCGACTGGAAGATTGGGCGGACGAGGTGGGATTGCTAGAAGCTCAAGCCGGCTTCAGGAGGCGAAGAGGGTGCAGGGACAATATTTTTGTCTTCAACTCTCTCATTAATTCACGCCTACAGAAGACGAAAGGTCGACAATGTTAAACTATACTGGGAAATTATGAAAGGTAGGCGAATAGATGGAACATGGAAAATCGTTGTTGATACGGGAAGAGAACTTTTAGGATAATGAAGGTTGGGTGGGGAAACAGGCAAGCGACGATACGCGACTAGCGACGGAAGTATTAATCAGAACCCCCACACAGAACGAAGTATTATATCAATGAATCAAAAGTGATAACTTGAATATTGAACAAAATTTCAAAAAGTAAATTTCTTCCTATCCCTCAATAAAACAATACAGTATCATGCAAGTAACATCGTCGAATATAAAACAAAAGGTCACAAGTTCATCAATATAATTTCAATTAAAATCGATCCCACTCCATAAATATCCATAAACGAAGGCATAAAAACATTTTCAATCCTTAACAAAGGTTTACATCTACATTGCCAATAGATCAAATTTCAAAAGATATTACACATCATTTTATATTAATCAAGGTGTTGAGCTTAGTGAATGTAGGAGCATTTAGAGGTTTGGATAATATATCAGCAAAATTATTTTTAGACTGAACATAGTCAATTTGAATATTACCTCTAGCAATTAAGTGGATTAAGTGGATCTTGATATCAATATGTATAGTTTTCTTACTGTTTTCATAACTTTCTAGCTGCCTAATAGCACTTTGGTAGTCACATTTGCTTTACTCGACCCTAGTATTTCATGAAGTAGCTGATCAGCATGGATAAGATCAGTCATGGTGAATGAGCATGCGACGTGCTCCGCCTCGGCAGTTGATAGGGCAACGGTAGAGATTGCTTTTAGGATGCCCTTGAGATGACGTTTCCATTGTAGAGTATCAGCGATCTACTGGTACTCTTGCGGTCAGATCTATCACCTGCCCAATCAGAATCAGAAAATCCAAT
This sequence comes from Lygus lineolaris, assembly GCA_030264115.1. Lineage (NCBI taxonomy): Eukaryota > Metazoa > Arthropoda > Insecta > Hemiptera > Miridae > Lygus > Lygus lineolaris. The sequence goes on along the minus strand of JAEMON010000001.1, from coordinate 49,465,786 downwards.
CAGGGTATTTTGCTGTCGATTTGAATTCTTCTTGTACGTCAAAGTTTGACGAAGAGTTGACTTCAAGTAGCGAAGTACCCTCCACGCAGCTTTCCACACCTGTTAGCGAATTTTCGAAGAAAATGAAGCTATTGCAA
>JAEMON010000001.1:49443033-49464738 GCA_030264115.1 Lygus lineolaris | reverse complement strand
CAATAGCTTCATTTTCTTCGAAAATTCGCTAAAATCATTCATGGAACGTACGTATGTAAGCAAAAATCATTCATAGAACGTACAAGTCCACATTCCTCCATAAAACTGTCGAAACACTCGTTCTATTTAAGTGGGGATTGGCACGATCCATATAGAGCCTTTTTGAGTAGAAAACATTGGTATTGTTTTTCGCTATCACCCCTTGAGGAATTTTGAATGAGAAAATCTGTGTCCAAATCACCATTCAGAAAAGCTGTTCGACGAATTTTTAACTCATTCTGAAAGGCATATATTAGTAGGGTTCTAATGGTAGGAATACGAGCAACTGGGGGATATACATTGTATGTTTGTTTTTCTAGGTATAACCCTTAGCCACCATACGTGCCTTCTTCGTGCCATCTGGTTTAGTACGAAAAACTCAGCGTGTATCTTTGGCAGATTTTCCTGGGGTACATCAGGAGGCAATCAGGTACCATGAGATTCATGCGCTGAAATTCATTTTGAACAGCCTCATTCCAACCATCAGCCATCTGCATGACTTCGCAGAACAAAACAAATATGCAGAATATAATTCGTTATCATTGTACTTACTGGATCGGACGATCTCACTAGTGCTTCTGGTACGAGTGGAGGATGTGGTAGTACCCTGTCCATCCGTTGAGGGTTGGAACAGGTGCTCCTTTTTCGATTTGAGCTTCAACTTTGCTATTGTCTTCCAATTTGCACAACACTGGTACATCCTCAGTCACTTTAACGTTCTTATTTCCATTGTAAACAAACTCACTCACGGAAGCGAATATCTCTAGAAGCATACCAACTACACTCGATACCCATTCTTGGCATACCAACCGTACGTACTTCTTGGGCACGTGACTCGAGTTTGTTACTTAACTTGGGTAACCTGTCAGCCCATGCTTTCGAGCCAAAAACTCCAAGTTTCTGGGTATCTACTCTTCCATCCTTGAGAAGAACCGGTGGTATTCCACCGTCCAATGCATTTAAGTAGGCGATCGATTTTAACTGGCTGCTGTACGAAGTGCTTCTCCCCACAGATACTCAGATAACTTAGTTTCAGCAAACTATGTCCTCACACGGTTCATCAGACCTTGATTTGCCCTTTCACTGACACCGTTTTGTTGACTGCAGAAGGGTATTGTGGTGTCCATATCAATTTCCTTTTGTTTACAAAAGTTTTTCAAAACATGGGAATTATATTCACCCCCTCCATCATTCCTGATACGAGCACATCTATGACCATTTGCCTCGAGATTTCGAATATATAGTCCATGAGATTCTCGCCGGCTTCACTCTTTTGTTTCAACAAAAACACCAGTGTATAATGTGACCAATCATATATTATTGTCTGAAGGTAGGTACCTATACCCATCCAGAGTCTCGTATTTCATCGGGCCACATACGTTCATTATGCAATAATTCTCCTTTTCGTTGAGATCTAGTCGCTTATTAGCCTTGCCCTCCATGCAAGGGCTACACACCTTATCACTGACAGGTAATTTCATTTTTCGAAGTGTGTCCTTGTTCAAATGTCCGTAACTTCTGTGCCACACATCATCAGGTGTCGCAACGTTCCATGTTCCTTGACATGTCGAGAATGTAGCAACGAAAAGATTTCCAATGTTTTCGCATGACATGCTGATAACAGCCCCCCCCCCCCCCCCCCCCCCCCCCCCGTGATAACAGCCTTCTATTTATTGAACGTGACCTCACATCGTTTATTTCCAATCTTCGAAACACTCAACAAGTTGTGTGTGAGTTCTGGAACGATCAACGCTTCGATATTCACAGCAGATCCGGACGAATAAAGGCGAACTTTCCCTTTCTTCGTAGCTTTTAGGATTTGACAATTTGGATGCGAATGTTTAAAGGTTAATTTTGGCCTCACTATGTCGCGCATCACAGAGGTTCCATGTTCGGTGACGAGGTCAGTTGCTCCGCTGCCAAGTAGGAATGTTATCTGTTTTGACGTAGACATGACAACCTTTTCGCTAATGTCATCACTTGAGGCAGCAACAAAGGAGAGTTTCTGGTTCTGTTTAGGTTCAGCTACTGCAGCATGTTGAGACGAACCACGGAAGCAGGATATATGATCAGAACCAAGACTGGAAGAATAAAGATAGGAGCACTGATTCTCGATCGCTGTGTAGGGTGGTGTGAGACAATCCTCAGAATGGAGGACGGGAGATATCCATTGATATGTTATAGGCAGTTAGTAAAAACAATCGAAAACGGATATAGTGTGGGAAAAATATAATTGTACAGAACAGGAAAATACTTAGGGGCCAAGGTTGGCATGACCTTTGTGAAAACCAAAACCCGGACACGAGTGGATGAAAGTGATATGTAACAAAAAGTAATTTTCGAGAAAAGTGAGCTTGAAGTTGGCATATTGGCAATTTTTTGGGTTCAGAGTTTTGTTGTTTTATAAATTAAAGATGATGATATCATCTTACTTAGCAGTATCTCTGCACTACAACATCACAAACATGACGGATAGTAGTATGAACCCTCTTCAACCTGAAACAAACATAACCCATCCGTCGTCATCTCAATTAACGGAATAGCTTCAACGGGAGAAGGTGCCCTGTACGTGACAATACTTTCTTTCATTAAGCCAATTCAAGTAGGTAGGCTACACAAACAATATTAATTGGATGCACTTAACACCTCCTTCCATCACGTATATTTCACGACTTTGTTACATAACACTTTCTTTCAAGAAAGAAAATCGAAATGGGGAACTTGCATGGACAATTACTTTTCGAAACTTATCGAAAATGGGTCTGGTAATTTGAACGTAACTGAAGTCACCCGCTTGCCTGGGCGAGCCCCCCTTTTGCGGAACGAATATGACGTGACGCGCTCCCTTTCAACCCATTTTCTCGGCAAACCAGCTGTAATTTCAAGCTGCAAATTGGCATCACGGTGTTTTGAAGGGCACTGAATCAGATTTTGAGGTTCAAAATGCAAGATTCCCACCCATGCAAGTTCCCCATCCCCACTTGCTTTTAAAGTTTCAGAGCTCTCCGAACAATTTTGGTTCCGTGTCTTTCTGCGTCTGTTTTAAATTCCTCGCGGGCAAACCTGTAGGTAAGAAATTATGGTGCAATTTTGATGACATTCTCAGGGATTGTGAGGGTTAGAGCCCCGTGACGCTCCTCTACTAATTTCATCGCCGTCGGACTACTATTAGCGTCAGCACATTCATGCGCAAACGTGAATTTCCTGAAACTCCGTTTCTCAGCTCCTAATGGACCGATTTCGCTCAAATTCGGAGGGTAGTTGGGGCTGACTCCAATACGGTAATCTATGAATCACGTCACGATAGGATGGGTAATAGCTACTGCGCATGTGCAAACTTGAAATTCGTTGTCGCAGGCATAACTCCGGAACTACTCGACCAATTTCTGTGAAATTGTCACTATCTGAATCTATACGTCCATGTTTCAAGAGTAGGGAGCTATACTGCCCACGCAACTTGGCAGACGTTTTCAGCTTCGAAAAGGTCAAACGAAACATGAAGACAAAGACGGAATAATTACCATCCCTCGTTCCAGTAACGCATTACGCTGATAATCGCAGTTCTAGAGGGCAGCGGGGAGAACGATGAGTGTACCTATGGTGATGAAGCAATGTGGCAGACAAGCGTCCGACGTTTAACACCATGGTCCTGTGGCCTCTTTCTTATCCACGACCAACACACAAATGAAGACATTGTTTTTTGTAACTTCATTCCCAATTGCCATCACAATTCTTGGAAGTAAGTTGGGATTAGTCAGCCATTTGTTAGTTTTGAACTTATGAGGTATTAAAAGGGCCAAATTCACTCTGAAAGCTCTCGCTCTTTCAGCTCTAAAACGGAAATGAAGTGATCGTAGGGAGGGTAGTTGGTTCATGAAAGGTAGGAAGTGAAATTATCATCTATGATGGATAAAATGTGAAGTACGATATCCCTTTTTTGTAAATTCACGTCCATAATAATGTAACGTTGCACACAACGTCAGTTTTCCGCGATAATTCTGCGGGGTAAGACCGTGATATGGATCGAACTCTTCCTCCCTTGCTCGTAGTAGGATGTACTCTGGTATCGGCCCTCTCGGCTCTCATCTCAGAACGCACTGCTACGCCTCCTCTTCATCTTGCCCCGCACTACCACCAGGACACGTGCTTGTAATTTATCAGGCGTCGTAACTGGGAAGCCGGGGTGATGGGAGGGTGGGCTGCGGAGCTCTTGGTCGTCTTCTATCGCGGCCTCTCCAAGTCTCACGTCCTGGATCCCCATCCCAACTGCTCCGAAAGCCCTCAATTCCTCTTGGAAGAATACCGTGGAAGTCTGTGCGGGGGGATTCGTGTTGAACGTCTTATTGATTTGGTGAGTCATCAATTGATGATCTTGATGGACGGATGAGATGAGAGGTGACTGCTGTAAGAACCACCGATTAAGCTCTAAGGGCAGAGCCAGGAAGACGCGGCGAAATACCGCTGAGAAGTCGAGTTCTGAGATGTATCAAACGGATGATTATTTTTTTTTAAGTACAAAAACAACATGCTCCACATAGTGGCCTAATGTAATAACGAGAAGGTTTGTGGTGTTGAGTCATCGCACATGCTGGCGTTGAAATTATGCCAAAACGGTGGAGGTAGTGCCTGCTGCGACCATGGCCCGTCACGATTGGCGTGAGTCGGTAATCATATGGGATGGTTACTTGATGGGAAAAATTGTTTGTCATGCTCATCCTTCGTCGTTGCAAAAGGATGATTGATGTTAGACTGATTGATTGTACAACGTATTGGGACTATGGTTCCCGAAACTTAACAAACCTTTCTTTGAAGAATGAAACGCTCATGGTTCATAGCCGTAGGATGACCATACCTTCAATAATAGACCTGGAGGTACCTACCTAAAGTTCTGACCAGCACACTGCACATCGCACTGGGTTGAGTGAAGACCATTATTCATTTATAGTTGAATTTGGTCCAGCCGGGTTTGCTCGCCTTATCTATTTTTATTGTGACCATTGTGTGTTCGAACAATTTTCCATACTTAATTGAAGGGGAACTAATCATCAACACGGAATTATGGAATAAGGGACATTACCAGATGCCAGGGCATACTTCAGTGGATGGAGGTGTAGGAATGAAACATTTTCCGATTTTCCACCTCTGGGCATCTACCGAATGGAATTCGAAGGTAATATCTAACGGTTGGACAGTCAGTATAAAACATATTGGAGCACAGCAGAGGAAGATAGATAATTTGAAGTACGGCAACGCGACGACCTGGGAGATGCCGTGAAGGTTCCTGTGATCCGTAAATTATGGCTGCCCGCTGTGGCCTTGAAAATTGAAATATTGAACGCACCATGTGTGACTTCAAAAGGGTCAATAAAAAGGGTCGAATGCTTGAAAAACGTATGTTTCAAGCTCAGCCTATCCAGATAGATTAATTGTTGCTTTGACTTATTCTGTCACGTTGGCTTTTCTGACAAGTATATGTACCTACCTACCTCTTTCAATGTCATTATCATGTAGATGCTGTAACATCGGGAACCTTCGCGGCGAGGACGAGGGAAAATGTTTCTGGCGGGTGGGAACCTTCGCGGTCAAATGGGAACCGTCGGTATCGTCAGATGGCCTACCCACCTTACTTTGATTTTATGACACTTCTGCTGATTTTGTAGAAACTGGAGGAGTTCCACCACTTGCTACCTAATTGTTGGTCTTTCTTGAACGAAAACGATGGTGTGAAAGGTCTTCGCTGCGCTTTTCGGAGCACATTATCCCTATAAGAAAGTCTTCAGCCGATTTCAGCTTTATAAAAGAGGAGAATCCGAAATTGTTACGGGACCGAAAAGGGGTAAAAAAGGAAGCTGTAAATTTAGTCAAAGTGCGAAAACCGGTTGAGAGGGATCCTAACGGAGGCGGTTAAGTTCAATGGATTGGTCATAGTTTTAAGTGGATGGTAACTGAAAGGGCCGGCCGCCAATAACGTGGAAGGTATAAGATTTACATAAGAAAGAAGAGGGAAGTGAGAGGTTGAGGGAGAAAAAAGGCGGCAGAGAGGTAAAGAGAGAGAAGGTGGTTGGTGGGGAAGGGAGTATTGGGCTGGAAAATGATGCCTAGGGGCGGGGTGGAGAAAGGGTTTCTTTTTCCCTCCTATCTTCTTAAGGATCAGACACGTAATTTTGGAAGGATGTCCGAAGCAAAGCAATCCTATCCTAGAGATAGCCGGTCGGGCAAGGGGCCGCACCGAAAAAGACTCATGTTTTTAAACCCCCCTCCCCGGCAATCAACAACAACGAAGCTTTCCACCTAGCTAGTATGGTCCTCTGAGCCAACACTCACACTCTCGCACAATTCACTCTCACACACTCTCTCACTATATCCATTTACTAGCGCACGTTTATCCGAAGGGGATGGGAGAGTGTGAGGGACCCGATCTGATAAATGAGAGTAGAACAAATCAGCAAGTATCTGTGGAAGGGCGGAAGATGAGTTAAGGCAGGACATGGGAATTGTGAAGAGAGAGGGAGCATAGGGGGATTTTCGGACTATTGTTGGGGGAGAGAACAAGAAATTTGAAGTATCGGAGATTTCGGTAGTGAGGGTGTGGGGGTTCAAGAAATAAAATCACAGGCGTTTTACTCGGTTTTCGAGCAAAAACACGGAGGAACCGCAGAGAGTTCCGTAAACGATATATCAAACATTTTGCGACCTCCCACGGAAAAACAACTTTGGGGGTGGGTTAAAGGGGAGGGTGCTTACTTGTTAAACTGTTCATTAGGAGTTATTTACACTGCCGCCCGCTCTCTCGATCCCTCGAGTTTCTTCTAGCACCTAACCTGACAATACTCATCTTCACTGGACAGAAAACACCATTCTACATTTCTCGAGTTGTATTCTACCTACCCGATATTTTAAAATCATTCTTTTGAGAATAATAACTATAATAATATTATTATTAACAATAAAATGAGCCAATAAGATTATATACGTATCCTGTCCCAAACATCAGCTCACGTTCTGTTGAACAGTATAGCTTTTGAGAAGGAGCCGACGCGAAGGAGTTATCTGGTGGAATAAACCGGTTCCCGTGAGATCACCGAAGTTAAGCTATCAGCGGCGTGGTTAGTAAGTGGATGGGTGACTGCTCCGGGAGTGGCAGACGGCCGGAATAAGCCATACTATGGGGCATTCCAGCTAGAAACGTCGAGTCTTCCCAAGGACCTTTATGGGAAGCTCTCACCGACATCTTTCTGCCAGAATCATGAAAAAATCGACAGGAATATCCCTGTCTAGTTCAAATAAGAATGAGTATAGGTAGGTACCTGTACTTCAAGAATGTTTATATATGTATACAGATCTCACAAATTCAGACGTTCAGTTTCCTTTCTTTGGAACGAATTAGGGGGCCGGTAGAGCTCGGCAGTTAGTTAGTCAAGCAGCCTGGAATAGTACATAGCAATGTGTGTTGTGTATAAAATTGTACTCATATATAGTAATTGTACTTAAAATTGTATTTTTCATACCAAATTTAATATGTAAATTATTTGATTATAGTGATTTTATTTAAAATGCGTATTGCAAAATCATTATTGTCATATACTAATTGTAAAATATACTATATAATTGTATAATATATTATATAAAATATAGAGTATATTACATTACCATGGGTCTGCACAGTTTGTGTCCTGTACACAAACATAAACACACTAAACACACACAATACATAAATTTACTTTCTTGGTAATTTTTGGTGGTATCATTTATCGTTACTACTAGGTGCTTAAAATAATTATTATATATGATTGATATACTTGAAATAATTATTATGTATGATGAACATTGCTACAAATTTGTACAATTCCCTATTTTGATTAATATTATACCTACGCTTTATTTGAAAAAATCCTAACGTGGTGCAGGTTAAAAACCCCAACGTCTTATTCCCAGTTCAGCATCCAACAATTGATTCGAATCCAGTTATTAAATGGGGTCTGCGTATGAGAAACCTCCAGAGGTACGTACGTCACACCCCTTGCTGTCCCTTTCAGAAGCCATTCGTGTACATTATACGTAGATGCGCTTCGACCAATCAGTGCGCTCCATTTCCGCGCGCATTTCTTCAAACGTTCACATTTCTCTTCGTCGATAATAAAAAAAATAGGGAGACCGCATAATTATGAATTAACCCCACTTTGGCCATTTTGAATCGATTTCCTTTCAATAAAAATTGTAAAAAAAATCATGCGCTAACCCCCTTGCTCAGAATTAAGATGGCTCGAAGAAAAGAAATCAATCGGGAAAAAAGTGAGTGACTCGCTGGAATATTCGCTCTTCCAGAGTCATTCAATGAAAGGTGGGGTGATGTTGTTTAAATAGGTAATGTAGCTTGTTTATGTTCCTGCAATTTCGGCACTAATAAGCCTTTCAGTTTGTCAGTATAAGCTCAGAGCTTAAAAATGTTGCAATGAACCCATAAGGGTAAGCGAGCGCTCGGTGCTTGTGACCTCACCACGCTCAGCCCCTTTTTTCGTGTTATCCGTGAGGGTGACTACGCAATTGGGCTAAACGTATCATTTGTGGTTTAATGTGAGAGTGTGGAAAATGAAAAGGATAGAAGGGGAAAGAGGTAAGCTAGAAAATGAACTCACCTCCCACCACACAGTAAGTTGAAATTTACCGACATGAAACTCCATCCCCCATTATATTAAAGAATCTGAAAAGGTCTGAAAACATCATAACTCGTCAAGTTGGAAGGTGGAAAAGGACTCGGGCTATCCCACCCAGAGAAACGCGAGGGGAGTACCCAAATGTGGACGAGAGGAAGCGGGTGGATCGAGGAGTTTTGGGAGTTCACGAGTGCTCGAGGGAGAGGGGGTCCGGAAAAGCTCAACTGGTATTCATCACAGTTAATAAAGGCAACCTCCAACAGATTAAGATAAGATAGCAAGCTCCCACTCTGGCCGCCAGAAAAAGAGTGGGGTGGGGAGGTTATATAATGTGTGTGGTGAGTGGGGGGGGGGGGGGGGGGGGGGGGGGGTCCGTGAAAAAGAGGCGAAGAATGAGTAGGGGGAGTTGAATGGGAAAACTCTCTCGACCAGTGGGACCCCCCTCCCCCCACCCTCAATTACAACTCGTAATTGTCCACGATGGTGACAGTTTAATGTACCGGATGATTCGCCATCTCAATTCTCGATTAGACGCTTCCCTTCAGTTTGCCCCCTCATACACCGCCAGCCCTGCAAAGAAATGTTTCTTCAGTTCAACAAGACTACGAACTTGTCCCATGAAGGTAATAGCAATTTGTACTACGACGTCATCAAGTACAGACGTTAGTGATCCATTTTTGTGGTATGGATGTGTTTATTGCATCCTAAAACTTCATATTACTTTCTACATAGCATAGTAATCGTGACGTCCGTTTCCAGGGCCCCCCGAATCGGGGTGAGGGAAATATCCAAACAACAATCTGTTTGTGCATCGTTTGTACATCAATATACACAGCATATTTGCGTTTGTGCGTCAAAACTAACCAAATCATTCTGAAAAAAAATATGGGGGCTCCAAAACGAGAGCGCCCCGACATTTGAATTTAAGGTTTCGGTACAGTTAGTTGAAGCATCGCACGATTGTGCACAATTCTCACGTTTGTCCGCTCTTTGTGAGCATCTTAATGAATGTAGTACACAATGCTGGGATGTTGAGGGGGGGGGGGGGATAGAGACATGGTAGCCTCTAAATCGTCAAAACAGCTGAATTCACGTCCAATCGATTGTGCTTGGAATGTGCTCGATTGTGCACTTACTTCTGACATTTGTGCTCACTTCGCGAGCCCAAATGGTTGAAGGTGAAGACTTTTTACTGCTGCCACTTCCTAGATTTCCCTGACGGCTTGTCTCCAGTTTCGGATGGTGATGTGCTGTCAACTAATAGTGTCTTTTCACGCGGTGGCACTATAGTTAAATATTCCTCAAGGGGTACAATCGAATAGAGAGGGGTGGCACTTAAGGTTAAGAACTGAAGATTGGATGCACGGTACATTCTTTTAGTGAATGACAACTTGAATGGGGCAATGAAAAACATAATGCATACATACACTACTATACGAGGTGAAAAATCTGCAGGTCTGCGCTGAAGGAAGCAAGATGAAGGATTTTTTCTTTAATACTTTTGTCCAAGCAAGGTGAAATTAAAAATATACTTAAGGGTGCGCGGACGCCCGGCTCGAGAACGGCCTCGACCATGCCCTGACGCAGCTCAAAATCCTTTTTATTATTGTTCACGTTTGTGATTTCGAAAATTCATCGATTTGCGTATGTTATACAATAATGGTTACATACTTTACGACGTGAATCATAATTTCAAGTCTATTCCATCCAGAGAAAACTGGAAGAAACTGATGAAAACCTGGTTTTTCATAGGTTTCTTCCAGTTTTCTCTGGATGGGATAAAATTAAAATTATGATTAAAATCGGAAAGTATGTAATTATGATGTCGCATGGACCATCGTTCGATACGAAGAGAAGAATTCTGGAAATATATTGACAGTTATTACCTACTACTCGAAAGCAATATTTTCACTTTTATTCTTCATACATCTTACCATTTGGTGACTATGATATTTTATAAAGCAAAATAAAGCGTAAGAAGAAAGGAAGAAAGAAAGAAAATCTTGGATCTAAGAGCCGAGCTGAAAAAGCAAAACAAAATGCAACAGGTAGCTGGTCCCAACAGTCATAATAATTGCCCACCCTCCCCATCCGATTGACTTTTTTCTCTTCATTTAGTCAGTCGAGTGTTGAAATCCACCTTCTTTTCTTAACCAACTTGCTTATGAGATTACTGACATCCGCGGTATATTATAAGAAAATACAACATCGCTTTCGAAGTAGGTACGTGAGTAAATGTATATATTATATAATATTCGATGTGCGACCCAACAGGTTAAGATAATACGAGCAATATTTGTTAATCATAGATATGTGAAGCCTCACAGCGGAATAAGTTGAATGGCTATATTGAACAACAATAATGATGGACGATCGCTGACAAACCCTTGATTGAATTTATCACATTTGCTGAAATATCTTTCTATTCAAACACCAAATTTTCTATAGTTACTGTTCCGCCAAGGCGACCATAAGTGGACAAAACCCGTTTTTTTGGTGGCCTGTACACCATCAGATCATTGCTCTAATAACCGCTACTTACCTAACTGGTCATCGCTGACGGTAAAAAAAATACCGTTAGTTGCTTGTTACTTAAGCGAAATATATGAATAAACGTGAAGCTCTCCTTGAAAAAACATTTCCTTGAAAAATATCTCATTCAACAGATAGCCTTAGCCGACACATCCTCAAATCATGGAAAACCATGAAGCATGCCTTCTGATAAATTTAGAACGATGAATCAGTCATCATCGAAAATTAGGCCATTGGATCATGTTGGAAATTGATTACTGTTCCTAAGGAGATCGCAAAAAAAACTTAATGTATATTTTAGACAATGGGTAGTGAACTGAATTCCGATTTTCAAGATTATGATCCCAGCGGAAACCCAGTGCTGTACAATACAAAATGAGCCTATGCACAACATTTTGTGTAGAATGTAATGGAATACCATTGAATCTGATTAAAGATTTAGCCTTATGAATAACATTCCCCTTGATGCATTTAATAAATCTCAGTATATTGCATGGTCCTTCCCCGAAATCCCAGGAATTTCAGACGTGTGACTTGTTTTTGAAAAGGGTTCATAAGAACTTCTGCTAATGCGAATTACCAACCTATCTGTATCCAATACACAGTGGATACGCCGTTTTGATGAATGTTCTGATGAATGTTTTGATGTTCTGCGTTCAGGCTGAACTCTATTTTGCTGTTGCCTCACGACCTTTCAACTCAGGCTCGTTCCTGACTACTAGGAGGGTATACCGACGCACATAGGGGCCAAATGGCCGTTTCCCGCAGAGAACCTCAAACCTATACGAAATATGCTCCTCTCAAGTATACCATCATATGTTTCTATACCTATAGTAGCTCCTCAACGCATTTTTGACGTTTGACGGTCTTAAATTCATTTTTTCAATATTTACCCCATTAGGACCGTTAGAAAAAACCAAAAACAACGCTGTAAATTATTACACAACGAGTTATTATTTTATGCACAGATCACCCATCTGTAAATATCCTATTTTTATATTGTAAGTACCTACCGTAATTATAACGCGAGGTTCACAATTCGACGAGTACAATCAGTATCACTAAATACCTGTAATTATTATTATCCGAGAGTTGTAGTAGGTCTTTCATAACTTTATTGAGTAGGTAACTAAGGAAGCTTATTAAAGTAAATAAGAAACGTGGCTCAGTGAAATCGGAAAAAAAGTTGCATTTGATCAGCTGATCTTTGAACGCGAAATCGGCCTTCTCGGAGGATTTGCGATTCACACTCGTCTTTCTGCTCTTTTTTTTCCGTTCCACCCTCAAGTCCTTACAGGGAGCGAACGGTTGGCCCCCATATTTCATTAATTTTGATCCATGGTAACTAAGAAAAGTGCCGCGTACGGCGTACGGACGGATTTTGTTTTTTATATTCGATTTTTGGATTCTACCTGGTGTATTGAAACGTAAAACATCAAATTTTAAGGGAAGAGGAGGGGTTACAAAAAAAAATGAGACATGATATGAGACACGTTTTCAGTGGGTTTCCACTACCTAATGAGCCAAAACTTTACAGGATGAAAAAAAAATGAAAATCACCATTCTTTTAGGTGAGGCCGCGAGTTGGTTCCCCGATGCAAATATACCTGTATGATAGGGCTCAAAGTAGGTAGGTATACTTTTAAGTAGGTGATGTTTTCAGTTAAAAACCTCCATTTAGAGAAGACAACACTGTTCTACTCGTTAAAAAAAATTGTCGTAAAACGAACTGGGGCGCTTGGGGTACTTAATATTCCCCATTCGGGACCCATTGGGTATTTAGTTTTCCCCAACCGGTCGGATGAGGTATAATTAAATTTCCGCGGGACGCATGGGGTAATATCCGCTGCTTCCCAGTCCTAGTCTACTACGCATTTCATAAAATTTCGAGCCAGGTAGTCCCTTTGTAAAAATGTCCGCAGTAATCTCGTCAGTTGGACAGAACTCCAGTTTGATGTCCTTGTTCTTAATAGCTTCTCTTATAAAGTGTTCTTTAATGGCTATTTGCTTGGACTTCGATGTTACAATTGAATTTTGTACCCAGCTTATCGCACTCTGATTGTGGGTGTGGGTCGTTACCGTGTTCTGCGCGATGTGAAGCTGGTTCACAAGGTATTTCAAATGCATGGCTTCTTTTGCCGATTCCGATAAAGCCATGTATTCAGCTTGAGTCGTCGATCCAGCAACAATTCGCTGTTTCCGATCACCCCAGCTTATTGCTGTTCCATTGAGCTGAAAAAGAGGCCAGTATAGGAGCGTTCATAAACATTGCAGCTTCCATAACGTGCATTAGACAAACATCGTAATTGATGTCGAGAGGTTTTTCGAAAATGGAGGGAAACATTTTCCCTGCTGTCCTATAACCTAATGAATATGTAATACATAGCGGAAACTCTGTTCCGGCGAATGAAGATTTTAATAACGTTTTTAGAGCAAACGAAATTAGTGGACGGAATTATTTCTGGGGAATTGGGAGGAACTTAGTAACGACAAAAACATCTTGAAGATAGTAACTTGAACAATAATTAGAGGCGCGATATCTCGTCTAAGAATATCCCCCTCATCAAATTCTGCCAAAATCGTTGAGAAAATTATAAGAACTCAACTGATCGGTTATCTCGAATAATAACGACCTATCTGATTATTAACATTGATTTAGAAGAACTCGTATTAGTACCAAGAAGCTCTTACTGGCGTGGTTCCTAACATTTCCAATTGGGTCCAGAACAGTGACAAAGTATAGGGAGTGGGTGTTAACCTAACCAAACCGTTTGATTCAAATGAAACCACTAAACTGCTTCTAAAACTAGCGACATTTGGTTTGGATGAAGTAGCTCTGGAATGGTTCAGGGCGTAACAACAGAAAGCCATTCGTCCAATTTCTTAATAGAAAAAGTAGATACCTATATCTCAAAAATAATTAGTTATAGTGTACCACAAGGATTGTGCTTAGCCTCCCATTATTCATCATTATGTACATGTGAATGATATATTTTCAATCGATGTTCGAGGGAAATTAGATTCTTTGCTAGTGAGTGAGCGATGATTATTAAAGAAAAGTCCTGGGATCAGGTTCACCTAATCCTGAAAGAACGTTGAGTGAAATGCTGGATGGGTTCAACTTGAATAGTCTCACATTGAGAAAAATTTGGGTGGATCCGTATTAGGATGTCTCTCAGTAGCGAGACGTCTTTGTGCTACCGACCCAGATCGGAAGAGGACAACACTCGACTGAAAGAAGAAAGAACGACACGAACAATTAGTTTCCGACCATCCTGAATAAAATCCGCGGAAAAAACCATCATAAATATGTGTGCACATATTTATGATGTATGTTTGCATGATGTGATATAACCGACACTTTCTCGGAACTGACCGGAATCGAAGAAGTGATACTGATGTACTCCGCCTGAGCCTGTCTGTCATGTTCCACTTCAAATATTGATCAAGAGAGAGTTCTACATATTTTAAGAACTCATTTTTGTCAAGGTTTCCACACGTGCAAAGCGTACATACTACTGTGCAATGACTCGGTGTACAACTAGTCGGTTTCCTAACTTTATTCATTAAAAAAAAGTGACATATCCCATTTTGTTGTCGACATGATGTGAAAAATATTATACTCTTGTTTTGTTTTGTTGTTGATTACAAACACGTAATAATCAATAATTAATAATAGATAATTGCAATCATAATCAACCATAGTATGAGCCCGATTTCATCAATATGCTGAACGCAGTTACGCTGAGATGCAGGTATTAAGAAAAACATTGAGGTGAAGAATTCATCACCCTTTTCTCCACTTTCCAACTCCTTTCATAATTGGACTCCAATGAAGCTAGGCATTGAAGATGATGAAACAGCATCAAAATACGAACAATTTACAAACTGTGCTAAATGGATTCGCGCCTCTCAATTTCGCTCGGTTTAGTATTCATGTGATCGCCAAAAACCCTTTTGAAAATTGCCCTCTTCAACTGAGGGGTTCGGATTGTTAAATAACCACGGCCTCCAACCCGCTTCCCTTTATTACAATATTTTAATGGATGTTTGATTAATTATTCAAGCTGTTATTCATCGTTATTTCAACTTCACTTATCGCTTATGAATCACTGTTCTATCACGTCCTCCCCGATGTTACTCCCCTAATTACCCTCTTCCTTCTTCCTGATTCCTTTTTGGTTTCTCGGCCTTGCTAAGCTTCGAACTAGGTATGTAATTCTGCGTTAAGATCGTTCTATTGATCGTTCTATGAATATTAGCAGGTTCAAAAACGGGAGACTACGTGAGTCTAAATAGCTCTATTAGAAGGGGGCAGAAGGAATACTAGACTTCGTGGATGGAGTACGTATTATTACTTGTTGATCATTATTGGTCGTTATTTGCCAATATTTACTATTCATGTTTTAATATATCAACGGTTACTATTTCGTCTGATTATTGACTCTCCCTTGACTTGGAAGTAAATACGTAGGGTATCCTCGTGTCTTTACTTGCAAGTTACATTTTTGGTAGGTAAGTACATACAAAAAGTTCATTACAACTAAACTCAAGTTCATTATGTAGGCATAGGACGTAGGTGACTTCCATAGTAGAAAGAATACTATTAGAAGGGGGCAGAAGGAATACTAGACTTCGTGAATGGATTACGTATTATTATGGGTTTTTATTAATATTCTCTAATAAATGTAGTAAGTACCTACCGTGATTCTCAACTATAATGGTAGGTATTGCGAAGAGCAACAAGGATATAATCACTAAGCTATAGCATTCGCACGTTTATTTAAATCCTTCACAAAACGAATTTAATCTTCTGCAAAATAATGGAAAAATATTCACGAATTTTTTTTTTTAATTTTTACAAATTAACTACCTACTTCTACGCAAGTACGAAATCGTAGTAAAAATCGTACCTAAATTTTGCCAAACGTTTACCTAATACATCTTAATAGTAGGTTTTTGTTATTCAAGACCTCAATTGGACCAATCGAAACGTTTGCTTCAATTCTTTAGGAAGGTAGTTGAATCGTATAATATTACTAATATACTAGTACCTACTAATATTACTAATGTAAGCTGGTACCTACTAGGGAGGTTGACAAATCTATGTTTACGAAATAAAATCCTAGATCCTTATTCTCACTTATTCAATCAACCTACTTAGATAAAGAGTTTGATGCGCTCGAGAGAGAAATTCACTCGAGAAAGGAGGTAGGACACACTAAGATCTTGTATGAAATGTATTCAAAATAAAAGAAATTTATAAAACGAATGTGACAAGATTCTACAAATTTCAAGTATCGAGATCTAATTATGAAATTACGATAAGGAAGTTGGCGAAGAAGATAAGTTTCGAGTGGAGGAAGAGCTAACACTTCTTTGAATTGAATTTAAACTGGGAATGAATTTACACACTTGATGGCTTTTAAGAGAAATAACGCGAAATAGTAGATCGCGATTAGTAGTAGATCTTTACTAATTTTAATATTCTTACGGTATGGTGTGGGTAAGCTCCTGGTCGAAATCTCACTCCAGCCACGGAGAGGGGAGAAGATAAGGGTGGGCTGCTTCTGTGTCTTTGGTATATCACCAACGGTCACTTTCTGATTTCAGGTCGTTTTTACACTCAAGGTCGTTTTGGGGTTCGTTTTGAACCTGACCAAGGGAGTTTATGTATCCACAAAAGAACTCGAAGAAGGAGGTCTAGCCTGCACTTCCGAAATAGGTATATTTTTGTAGTGTTTCCCAATTCTCTCCTTTTTCCTGGATCTCGACTCGAATTGAGGAGAAAGTTCATGAAAATTGACGGAAAAGACCGCTTCTGGAAGGTGAGGTTCCAGGCAACTCCTCTACTAGAGGACCTAGGAGGAGGATATCTTGTTAGACGCCTGTCTTGACGTAAGGGGGAGCTAGCTCACTCAACTTTTGTCAGAGGGGGTCTCGTTTTATCAAAGATTCCACTCAGGAGTCCCTTAAAAAGGTAAATCTCCGGGGATGGGATGCTGCAACGCTCGAGAGGGATGGGCAGTAGGAGGCCTTCGGCTGCTCACTACCGGCAAACTCGGGAGCGGAGCGTATCCTTTCAGTGGAGTGGGGCTATCCCAGAGGAAGCGCCTCTCTGCACTGCGGGTGTAATGGTCCTCAACGGCGGGTCAGAGGCTTCACGAGGAAGGTTTCTCACGACGCCGGAGTTTGATGCCTGCTGACCGACAGGATAAGGTTACCAGAGGGTGGCCTCGTTCGACGTCGATGATCCACAGGGGGCAGGAGGCCTAGGGCAGCTCACTGTCTCCAACCTGGGAGAGGATAGCCGTTGTTCCTGTAAACAGGAGCCAGGAATGATTTTCCTGAAAAGGAATAGGTTAGGTTTCCATAGGGGGCAGGAGGCCAGGGGCTGCTCACTGTCTCCGACCTGGGAGAGGATAGGTTTCCACAGGGAGCAGGAGGCCTAGGGCAGCTCACTGTCTCCGACCTGGGATAGGTTAGCCGTTGTCTCTAGAGAGACCGCGAGTTGTCTTCTCACAAGGAGGTATTAGCCCTGAAAGAGGGGAGAATATATTCTGAATTTTTGGAGTCCCGTCGGTCCTTTTATACTGCTAAAATCGAGTTTGAGTTTTAGCTCCGCCCCCAAGCTACTGGTCCAAATTGACGTCACCCTGACGCTTGCTCCCCTGGAGGCTGAAACAATATCTCTCTATTTTTATTAGTAGGTAGCGAACCTGGCGGAATATCCTTACCCAACCTACCTCTCTACTAGGAGTGACATCTTCGCCTCTTTGGCGAACTATAACCATCCCTATCTCTCTTTATAGAGACCACAATAAGAAAATTTAATTAAAAATACACTGCCAAGGACATGGTACAGAAGCTTCCTCGTGGCCTTCGCAGTATGTCACCATTAAATTTTTGTAAAACTAGAAATGACCGGTTCGCCGTGCCCGTGACGATAGAATGCAGGAACCAAAAATTAAAATATCTTTATTTTTGGACAATACAAAGCACGGGGGCAAAAAAGATTTAAACCCGCCATTTAACCTCAATCAACGGCTAAAATTAGCCGGAAAAAACGGCGTTTCTCTAAGTTTGCGCTTGCGCAGTAGATATTACTGATCCAACCGTGATGAAATTCATGGGTCTTGGGTCAGCCCCCAACTACCCTTCGAGTTTGAGCGAAATAGTACCATTAGGAACTGAGATATCGTAGTTTCAGGAAAATAACGTTTGCGCATGCGCACACGCTACAAGTGGTCCAATAGCTATCCAATTAATAGGGATCTAGGGGCTACCCAGTACAATCTCTGAAAATTTCACCGCAATTAGTCGAGTAGTTCCAGAGTTATGGCCATTAAACACATTTCAAAATTGCGCATGCGCAGTACTTATTACTGACACAATCGTGTCGGAATTAGAAGGTAATTGTAGCCCTCCACTACACACCGAATTTGAGCGAAATCGGTCTATTACGAACTGAGAAATCGTAGTTTCAGGAAATTCACGTTTGCGCGTGCGGAAACGCTGTCAGTGGTCTGATGGCGATGCAATTCATAGGGGACTGTCTAGGGTCTAACTCGATTAATCTCTGAAAATTCCACTGAAATTAGTTTAGTTATTCCGTTGCTACGTCTATAATACCAAATTTCAAGTTTACGCTTGCGCAGTAGCTATTACTGATCCAATCGTATCGAAATTGATAGGTGATTGTCTTAGAGTCAGTCCATCAACTATCCTACAAATTTGAGCGAAATAGGTCAGTTAGGAACTGAGATATCGGGGTATCTGGAAATTCACGTTCACCGCGAAATTCATAGGGGACCATAACGGGGCTAACCCGCACAAACCCTGAAAATTTGATTGAAATCGGATCAAAATTGTGGAAGTTATAGCTGTGGCAAGGAAATGTGGACAGATAGACGGACAGACAGACAGACACGGAACCAAATTTGTTCAGGAGGTCCTAAAACGCAAAATGCGAGTGGAAATTTTGATTATGGAGCACAAAAATGTTTTTCATTTTGAAAGTGAAAACAAAGCTTCCGCTGCCCTGCAGACTCGGAAGCAAAATTATTTATGTAGGAAATTTACTGTTATGCCGCACTAGGTATTCCTCCGTAAACATCGTTCTATGGCGCTAATGTTTCCGTCGTGATTGAATGTTAGCAGGTACAAAAACGGGTTTGTTTTGTCATTGTTTACTCCGAAGACCTATAACACTGCGACTATAAATCATTATCAATAATGATGAACAAGATTCTGATTAGCAAAAATACGCTCATAAAATGCGTGATACATTTTTATAGATACAATTATATCGAAAAATAAACAGAATTCGTCATGCATTTCATGAGCCAATTTTTGAAAATCGGAATCTAGTTCATCGTTATTGATAATGATTTATAGACGGCAGTACCTATTTCAGGTCTTCAGCATACACAACGATGAAACACGTATTGTGTGTGTTTCATTTTCCTACCTACTAACGTTTAATAAGGAAAGAAAACTGGAAGTGTAATCCACCCCCACCACATGAATGGATGGATTATAACGAAGGAGGTGACCAGAGACTATGGTGGCAGGCGACCTCCTATAACCGGGCGAAGATGAAAATTCTGGGTGACGGAGGAAATCGGGGTGATACGATCCATCAAATCCCCAGGCATTGACAGAACACTTAACGGAGCTGCCGACGCTTCTGACAAGGTATCACATAACCATATTGGACTTATCAACCCGACCAATCACATTATTTACACTGTCCGCGCCATTTACTTTTCATAGTCTCGAGGTTTCGAGTCGATGGATGCCACAATGAAGCGTTAAATGGTTCTGGCAGTAATCCAAAAAATCCTGACGAGAAGTTTTGACGATAGAAGAAGCTGAGTACAGTCGAAAATAAGCTGTCTGCTCGTCAGCTTTATTTACATCCAAACATAATTTATAGTGTAAGGGTAGTTAGCGACTATACACAATATTTTGATGAGGCGAAATCTTGAACTTAACATTGGATCACCATGGCGGATATCATTCGTAGTATAGATTGATAAACAAATTAGAGTCACTATATATTATTATTCTCGCTTACGATTATGACGTATAGACGACTGCTCTGCTGTCCAACAGATGTTCTTTACTTACCTGAAAAGAAAGAATTCAGGATTAATTAATTTTCTTCATTGGATAGCAAATAATGTTCATAAGAACGGATTGTTCGATTATCGAGCTAATTTGAGATAAGGCGTGGTTGATTCAATCCCAAATGCATTTGATCAATAAACGGTCCCTAGAACTAATTGAGAATTGACCATATTCATCGACGCATTTGGAAAACGTTTCAATAATATTAATTTATAATCGGAGTCAGCTGACAGAATCTTTCATTCATTCCATCCCAGTAAATAGTAAACTCTGAACCAACACGCAGAGGTAAGAATAAGAATGTTTCCACCTCATGACAGGTGGAATTCAATTATTGTAATGAAATAGGTACATCCTGAAAACATTGTTCAACTATTTTCATATTTCGTATCTATGATAACCAACTTGTAATATAAAGTAATGACCATAATAGGTACAGAAAGATATGTGTTATAAAGTTATTGAAACATTACTACAATGCAATGGCTTCAAAATTTAATTTATGCAAATCTTGGAAATGTTTTCCATGGGAATTCGTCTTAGGCATGCCTGTTAAACGATTCCTAAAGTTTAACACTTATTAATGCACATACAAGGTGTCCTCCCCCTTTTTCTGATTCTACGTAACCCTGTATATATGTGTATGAGACACTCCAGACGGAATCTGACCCTGAAATCGATCTAAAAAATCCGAAGAAAGTTAAAAATGCCAATAATAACAAAAGAAAGGATGTGTTCGTTGGCCAGAATTTACGGGTACCTACTCCAAGGGGTCAAATTTTGAAAAATAAGTGTAAAAGGGCTTCACCCTACTTTGCTCACCCGTAGAAACCTGAAAACCTCGTTTTTAACATTTTTTTTAGCTTTTCTCTTAAACTGCTGTAACGCCGAAATCAGCGTTGAAATCCACAAAAATGGCGATTTATAACGGCTTTTTGTTGCGGCACATTGTTTAATAATTACCATGTATCAAAATTATTGATATTTGGTTTACCGGTATATATAATTGGTGTATAACCCTAGATTACTACCGTTCAATTCTGATCGCTTATTACTACTGACACGTCGAAACGACGTACATACCTCAAAAATATTCATTTCTGCTGAAATTCTCAGGGGGATTAAGTGGCCAATAGAATAATCCCATATCAAAACATCGGAACTTTAATTACATTAACTTCTGATACATTCTTTGTTATTGTTAATTACTAACATAAATGACTTCAGTGATTTTCTAGTTTCACGACTAAGATAAATCACAATAAGACTGGAAGACTGAGTACTATTTAGTACCTACCGCTCTATGTACTAACCATAGCGATAAAAATGAATGAATTCTTCTTCTTTC
>JAEMON010000001.1:49362785-49385429 GCA_030264115.1 Lygus lineolaris | reverse complement strand
TTGCTCTTTGCTCTTTCATCCTGCACTCTGCTCTTACCCTAACGTACAACTGGAACAAGGGGCCTTCCCCGCCTGAGTGTCTAACGTAACTATGTTTCGTCGCCGGGTGTCTAACGTATTGCTCCCTAGTTTTACCTTCTATCGGTTAGAGAATTTTGTTGAACGATCGAAAACCTTAGATATGTATACTACGTAGTATATAGCTATGTCGACAATAAGCCCAGTGTTTGATAAATGTTGAAAAAGTAATCGCATCAATCCGTCAGCAGCGCATCTATGTTGTAGTGAATCGAGCGGTTCATGGACATGGACAAACTCATGAAATCAAGCAGGTACAGCTAATTTACATCTACTAAATCCACAGATAAGAAGAGAAGATACATAAAGATTATCCTGTTTTCGGGGGATTCTGGATGGGATAGGGTTTCCTTTATTCACGATACTTGTTGCATTCTGATTAACCGAAATGGAGACGGAAAAATCCCATCTAAATCCGGTAAGTGCGCATGCATTGGTAATGGGAACAGATTCGAGAACCTGACTCCATTAGTTATTATATAATAGGGTGCGGAATAAGAGCAAAGCGGGCGTGAGGAGCGGAAGTTCGCTGGGGCATTTTAAAGCCTTATTGTCAGAAAAGGAACTGGAACTCATCCAAATGTGCGATTTACTTTTTTTGGCACTAATTTAGAAAACTTTTTACTGGGGAAAAGTCTTGAGGCTGGGCTTCCCCTCCCTAACAGTTCACTAAGCAGTCTTGAAGTTTAGTGTAATGTAAATTTACGAGCAAAGCATTATGTCACTTGGAGAAGAATATGCCTTGTTTCGGGTAGGGCAGTTTTTCTTTTTTGAGAGAGAGAGAGAAAAACCATTGCCCTAATCATTAGTGCTAGGATTTAAGGAAAGAAATTTCCATCATCATTGTTGGCTTGATCACGGTTTATACTGCGGACGATGCGACGTTTGAATTTCGTTCAACTTTTTCTTCTTTCAAAAGGAATTTTCGACCGAGAAGTGATGTTTTGTTCTATTTTTCTTGAATTTCAACAACTAATAACTATTATTGTTTCGATGATAATCGAATCAAGAGAGTAGTATAAAATAATCTGGCAATTGAAATCGTAGTAGAAGAAGAAGAAGAAATAGTTTCATACGAAATTAATCATAATCATATTAGTAACAATAGATACAATAAACAAAAAGACATGGTGTAGCCCGTCTGCCGACAGATCAGGTATGTAGGTTCAATCTTTAGGGAACACAACACTATATTCTAGCCCTCCTATAAATCTGAAAAATTCAAACCATTCATTATTATGTATTTATAAATGGATATCCATAATTTTGTATTTAATACATAATATAGGTATCTGCTCAGATCTCTAATATACCCGTAACTTGTATGATCCTATACCAAATGTGCCGACTACTAACGCAACCACCGCTGACTGCCATAATAATGATTATTTTATATATAGAATTATTATAAAATATATTAGTTTGGTATTTTCCTGGGCAACCAAATCCTGAATAGATCATCCATAACAGGTCGTTCAATGGATCAGTCCCAAACGACCATGCCAATTTAATAGGGTTTCTAAGGAATATTTTGTTGGAATCTAATACGGCCAGTTTCGTGAAATATTACGGTTTGAAGGATTTCACGTTTGCCCTCAACCCGACAAATGTCGGAAAATGTCATGATAATCGGTTTACCTAACAGTCTTATACAAGTGACAGACCACAGACCCTCGATTGGAAAATTGATTTCGTAGGACTGTAATTATCGACTTTCCAAGAGACGTGCAAAGTCTGGAAACAAGGTCTGATATGACATGAATACCATACTTAGGTAGTCCAAAGTTGTCGAGGGCTGACGTATGATTCGAAATAGATATGGCTGATAACTTCAGAGTTCTAGTTAGTACTAGTTACCTTCCTCATCTCACGTGATTTTATAGAACCGTATCTACTCAATAAATTAGACCCAATAAGTATCATAGACCCTGACGAACCGGGGAAACACCGCCCGAATCTTTAGTTAAATCGACCAGTCATTTGTCTACCGATTATAAGAGATAAGAAAATAGTCGAGTTTCTAGAAAACTGGAAGAACAAATCAAGAGAATTCTAGTTTTTGGGATGGGGGCAGTCGGGAGACACCCAACCTGCGCCCCGTGGACGGGAACATGCTAATGACTCGATTGCCTATTGATTTCATAATCTGTGGGGGAAGCGGGAATCCGGTGTTTAACAGAGATTATTATGTTACGGTTCATGCCATTAGGCTATCGTTGATTTTAATGAGCCACGCTTGCCAACACGTTCACACTAAGCCCTCCTCATCTTAAATGTTTCAAAACAGTATGTATCGTACACAACAGCTCCGTTTCCTGCAGGCTGAGAGCCGGTTTCACCAAGAAAATCTTAACCCTGGTTGCAATACAGTTAGAACACATTTTCGGTTGAGATTGTTCGCAAGTATATCAGCATTGTGGTCTAGAAGGCTGGGGGTGTGGTCTAGAAGGCTGCATTGTGGTTAAGAAGGCTGGACCACCAACGTCTGTAGGATTCTAGGAGCTTCCCAGACCAAGGTCAGAAAGTTCGTTTTAAACTTACTCCCGGAAGTTCTGGGGTGGCACAATAGGAGATCTTCCAAAATATTCAAACAGAACCTTTTTCTGAATCTTTGAGTCTCCCAAAGTTACTCCAAGAGTTTAACTCTTATTGGTGAACTCCACTGATTCTGATTAATCAGGCCCTTTGATAGACAGGGGTCACAAACTGAGAGGTTCGTCGCCCCAGTAAAATACTGGGGAAAGGTCTTGAAAAACGGTAACTATTCTTCCTCGGGAGAAGAGGACTTCAAGCGGGTAGTTCTCTGTTGAAAACAGACTCAAAGGCGTACCTCTTGATTAAAGTAGTCAGATGTCTTCCCTAAGTATAAGTAAGAGGGAGGTTCGTGCTGAACGCTCAACTCTATTACTCCAGGGGCAGGGCTCGGCGAGTCTCCCAGCTGGTGGAGGCAGGATTTCCTGAGAGGAAAGAATCCTCTCAATGCCAGAGGAGGTTGAAGATTGTTACCAGATTGTAGAGGTGGTCCTCGGAGGACTTACCTCGTTAGATCTCTAGGGGTCTTGATGTATCTCCCTTGGCCGGCAGGAAGAGGGCTCCCCGAGGGATTCTCACTTCCTAGAGGCTAGAAGTTTGAAGTATCTCCCTTGAGAATTAGAAGTGTAGAAACAGTGATGTAGAAACAGGTCTCCACAGGGGATCCGCTCTTCCGAATGGAGTAGGGGGTTGATGAATATTCCCTACGCATGGAGAGGACGACTTCCTGGAGAAGACGGTCGTTCTCGATGACGAGGGGTGTGACGGTGCTCTCTACAGCACAATACGAGTCCTCCCTGGATTGGGGCTCAGTCGGATCTCCCTTAAGCAAGGGGGTCGAAGAATCGTCCTTCCAAAGAATGAAACTGGAGAATCTCCCTGAAATCAGAGGATCGAAGAACGACGAGGGGTGCGACGGTGCTCGCTGCGGCACAATACGAGTCCTCCCTGGATAGGGGCTCAGTCGGATCTCCCTTAAGCAAGGGGGTCGAAGAATCGTCCTTCCAAAGAATGAAACTGGAGAATCTCCCTGAAATCAAAGGATCGAAGAATCGCCCATCCAGAGAAAAGTATCAAGGTGTCTCTCTTAATCAAAGGGGGTTGAAGAATCGTCCTTCCGAGGAAGAAAAAAGTCTCTCAAATATGAGGTAGAAGCCCTTAGAAGGGAAGAATATATTCTGAAGAATATTGGGGACAGAGGCTCCTTTCATTCCCCCCAAATGGGGTGAAAACGAGTTTTGATAGGTGGATCCTGACGTCACCAGACTCAACTTTTATTAGTTCGTCCTGACGCCACCTTGATCGCTGCTCCCCTAGCAGATGAAAAATACTTAGGGCCGGTTTCACCAACGTTTTAAACGGCGTTTAAACGAGTTTAAACATAAAACGCTCGCAAAGCGTCGCTGCCAGGATTCACGAAACTCGTTTAAGCTAAAACACCCCCAAAACGCGTTTAAAAACTGATCGCTGATTTTTGAAGGTTTTGAGCTCCTAATCGAGATTAATCAGTTTATTTACCTATCGAAATACTCGTTGTTTACGGTTCCTTTTGGCTTTTTGGTTCAATTCTGTGTGTAAAATGAGTGCGAGTGGTTTGGTGAGCGCTCTCACCTTGGTGTTTGATGAAGATGAGGAACAAGACTTTACAATTCGCCGCTTGCGATGGATCAGGGAGAGGACGGACGATTTTGACTTCCTCGATGACACTGACTTCGCGACCAGGTATCGTTCGTCAAAATCGTCAGTCATGCCAGTCCTGGAGCTTGTTGAAGAGAAACTCGAGTACCTACTCCAGTGACTTGTTCAGATAGGGTTTTTTCAACTTTCCAATAGAGATGCTAGTTACCTAGCCTTGCTATAATTATTCAGGGAGGAATACAAAGGGAGAAAGAATAGGGCACCTAGCCACCTACAGATACTTTTCAACGATGTGGAACTTTTCGCCTACCAGTGAAACAAATAGCTCTCGCTCGCTTGGCTCAAAGGCCGGGTCCCGCTTCCGTTTTTTCCACATCAACCATAGTTTTTAATCTTTTTAACGTATTTCAACAACACAACAACACAACACAATAAAATCAATAAGTACACAATACAACCAAACAAGAATTCAAGGAATGAGCTGTTGTCGATGTTATCACTAACAGCTGGGGATCAATGCCTTCTTGATACCGGTTGAAGCAGAGTTTAGCTTGGGATTTTGCTGTGAAATCCTTTAGCGCTAAACTCCCAAGGATGGCGGAGTGGTAAGTAGTGGTCTCTAACCACTCAAAATCGGCTGGTTTGTAATCGTTGATTTGTCTCTTTCATCGTTGATTTGATTCACCTGCACTTATTGAATCGGCTCAAGTGCATGTTTGCATAGCATACATGTCGAGAGATTTTGAGGGCGAGCGAAATTTATGATTTTTTAAAATTAAATTGATGGAATTGAATTTTGAACATTTTACTTCCGAAAATAACCAATTCTTACCGAAACGAGGAGTCCAAGTGAATCCCGAGGAGTCCATTGAAGATTTTAAAAGTTCAGAAGGTCCAGTATGAGAAACAAATAGTGATTCGCGGAAGTAGAGAATGGGGTCAGCTCAACCCTGAAAATCGTTTCGAATTCCCACTTTTCCGGGAAAATTCATTTGATCACCCACCAAAGCGCTAATATCCCCAGAAGTATTTGAGATAATGGAAACTGCGATTGATCTCATTCGATTCCAGTTCAATACAAGCATTATTAAAGTCACAAACATAATGTGCATGGGTTCTGGAGAAAATTTTCGAATAGGTAATCATTTTAACAAATTTTCAACGGATATTTTTATATTCGGTTGGTGATCTTATAGGAAACTTTACGTTGATTCAGAACACATCACATGTTTTGTTGTTAAATTTAGTGATTTTCACCCAAAACCACGAAAACGGGAGATTTTTTACCGTACATTTTCAAAGTTAGATATAACCAACTGGTTATCACTGGACTGGTGGTCGGTTGGTTTGGTATGTACCAACTCCAAAAATGCTGACCAACGAACTCATATTTTATTTTCATATTATTGACACTTTGAATTTTTGAGGATTTTCAAAATCCATTCCAGGAACAAATATCGCCTAGGACACGTCAAACGGATTTCCATGGAAAATTTTCAAAAACGTTCCATTAAAAAAACATATAAATATGTAGTGTAATCAATGTAATAGTCTTAATCGATTCAGAGCTTCGAAAAACATAAGGGATGGGTGTATTTTGATTAAATTTAGGTATCTAGAGTTTTGACCAGTTTGTTGAGGATCCCGCTGGCATTCTACGGAACGGCATTACTCACAAATCATCCATCCGAAGCCACTTTATTCATTTTTACGTGGATATGTTTTTGGGCTGGGGGTTAGTCTGGGATTCGCGACACCGACACCGCGATTAACAACAGCGTTCCGTAGAAACCAAGAACTTTAAGATTGGTTCTCTCATTGGGTTGTTGCTCGGAAACGGTGTATATACACTTACTGGAACCATACAGTAGCCCCACTGAACTATTCTTGAACTATTTTTTTCAATTAAGCAAAACTGAAGGCGGCACCAAGTAGGTCCTACCAGTAATGTCACGTGCCACCCACACACATGATTCAAGCACATGCACTACCCCAAAACGTATCTATGAGTCAATGTTTTTCCATGAAGTGGAGAAACCGTCCGTTTTTTTATGGTAGTGTGGTATTTGGGATGGCCCCATATGAATTCTGAAACTGTTGCGCATTCAAAAATGTGAAAATAAACGAACCGTAATACATAACGAGCAATCTGTCCAAAATCGCTCAAATTTAGAGGGGGGGGGGGGGGGCTAACTCTCAACCCAGTCGGACCTGTCGTATCGTAATAATATAAGAATACATCGACCCATTCCATGATCAAAAGCGTTAGTAAAAGTTGATTTAACTTGAAAATATGTATAGATATAATAAAATAATATAAAAATGTTAAAAAGTAAAAATAAAAATTTTAGATATAAAAATAATATAATTATCAGGAGTTGAATCAAGACATTGTATCTGATGTCAGTTCACCCTGCGCGTTGCACCCACGTTATAATGGAATACGGTGTATGAGTTGGGAGGAGGCTGCTGTGCTCCTACGAAGTTGAATAAGGAGTCGATGAACGCTGGAGCAAGGAGTACACGACGAGACACTGGAGGAAGCGATCTCGCCTGGGATAGGAGGGTTCTCTCGTCTATTGAAAGGTGAAGTGCCACTAGAGATGGTAGCGGGCGTCACCGATAACAAAGCCTTCTCAGCCTCCTTTTATCATATATCGCTTTCTGCCCAACAATATCAATATAACCGCCCCAACAGCAAATCTTCCATGAAAACATGCTTCTTCGGCCGTTTAACCCATATTGTTAAGAATGCATCAATCTATGTTATAATAGAGAAAAATGAATGGGTCCCCGCCTAGGATGACCTCTAGTTCCGCAATACTGTACCACCGAACCTACCAAAGTACTATGAATCATTGCCTAGACTATACGTACCCAGACGGCCACACCCATACTCAAGGACCTGAAAGAGTTAGAATTTCGAACGTATTCAAGATGGTCAATCGGGGAAATCGACCGTTTCTAAATAAATATATTCAAGTTTATCTAATAAGTGCGAAAACGAAAATATACGACCTCGGATGAGCCTAATAATGTATCAAAATTAATAATTTAGCTCAGCTGCTGAGATTGAAATTTGTTACTTAGGTACATATCATATTTTTGCTGTGCTTTCTTGGACTTGGCTTTCTGAGTCTGTTAGAAGGCAAGGAGAGCCACTCGAGGAGGAGTCCCTCGAATTTATTGTATCGTAAACTCCTTTAGGAGGTAAGTTGAAGCAAAGTTTTAAAATCAACCTAGTGTAAACCTTGCTAAGTTTGTCCTATCTCCTTTCGCGCCACTTTTATCAAGTGATACACTTCGAACTCGCGCCACTCCAGAGATAAATTATGATCAAGTTGCGGAACGGGACCCAGGGCAGAGGGGGCAGTTGATTTACGACCGCTGAAGATTTAACCTGGGAATGCATATCTACAGTTTCCAACTAACGACTCTCGTAGTCTTGAAGCTATTGCCAAAAGCCCTTCGTTGTGTGTTGAGTTATTTAGGGTGGAGTCTCCTTGGAGGAATATGAAGGGATTGGCAATTCGTTCTACCTACTCCTATCAATTCTCGAAAACCCTAACGATCAGTAAGGAATGACTTATGGATATAAATATTATCCCATTCTCGGTCCGATTAAGCCCAGAACATGACCAAGAACCCAATTTATGATTCTATAACGTTTTTTTTCCTCATCAAGACAAGTTTTACTTAGTATTGATTGTTCGTTCAAAACCGTGGAACGAATCTCAAGAGTTCTATAAGTTTGGGACATTGAACACTAAGTAGCGATTTGTGCTGTAACTTGAAACAATTATTCGTCAGTAAACAACATGTTACCGTTGTCACAACAAAAAAGAACTTAAGGTACAGGAGAAAGGGGAATTATCAATCCCATTGGTCGAGGAAAGGGATGAGAGGAACAGTTCACTCTTCACAAGTCTGAAATGAGCTTCCATAACAATACGGGTTGCTGCACCTGACACTCTATATGAACGTCATGAGAAGGTTGGATGTACACTGTTGATTGAACCAAACGTTCCTCTCGTAGGCAACTTCAGTTTGATGCATCAACTCGCGACTTCTGCTCGACTTGCAGTACTGATTTGAACTAAATCACTCACAATGAAGCTGCCAGAACCCATAAAAAAACGAGGTCAATGAAAATGTTGTATATTTCCACGAAAATAATGAGTTACAAAGTTAAACCGTTAGATTTCGACGGCTAGGTCATCATCAGTAACAAACCTTCATTATCCCTGAAAGCCTATCATATTCTCCAATTCTTCCCCTAAATTTCCTATCAGTTTGACCACTATACTCAAGCTTGTCTTGAACTTTCATTTTATCTTCAACAGAATCCAATGAATTTTTAGGATTATTTTTATTTTTGTAAACAACGTTAATCAATTCTATTATTTGGAGGTTTAAGACAAAAGTGGGGTTCATAAATTTAAATTTCCATTTGGGCTTGAGTATTGCGGTCAAACTGGTGGGAAATTTAGGGAAAGAATTAGAGATCATGAACAGGAATTCACGGATAACGAGAGCGATTTTGCTTTTGCAAGTATAATCATAACTTTAGTTTTGATCTGACAATTAGACAGTTTGTAGACTTTCATCATTTTTGTCCAAAGGGAGACATGTTGAAGGTACTTGAAAAATTCAAAATAATTATAAATGATAGGTCTGGTAAATGTCTGAGTGAGGTAATTCCAATCATATTCCACCATTTTTCCCCCGTTTCATAATGATACCCTCACCACTGTTTGAGCCCCCTTTCACTTTGTCTGCCCTTGATTGGCACTGGTTATTCCTCCCGGCCTCTTTCACTTCTCTCAGTCGAAAGGAATCAAGTTTTCTTCCAATCCCCACCAAGGTGCGACCTGATTGTAGTATTCGTCTCAGTCCCTTCATTCTTATCCACCAATGGGATGAAAGTTCCCTTTCTCCTGTGACTTATAAGCTGTGTTCTCTCTGAAGTACCATCAGCAGAAATTTTCATCAGATTATTTAGATGTCAATAATAATAGTGCCCGAATAAAAATCTAGTGAGTACCACATTCCGCATTGAAACGAATACAATTTTTTTGCAATTAACGTGGAGTGGTCAAACGTTTCACGACCTACAGCCCACATGGTTATACTGTTTACGTTTTTTTTTCATAGTGCAGGGTTACGATGTGATTGAATTCCTAACGTTCCTAATTTTCAAATCAATATGTTTTATTTTTCTACCGAAAAAGAAGAATAGATGCAATTCTACCGATACAATTATGTTCCACCAAGAATTTAACATTTGTCTAATATTTTTGCCATTTCACTTGTAAGTGTGGTTGCAAAGTCGAATTCTTAATACATATTTTGTGGTTTTAAGGGCATATTTTGAAGTTTAGGCGACATAATTTAGGTGCGTAAAAAACATAATTTTTAGTGACCTAAAAATCCGCCCTCTAGTTATTAGTGATACATTTATTGAAGGTATGTTTGAGTAGCTTCTAAGTGAGGGTCAACATATTTGTATTTATTGTAACTTACATGATAACATTAAAAACATTCTTCACATCAAAACGCTACTGTGATTTAAAATGGGAAAAGCAAAAGAACTGGATGGGATTTGATTTTTTTTTCTCGCGTCTACTCATTTCGTTTTTCACTTTATGATTTATAACGAAAATTATTGAAATAGGCAGTTGTGAAATGCGATGGGTACAATAATTTTGGGAGGAGAAGAAAGGATGAGTGAGTAGGCCTTATATAGTATTGGAA
The DNA here is from genome assembly GCA_030264115.1 of Lygus lineolaris. Lineage (NCBI taxonomy): Eukaryota > Metazoa > Arthropoda > Insecta > Hemiptera > Miridae > Lygus > Lygus lineolaris. The sequence continues at coordinate 49,375,427 of JAEMON010000001.1, read as the reverse complement.
CATTATTATGGGTCATTTAATTATAGGTGTACAAAACGGCCTACATCTGTTATTTTCGAGTTTTATGGGGAAAATAGCGTTAAAAAACGTTCTAGGTTTTGAACATGTTAATCAGATTTAGTGCATCATTCCTCCTTGAAGTGTATCTTTCAAAATTCGCTAGAATGCCAAACGTTTACCTATCAGTTCACGATCAGTAATTTATCATTGATTGCCGATAATATATTGTAGTTAGGAGCTATTAATGAGGATCAATTCATACATTATCCCCTACAATCTGAACGCAAAGAGAAAGAGCTGCCGCCAGCTTGAGTACATACCCTGCCCATCAACACAGCTGATTCATCAGCTGGTTTAGAGTTCGTTACTAACTTTCACCCCATTCAATGTTTTGAAACAACATCCGCTCAATAACATAATGATTTTCACAGGGCAGGGCCGTTAGAAACCTTATGAGACGCGGCTCCCGTAACCAAGTCCCCCTTTCCTGTCCGATGGCTGACAAACGAGCTGGGCTAAAGGACTGGCCTAAACCGGTCCCCACTTACTTGAAACGAGTGGCCAATTTCAATCAGGCGGTTTTTATAGACCATGATTTCACCACATTATATCGATTAATTAACATAAAGATGGTACAATCACTGTGATTACCTGGGTGACTTTTTATAGAGAGACGATAATGATGAGAAAAAAAGGCTTGGTTCGAACTGTGGTACATTCTATAAAAGTCACTTTCGGATCTGACATTCGAATTCTGTTAGGTATGCAGGTACATACATTTAACAGGACATGCTCTTGGAGTTCGGGACGCAGTTTCAGCATAATACCATGTTCTGCCGAGCAGGAAGTCGCAGAAAGCTAGGTGATAATATCAACCTATATTTAAGCTGCTAAACGTTAATAAACGTTATCCCCGCATTGTTGTTATGCATCAATTGATGAAAAATTCTTGAAAAGTACTTCGAAAAATAAAAACATTTGTCACGCTAAAAAAAATTGATGTGAGCTAATACACAACCAATCAGTTCAGTAACCACCTAATTCCACTTCAGAACCAGGTAGTGTCAGCTGTCTGATCATCCATCTGAAACGAACTAAATCACTCGCGATGAATATGTGGAAACCCATTTCAATAACAAGGAACCGGAGTCAATGGAAACGTTGTCTATTTCCACGAAAATAATGAGTTACAAAGTCAACTCATCAAAAAAGTCAGGTTAAGTCATCATCAGTTCTGAAGACGGCCTCAGTGATGCTAGAAATGTAAACATATCAAATAGTTAACATATGAATATAATGGAATTACTCACGTGTTTCGTTGGGGGCCGATTCCCAACGAAATAGATTGCTCATGCTGTCAGAAATTAGAATTGCAGATGTTATTTGAGTATAAAACCACTTGGCATTTGCGGTTTCCTAAACGTGAAAGGGGAAGTGGAAAACATTGATGAGTGCTAACAAACCTCCTCCGTAGCTTCGATCAATATATCTCATCAGCTTCCTGATGGGTGGAGAGAGAGAATCACAATGCCGTGCGTTGAAAAGTTGTTAGGGAGTAGTAGTCGGGAGAATGATAAGGTTTGAAAACAAGATAGCGCCAGTCCGGATCGGGTAGACACGGACACTTAGTAGAACGAGCTAATATCGGCAGCATATCATCCATACGTCATATTCGACCAGTTTATCATAGTATGAGATCTCCATTGATTATAGAGTAAACGTTAGAGCGTCTATTTGGCTTGTAAATCACATTGCAAGCTCCCGCCCCCCTCTGAGAGCGCGGAAACCCGCAGAGCACAAACACCACCATCACTGACTCCCTGAGCTAGGAACCGGCAGGAAAGGAATTGTCGAGATACGAGTATGTATTCATATTGTCACGAGATTCGCATTTAACAGTTGAATCATCCACTCATCACACATCATACGGTCAAACCACCAGCCTTGTAGCTTCTGAGGTACATCTGAATAATATTCTTTAGCTTCTCTCATTCACTAGGCCTCCACTAATACTAGATACGGTACACGATAGACCACACAAACGAAATCAGAACTACGAACTTTTATTCAAATTCACCCTACACATTCCCGAAAAGCATCTGGTATAGATAACAATGCCGTCAGTATAACACTAACACATACAATGGGCAATTCCGGCTATTCTATTTTATTCGTTGAAATGAAAGATATTTTAGTGAGAGCTTTCAAGAAAGGTGCTATATCCGGGGTATCCAATGATTGGAAGTGAGCGAAAACGAGTGCCGTAAAAAACTTCTTCCAAGGGAGTTTCTTCCAAGAGGTTTTCAATGGTGCTGAATCCTAATTTGATGTCGAACACACAAAATTACGACACACCGGAATTCCCCATTGTCTTCAGACCATAGCACCACTCTCCCTCTCTTTCCATCAGGGTAGAATAGAATAGAATATAATAGGTGTTTTATTGAACATAAACAATCTTCTTGGAATATGACAGGCACAATAAGTCTTAGACTAGGCTGATAGACTGTGTTGGCGTATTTAACAAAAAAAAAAAACATTTCGTAGTGTAGTGTGACAGCCTTTCCTCCCCTCTTAACTCAATAAGTATTTCGGATACATATAAAATTTAAAATTCTGTCAAATTTGTTATTCCAGTTTCAGACCAGTGGAGAAACTCGTTCTTTTTCTAACAACCTCTGGTGTGAAGCTGGAAAACCTTATCTTTTTATTGAAATTCTGTAGAGGGCATTGCTAAAAATCATGGAGGGGAGTAAAAAATGTACGGACTAGCCCACAGGAGCGCCACCATCGGAGGGGGGGGGGCAAGTCTTGCCCATGATTCCCGCCGCAAGCAGCACCGTCGGCGGTGGGGATAGCCACCCCCAGGCGGCCTCCAGCCAATAGGAGCGCCGCCAGCCGAGGAAGGGGCAAAACTTGCCTACAACGACCGCCGCGAGCAGCACCATCGGCGGTGGGGACACCACGCCCCAGAAAGTTGCCCCTACTCTCCAAAAATGGGGAAATCAGCTGTATATAAGGCGGCTGCCCACAGCCCAGAGCGTCATTCGACCACCTCCGAACTGGAGAAGACCTCAGCCTTGGGTATACAAGGATCTACAGCAGCTGCTTCTCCCTTTGTGGTAGAGGTTATCTTCGCCTTCCGGCCTTCAGTGGCAACGGCATCTTTACTCTCCCTTCGTGGTCGAGACTTGTTGCAGTCCTCCCCAGCAGGTTGAGGTTATCTTCGTCCCCCCCTTGTGGTAGAGGCTATCATCCACCCGGCTCCAAGGAGCAACGGCTGGCAAAGAGACCCTCTCGACCCACTGCTGCCTCGGCTGGTATCATCCACCGGCCTATTTTCAGAGGCAACGGCTCATCATCCTCCGGCCTGTTCCCAGGCAACGGCTCATCAAACTCCGGCCTTTTCAGAGGCAACGGCTCATCATCTTCATCCTCCCTTCGTGGCAGAGGCCATCGAAATCCTCCCGTAGCGGTCGAGGTTTTTTTCAGCTTCATTGGGATTTCCGGGCTCGGCCCCCAGCGAATTGGGATCAGCTCCCCGGCCCCAGGCATGACAAAGAAGTCAAGGTCCCTGAGGGTTCCCTTTTGATTCTTCAGGACGACTTCCACCCGGCTCTAAGGAGCAACGGCTGGCATCGAGACCCTCACCAGGGATGGGATCATCATCTACCGGCCTATTTTCAGAGGCAACGGCTTCCTTCATCCACCTCCTGCTATACCTCCTAGTGAGAAGTTTATTTTCCGGTCTCTTCAAGAAACCACGATCGAACTCTACCTTGTGGGACTCTTCATTCATTTGAACCCCCCTTGTATTGAGGCGCTACTGTGTGGGACTCTTCAATCTCGCCCCGACTGTGAACACAGCGGTGATTCGAACCCCGCCTGTAGCATCCCGGCTCCCACTGGAGCAACGGCAACGCCCCTACGAAGTAGTACCTGTCTGGACACTTGTAGTGGGAACCTCGTGTCCTTGAGAAGCAGTTGTGACCACGTTTTCGGCCCTGGGTACTCCAACAATTGACGATTGGTTTACCCCTCTGTTGGCCACACACTCAAGATCACGCTGTCAGAAGAAGTATCCTGTGCTTGATACCCTGGAAAATCGGGATCAAGTGCTAAACCTTTTGCCGGTAAATTCTCTCCAGCGTCAACGATAGATGAAGAAGTATATTGGGATTCATCTGGCTACAGCAGAACAGCATAACGCCCCTACTTTCGCCCGAATCCAGCAGAGAAGCGCATAGTCATATTTTGTATAGACAGCTAAGAATTCGTTATTTCAGTTACAAGTGTAATTTTCTAGAAACGGCCAATAATAGCCCAATTATAATCATTTTGTTCATATTATTGATTGTATTTCTATTTTTGTACTAGCATTTAGAAACCTTCAGCGACGACACACTACCTCAGAAAGTCGTCATACCACAGTAGGTATGCATTATTTGTTTATATATGTACTTCACAGTTTGTTCCGGGGTTTAATTATTAAATTAAAAAAGGTTTATTAAAAAGTGAATTCACATCTTGATTTTCATTATACAACTTGTTTTGAATGGTAGGTAGGTACCTAGATTTTTACAATGGTGCTCAATTTGATTGAATTTTACAACACGAAAATTAAAAATTAAACTGGGAAACCCATTCCCACCTGCAGAACCAAGCCTCATTCGCAAATCCTGCTTATCTATTGTGGTCTCTCCTTAACACCTCTATACACAGTTGGATATTCATCATTGCTCAGCTCAGCCGAACCACTTCTTTCGGTATTAAATCTAAAGGGTTAGTTCCGCTAGTTGTAAGAATACAATTGTTTACGTACCTTACTGGAGAATCCGTCGTGACTAGCAAGTCGAGCACAGGTGGCGAGCGCTTTAGATGTAAGGGGAGTACTCTCTCGACGGCCTGATGATGATATCCTTACATCGAAAGCACTCGCCACCTGTACTCGACTTGCTAGTCACGACAGATTCTTCAGTAAGGTACGTAAACAATCACTTCTTTCGGTGTTCAACCAGGATTGTTCAGGATCCGAAAAAGTGCAGAATATCCTCCTTGTGTCCACTATTACATAGGGAACATCTCTGGCGGTCACCTTGTCTCCAAGGGACAGCTCCATTTAGAAATTAATACAATCCCCTCTCATCTTCCTGGTAGTCCACATGGTGTATATGCCCACCGTCCTAGCCACGAATTTTCTTCCATACTCAGCCTCAATGTTGCTATACAGCTCAGCCCATTTAGTTCGCATCATCTTCAAGATGTCCCTTTCGAAGAAGAATTCCATCCCACGTCTGCCGGCTATGGCGTTCCATTCTTTCGCCCATGATAGATCTGCCTTCATAATCTCTTGAGCCAGGAACCTCGTCATATCCCCTCTGGCGGCTGGAGCGCTCTCAGAACAAAACTCATTGAAGCTCGGAGGTGCTAAGAAGCAGTGGCGTTGTCCAGTCTCTAGAAGGAGCATATAAATTGGCGTGTGCAGTGGTAAGTTGAACATTTTCATTATGAATACGTATTGGACCCTTTCCACAATTACCTGCCCGTCATATCCCTATACCTGAGCCACACAGCAGATCACTGCTATTACTGTTGCATCGAAAACTTTGAACTTGCATTCCACCGAGATCTCTGTATTTCCCAGAAGGGGCGCTCATATTCGGTTTATGGCACAGTTAGCTGCGATTCTCTTCTTTTTCAAGTGCTCCTCCATACGCAAGTTGGGTCAGTGACCAGATCATCTCTCGACACCATTTTTAGTCCCATAATTACAATATTATTTTGACGAATCTTGCGTTCTTTTTTCATCAACTGTTCCTTGATCAGTACATTTTCTTCTCTTAGAGCTCCGACTTCTATTTCGGAATTATTAATTTGCATTCGAAGGCCATTCACACTTTTTTCTAAGTGATATTGAAGCAAAAACTAAAGTCTGTTCATCAAGCATTTTTTTATATTCGCAAGGATGCCGGCGTGTAACTCAGGATTTTTGTCATTCTCACCCATTGTTATTACCTTTTCTTTGGAGGTTCCTTCTTCTCCGCGGGTGAAGTACTTGGTCTCTTCTTGTTACCCGATTTTGGGGTGTTTGGACACTGCATCAAGTGGGTTGTAGTTGTTCGTCTAGGTTCCCTGCATGCTGGACACAGCTGGAAAGCTCTATGAGAAGACTTCAAGAAGGGACCTTTGAAACTGATCGACAAGTCAACTGATCGACAAACCTTTCGATGAGTTTTCGGTCACAACTTCAAAGTGATCGAAAAGCACCTTCTTAAAACTGATTGACATTAATACTGATCGAAAACCCATGGTCGTTGAGTATTAAGCAAACGCTTAAACAATGCAACCCCTATTACCCTAATACCCCTTAGAGGAGAATGACGGTAACGCCAAGCTTCGGGGCACATCTAGACCCCAAATGGAGCAGGTATACCAAAGTTCATTAATTTTGGTCCATGGGTAACTAAGCAAAGTGCAGCGGACAGCGTAAGGCGGACGGACGGATTTTTTCAGATTCGACTATTACTATATTCGTAGTAGCATTACTTGTTTCAATTACTGAGTTTTTGTTTGTCATTGCTGACGATGTGACACATGGATCGTACCAGACCTCCTCGATTTGACAAAGTTTTAATTCGATAATATTGATTGAATCTAATATATTCTTACCTACTTACCTATCCTATCAGGCTTAGACTCATGGAACGAGGGTTATGGGCATAAGCAAGAAATGCGCGCCCACACAATCAATATTAATCAACTACCTGACTGCACCCAAAAGTTTGACGTTGACAAAAAGCTTACCAGTGAAATGCATAGGTAGGGAATTTCATCCAGGTCTAGGTACCTCCTTAATTGATTAATTTCTTCATTGAAAGATATTAGATACTTATAGACTTATTTATTTTTTTGTGATCCACCTGAATCCAGTCCATAGGCAACTTCTTTTCGAGCAATAAACCAAATTTCTACCGCCCCAGAACGACATAATGAATACCACTGGATCCTTCGCTCAGTAAAAATAATAGGAATATTAATTATTTGGAAAACTTTTCAGATTAAGATTGAGGATACCAAGTACAATAATAATAAGCCCACAAATGCACCGCCAATCCACTCTGGTTTTCCGTGAGGTGGCCAAGGCCACTCATCTTCATCATGACTCATTGTGCTCCCTTTTATTGAACTGTCACCTTGGACGTAATTCAGACGGATTCGTGTACCTACAATACCCCTAATTTATAGGATACCACCATACCATATCGTTTTACATTCATTTTTCCAAACTCTCGAGTTAACTCAATCTAGGTCATTGCAACTGGATAATAATTTATTATTATTATATTATTAGTTACTTACCTGTAGTTGACTGCGTTGAAGTTCCGTAAAGTACAAGATCAACTTCAATGCATTGTAAAAAACGTAGTAGAATTCTGTCGAAAGCAGAACATACAGTCGTGATCTCCTTTGGTAAGATAGATGAAGGCATGTGTATAGTAAAAACCCGACTGCTGTGTTATAGATATATGCTTACCTTATCCAGACTTCCTATAGCGAATTTGATAACTTCCTCACAAACTAAAATTTTTTAATCAAACTTGAGCCAAACATTTCGGTACCTAGGTATACGACAGTACTACCTACCTGGTTATTTATGTATATATGTCAGTAAAAATACGTTTGATTTCGAAATCTGTTGCATTGATTCACAAACTATTGCATACGGCGTAATCGTGATAGGAAACCTATTCAAATTCACCATAAATTAGAGTTTTCAACGATATTTTCAAGTGAGCCGATATTTTTTATTCGACACACATGACAAAGGTAAATAAGAACTGAGGAAGCTATACCTACTGCCCACCCAACTTGGCAGATAGTTTATTTTATATTTTTCTGTGGAACTTCGTTCCAAAGAATTCCAGACTTATTTCTGAACCGAAACTGTTGTCGTGAGAGAGCAATTATGCAGCTGTGATAGTTCAAGTGTTCGAAGAAGCGGAATGTAGTGTAACAGATAAGAGAGGTGCTATAAATCTTAGTTAATATTATTCACGCTGAACACTTTTGAGCAGCTAAAATGGAAAACATGTGGCGAGGGTTGAAGGCTGGGGTCGGGGAGTGAGGTGCGATAAGGAAATGAAATCAAGGAGGGTCCGCTATTTCTTGCCAAAACATCCTCGTGAATTTGAAGGTAACGGTCGAGGAGGGCCATGCTCTCACGTGATCAATCGCATTATTCTCCTTATAGTTGATCTGGTGACCATTTACTTTCCATTCGCCAAGGAAGCTGCTGAAAAATTCCTTCTGAGCTAAGCACATCACTCACACTATTACAGACATCATTAGAAAATCTATTACAAAGGCAGCCAACCGGAGCACGTCATTTCCAGAGTATTTCCAGAGAATAACTAGGTATATTACGTACTCCCTAGGTGATACTAACCGCATTTCGATCCATAAATGCGAAGAACTCCGCAAACACTTGTGGGGGTGTTACTTGGTTGGAAATTGACTGTATAGTAGCCATCAAGGTAGATAACTACGTTCCCATTTCAATCAACAGGAGGATTGTTGGTGTTCATATTCGGGCTGCTCAATTCTCCCAGTCGAGCAATAGATGGAGGAAGTATGAATGAAACAAGCCAAACGATACCGAGGGCACTACTGAAAGCTGTGTGCCCTATTTGTGGAAAGGGATCGTGCAAAATACATCGCACATTCTCGGACGGCTAGTGAACGGGTGAGTTGATGTGAAATACCCTTGTGAGTTCGCAGTCTGCCATTACAATTGCATTGTGTTCCGTTATAATTTATTCAAGGTAGAATACTCTTTAGAAGCGATTTACCTCCAAATGAAACAAAGGAAAATAAAGGAGTGCTAGATGTGTGTTTCCTTTCCCATGTGAGCGATGTGTGTATGCTACATTTGTATAATCTGGGCTCATAAAGATTTGATATTATGTGTATTATTATGAAGATCTACGAAAGTAAACTAGTTTAGGCACCACGATGGCACCAAGATATCATATCAATAATACTTTAAACAAGTTAAAATTAATTATAAAAATATATTATACTTCAAGGCAAATTAGATAAAGTAGTGAAGGAGTTGGAATGGTACCTAAAATTATTAAAATTAAGGTTCTCTGATTATACTCATCTACGCAGGTACCTCCAAAAAATATCCCTTGGGAGTAGTAGTCACAAGGTATTTCGCACTAGAAGTATTGAGAATCGGGTAATTTTTCTGTATCACCACCTCCATTTCTACCACCAAATGGCATTTTCGAAATTCTGGCGACCACAGTGCACAGCGAGACAGATGTCTGTGTTGAACAGAAAAGTAACCATGCATATTGGTTGAGAATTGCACAAAATTTCGCAAAAAAAAAAAAAAAAAATGCACGTTTGTTATTCGTGAAAACAGATTTGGATTGAGGTTGGTCTGATTGGATTTGGTTGCGGGATCTTTCAATCTGAATCAAAAACATGAGTACCTACTTACGGGACATCCTGAAAATCGGAGGCATGGAGCTGTGTCTTAGACCTACTAAGTAGGGATAACACAACTTTCATGTTTTGTTTCCCACATAGACTGCGGGAGGTACCTATCGGTTATATTTTGCCACCAATTTATTCTTTCAATTTCTGAACTTGCTTAGAAATGATTTGGCTTGAGTGGGAGCCGTGGCAGTGAGAGGAAGATTACTCGAACCCAGGCACGAAAACTGGAGTTGAATCAATGATACTTGGTGGTGATTTCGTCGGTACATAAGTCGTTATAATTGTTGAACTAACCAGGGCGCTATAATTAGGATCTAGGGCGTAGCACGCAACAATGGAAAACTACCACCACGTTATCACGATCGGTACCCGATTAGTCGATTTACTGATGATGTCACTGGGTTTTCTCGTGTTGTGATAAAGCATTAAAAAAGTATTTGAGAACGAGAGCAGATTTATATGGATCGCCCAGCGTACAAGAAACTTGCAAATAAAAACCTAGTAGCACTTTGCAATGCCAAAATTAACACCATCGTGATATTTCCAAACAAAGCCTTAGTTTTTAGCAAACTTTCGAAGCAAATGAAGCTATTGCAATGGCCTCAAAATTTAGGTTACCTATGCAAATTGTAGAAAATTGTATAATTAGTGTATTATATATTATTATTGTATATTTCTAAACAAACTGCGAATTTTTGAAGAAAATGAAGTGGATGTACATGTATATACACCTATGTGACTGACACAGGCCAGGTATCGATTCTACAAGTCATTTCCAACAATAAGTGCCTCTTAGATTTTTTAACCCCCTTATTTCTTGAGTTTTTTCATTTTTAAGACTTTGTTTTTTCTTTCGACCTTTCATTACTGAAACAGCCATAACTCCCTTAATTTACAGTGTAAAATTGAAAATAAATATACCATTGGGAAAAGCGTTAAATTTTCGTCTCCTTCATGGAAAGCCAAAGTTGTCCAGTGGACGAAATGGGTGAAAAATGAACTTCCAGAGGAAAAATTGTCAAATATTTAAAATCGAAACTTTTTCCAATCGCTCATAGGTCACTGTCATCGAGCATTTGATTTTTTGCTGGCACACCATAAACGGAGGAGTTAAGTATCGTTTACTAGGTAACTGTTCCCGATGAATCGAATGGGAGGCAGGGAATATTATAGAAATAATACAAGAATCCGATTCGGCAACGAATTTGGACTACCTCTAACCCTAACCGATGCTAAGTCAACTTAAGGGTGGCCTGTTGGGGCTTTCCAATCTTATATACCTAACCTATTGAGCATAAATCCAGAGCAGCCAAAGCTAAAAGAGTTTGTCCTCCGAGTAAAATAATACGGTTGGAAGCGTGAGTAGTTGACAACGGGACCACTAAAAAAGCCTTAGCGATAGGGTGAGGTACGGGGAGTGGAAGACCCATCTCGTTCTCCCTAGGATGGTACCCCGTCCACCACCCGCCAACGAGGATTAATGGAGACATTTAAGCAAACTGTTGGATTCGCCAGCTGCTTCGCGCGCTGCTATTTACCAACTTTTTTCTGGAGGGAGAAAGAAGTGCGGAAGGGAAACTGAAAAAAATTCAATACATTTAGGAGCAGAGGCATAATGCGATTCACGATCCTTAACTCGTCTTCTATGAGAAGACAAAAATAATCAGACGATAGGAATACATTTCGAATGTGACATGGCAGAACGCCTATTCCATCATGTTGCCACCTTGCCTGTATGGTAAGCAGCGCAGCGGATTGGAGGCCGAGAGAAACATTCCTCATGACGCAGACCGAATGAGGATTGGACATGGGTCGGAATTTGCTATTTTTGACCTCAGAATCGGATTCTGCACCTTTGAAAACCCCTGTATCCCAATTCAGCTCCGAAATTCGAGTAGTTTGGCTGGAATAAGTTAAAGGAAAAACGCGTGACATCATCTGGTGCTGTTCCCACGTGAGCGAGCGAGAAGGCTATGCATACCAGATGACGTCACACGGGTTTTCCTTTCCCTTTGTCGCCCTCTTTCGTTCAGCCCCTAACAACCCTCCGATTTGGAGCAAAATCGGTTCATTAGGAACTGAAATATCGTAGTTTCAGGAAATTCATGTTTGACCATAACTTCATATACCTAGTTTTGCCTGGGACAAGGAATTGAACACGGACCGACAGACAGACACGGAACCAAAATTGTTCAGAAAGCTCTGAAACGTAAAAAGCGAGTGAAAATTTTGAATTTGGAGGACACACATTTTTCTAATTTTTTAAACGAATATTCTTCCTACCTTTGGTAGTGAGGAAGCAAAAGGCTTTGAGGACCGTTAAATCTTTCAATAGTAGGTATGACTTATACTGTAAATGTTAATATACCCGTCTGCCGCTGAGTCACATCGCAAACACCTTCCAAATTTGATCGAAATCGAAAAATTATTACCTATCTATAGGTCATGAAAAGTTGTCGAAAATGAGAATTGACTATCACGCATGCATCAAGGCTGCCATTGGTCAGATGGAAATGAAATCGGTCGAGGCCCTTTTATTGGGGAGCTAACCTGCGCAATTCCGAAAATGTCATCAACAGTTGGTCGAATAGCTTCGGAGATTTGCCTGTAACAACAAATTCTAGGTTTGCAGTGGCCAGTCAATCACAATAAAATTTGTAGAGCATAATCAGTGAAGTCGTGCAAACAAGTTCGGATTATTACCTATTATTTTCGAAAATGTTTTTCGTTTTTTGTTCATGAGTGAATTTCATTTTACAAACACATGGGTAAATGGTACTGGTTAAATTTAGAACTACATATTTTTAATCCGGAACCCGTTGATAGCTACTGTTACTTAAGAGTAGGAATGTTTTTTTCTCTCCATTGTTTCATGAAAAATTCAATTTAACACTCCCCTCCTGCAACACGAAACCCTGTGGTTTTAAAGCAGAACGGTAATTTCCCAAGTTGAATGCGTGAGCATTGGTGTATTATACTTAAGTATCTTTTAACACAGAATGTGTTTTTACGGACGGTTATCTGGTATCAAGGCGTCTGTTCAGTAAGATCCCCCCAAACCCCACCACTCTCACGTACGAGCTGCTACCCCCATCGCGCGTCCGCTCAACCACCTACTTCCTTCGCCTTCCTTCA
>JAEMON010000001.1:49329361-49361785 GCA_030264115.1 Lygus lineolaris | reverse complement strand
TTTTTTTTTTTTTTTTTTTGGAAATAAAGCGATCTATGTATCTATCGGGCTGGCGCACAGTGGTCCGAAATGAGATGGTAGCGAGAAAAAACTATTTGAAAGGATATTCTGATAGTAAGTTTCACGCTTATTCCGAATATACCATATGTTCCAATGTTCAAGACAGTAATTTATACTTAATTACTTTAGTGGGGCGGCTCTAAAATAATAGGATTCCGTCTAGGGACTAACTCGAAGCATTCCTGAAAATTGAACCAAAATCGGAAGAAACCTTTCAGAGTTTTACCCGCGACAAGAAATTGACCATAGAAAGACACCGAACTAAACTTGTTCAGTGGATAATTTTATTTTGAAGGACAACATTTTTTTTTTGGCTTTCCGCTTGAATAGTGAGGAAGCATTAAACGAGTTTTAAAATAATTGTTGTTTGCATCTTTGTTCTTTTAATAGGTACGTCTGCTTATTGTAACGCAAGCTGTTTCTCTTTCCCGTAGGTAGGTACGTCTCCAGTAGCACATCCTATTCGTGCTCTATAATTTTACAGCCCACAAACATGCCTTCCACTCGGATTGCTTAGACAAAAGGTCAGGAATGGTCTATAAATGAGGCCTGGTAACCTGATTACAGGCAACGAAGGTGACACGACTGGAGGGCTTATGAAGATCGAATGATGTTCATGAGAATAAAGGTTTCTTCGCGGCGCTACTCGGCTCTCCCCGTAACAAGGGTGCAGAGAAGGGGCTGATGGTGAAGCAGAAGTGAGGGGTTATACTAACTACTCCAATCACCCAGGCTGTATAACTACTTCCCGGGGGCGGCCTTGTGGAGCACTTCTCCAACTTAATCCAATCTAGATTTAATTCTACAACCTTCCCTCTTATGTTCAGGTATTTACAACTGCTCTCTTTGCCATTGACAATCGTTGAGTTTGACGGCAGTTGAAACTGCAGAACAGCTGGCCAGCCGGCTGTTGCCTGTTGAATCTTCAACACCATTCGCCTTCGGTTTTGCTAGTTATTAAAAAAAAAAAAAAAAGAAGATCAACAGGACGTGAGAAACTGATGTTTGTAAACAACCAGTTTTGCTCATAAAAGGCTACTATTGATTGGACGGTGATCAAATTCATACAAGGGCTAACCCAAACAGTCTCCAGAAATTTTATTCGAAATCGGATTAAAATAGTAGGTGAAAAGATTTGCGGACAAATAGACTGGCTGACATGGAGCCAGATTTTTTCGGAAAGCCTAAACGTTTAATGTGAGTGGGAATTTTGAACCCGGAGAACAAACATTTCTCAGCCATCAAAAGTGAAAACAATGCTCCTGCTTATTACTAGTTATTAGAAGAAATAATAACTAGTTATTTTTGTAAGTGGTATGTACCCTTACGCCTGTGGGATTTAGGGCGTAGAATATTGAAAATTTTCATGAGGACCGTGGGTTCCCTCGCAGGCTTTCTCAATGGCTGGTTATTAGTTGGAGAATCACCGAGAGTGTTGTTTTCGTGTAACAACGACGAGCTTCATGGCCAAATGTGTAACATCCTTTCCACTCATAAGACGTTAGCGTCAGCTGAAGTGCCTCTCTCTGCTGTATACTGAGACATCAGTATAGTTCTGGATGTGCATGGCTTGGCAAATTCGAGGCAGCAGTATGATACAATCTTGTATGCTCCAAATAAATGGGCCCTACTAGTCATTCAGCTCAGCCGCCAGCTAGACAATACGAACCGCGGAATTTCCTTCATTTGTTGGCAATAAAAATATAATCATGTAAAGAACACCCTTATCTGTAAACTATTGAACGAGACACCCGTACATCTTCAAATAAGAGGAACGGACCGGATATAATTTCACTCATAAAATAGAGATAAGGTCCAGTACGGGCCCAATATAGTTCTTTTGGCGGATGAAAATATATTATGCCGCTGTTGCCACTTGATGTTTGGAGGCGTGGAACCTTATATGTCAACGGTTGAAAGCAAGAAAATCTATCTGGTATTATTTATGTATGTGTCACAACAGATGAAATATGCCCCTGAGATCGATCTAAAAATCCTAAACAATTTCATAATGCCAATAATAACAAAAGAAAGGATAAGTTCGATGGTCAGAATGTTCAGAGCACTCTAAGGTCTTTGTGTTTCTCAGTTTCAGGTCATTCTATCTTACCTTATTTCAATTACACAGTTTATACTTTTTACCCAATTTAATCGATATACCTGCCCTGATATACGTCTGACCCAATTTATTTGAACACGTCTTATGCTGGTTATTCTCAATTTACTCTGCCTAATCCAAATTACCAAAGTTGAACACGATTATCCGAATTTTCTGGTTTCCACAATTCTACTTGAGAAGGTACCTAAAGTTTTGGTAAAAACGAGAACGAGAACCAGATGTCTTTCCAGTAAACGCCCTATGCTCTTCAAGATATCACCATTGCAGTTGCAAAATAGCAACTACTCATATGTCATAACATACAGAGTAGGGTTGAGTGATGAAATTATGTAAGTGAGCCATCGGCAAGTTGGAAACTCCTGTCAATAAACATAGGGGAAAATCGGGATTCAAATGACCTTAGGCAACCGACCAACTGGTCGTCGCTCTTAAAGGCCCTACCGCCTCATTCAATTCAGTCCCTTCATAACGCAGGATTGTGACATCAGGGGGTGACATCATGTATGGCAGTTTGTCCCGCTCTTTCATTAGTAAGCCTGCCAAAATGTGTAATGGGTAATTCACTGTCAGCAGGCAATCTGAAGCCAGCTTTGGTCTGATTCCAAACATGGACGGCCCCAACACGCAGTTTTCGTTCCTATATCTCTACGCAAACCCCACTGCTTTCCTGGCCTAGACAATCACTGGAACATAACATGCCAGTGAGCCAATAACTCATAATCGTACCGTACCCTTCCTGCAAGATAATCTTCTACACAATATTGAATATTCTGAACATCATATTCATGTCAACATCAAATATTGACGACCTCCACAAACAGGGTTCCTTGTTTTAATTAAATTTCATTATTAATAAAATCGTAATGGAGAAAGAGAAGTCGTTACTTCATTCGATACGGTCTAAAAATTCACAGTGAGAGCTTCCGATGAATTGCACAACAATATTCACAAATTTTACAGAGAATAAGGTTTTTTTTAAATTTCCGTCAGCTGCAACTCAAATCGAATCTAGTTATTACGAGAGAAGAAACTTATGGAAAAAGGACTTTACGTGAACTCTGATTGTGTAAAGCGATAACTCTATCCAGATGAGCACACCCAGAGATGTCACGTCTACATAATATATTATGTGTCTCTGTCGGTAGAATCACCTTAAATGAAATCAATAAAAAAAACTGTGTTGTTTCACTTTGGTTAATTTCTATTCCAAACGCGATTCCACGTCAGATGTAACCTACAACTAGGTGTAGAATTTAACTAATGACATTGCGATAAGTGAAGATATGCTACGCTATCCCGCACGTCTACTCTGTGCCACCCCATCCCCAAATAAGATGAAACAGCGGGGTAAAACGTAGATTAACATCTGAGTAAAGATTCTCATCAATATCAACCAGTAAATAACACTACCCTCATTTGGGATGTACTAGAAATGCTGTGGTGTTCCGGAAAAGGCATATAACGAATTTTCAGCTATAAAAACTTCCATAGCGAAACAACGGCATGCTCCAACCGTGAGAAACACCCAAGGATGACGACTAGTCAATTTTACTAGTTTGTCATGTCTGGAGGAGACGACGAGCTCCATTTTACGGGTCATAACGCCGCCTTCTTCAAGTTGACGTGGGAACGTAATCCAGCAAAGATAGGACTGGATAAGGGAAACATGCTTTTCTCTCTTCAAACGATATTCGGTGAAGATGTACAAACCGTTCTGCTGTTTATTCATGATTATCTACTCATTTAGTGATGGGCTATACAGACATGCAGGTCCCAATAAAGAGAACGCTGCAAATTTGTACACAACGGTTCATTATTTTTCTGTCTAGCTCACCCATTTACAAAGATCCCATTAGTTAATACAATCGAAATAAAACCAATTGAATTAGTTGCAATCGAACCCTATAATGCATAAAACGGTGTACAGACTCTCCCTATAGACCATTATCCACGATGAGCAGAGCAGTGATTATTTAGGCACAGAATTTGTTTCAAAACTTATTATTATTCCGCACTTCTTCCATATACTTGGGAACGGAGGATGAATTTCTCAAAGTGCATTCTTTCTGGATAATATTAGCTGTAAGAATCTCAAGATCCTATTAAAGTGATGTTGAGCCTTCAGGGCTCAGAAAGTATACAATCTTGTAAAGGAGCCCAGAAATACCTACCTCTATGAGAAAAAAATGGGCAAGGCCGTATACTTCAAGGTGGAAACTTTCTTTCTTGTTCTTCTTATAATCTGAAACTCTGATAAATTGTGTTGCGAATGGGCCAGAATAAAATAATTTTAACAGAACAAATATCCTACCATCCCTCTTGATTCACATAATGTTTGTCTTTGCTTTCAAAGGAATTTTTAGAAATCGACTAATTTCTCAAAGGAATTTAAATGAATCAAACGTTTTTATTGTGGATAGGAGTTGAGGTCAATTTTCATTGTCTGAAAAGAAATATGGTGGAACTCTCTCTTGAGTTTTTTTTTCAACTTTCAAATCAACGTTTCCTCTTCATCTCTCCGACTAGCAACACACTAATTATTTTCTTTTGTTCTCGAGAATTGAACTGAAGAGGGGGAATAACTAAACCGCGCTTTACACACCAAAGTTTTTCACGAAATTTTAATAACTCCTTGGCGATGTTTCTACCCCCACTCTCTTAAAACGAATTCCAGTCAGTTTTTTTTATCGTTTTCATTATGTCTTAACTCCGCCTTAATCCCTCCAGAAGCCTCTTTTTCATCGTATCTCCTGTAGATGGAGTTCTTTTCGAGAGCTCTTCATGAATCAAGTTCAGTAATTAAATTGCACTAACCTTTTAGGGTCATTTTTTTTGGTACATGTCCTCCTCCAAAATGAGTGGTTAGAGGCCTGTATTATGCTTGACCGTCGTCCTAGATCTTTTGCGGATCTCAAGAAGTTAATGAACCTGAGTTGATGTAGTGTATAGAAACTACATCAAGGAAGGCTGTGTAATTTCTGAAATAGTAACAACTCCCCCCCCACCACCAAAACAAAAAAACAAAAAAACAGTCAGAACACCGTGGTTCGTGGTAGTTTTCGCTTCCTCATTTGATGATGTAGCTGTAGATTAGTTATTTCAGGTATCCTTGTGCAATTTTTTAAGTTGGGCTCTGCTAGTTTTGGATTATGTTTTTGGACTATGTTTGTTTGGTTTAAATAATGTTACATTTCTAATATGGAAATGATCATTTCTTACCTTCCATGATCTCCATCGAATCTATTAATATTTATATACACATAACTGAGTTATGATAGTTCAATATTCACTCCCGGTGCTTTGTATGTGGCTAACAAATAAATTGTAATTGCGATTGTTGTCATTTTTGTTGTAATAAATAATTTTTTCAATCTGGAAACCATAATGTCGACGACTATTAGAGGCTGACGGAAGATAAGATAGACCATCCAGCACCCACCTCCGAAAAGTCGTTATTAAAGGGAGAGACCCTCCGAGCATCCAAAATAATACAAATTACAAGAACCAAACAAAATGAAAGTCTCGTGGAAAGAGATGATACCGAACAAACGCAACAGACGGATCTGGTACCGGGACGAGACAAAATACAATGATTTGATCACCGAACTGCTGACAAGACGAGCTCTACGGGCCGAACCCTTCCATCAGTGGGGTCACGGTAGTCGACCATTAGTGGCCTAATGGACTATGATAACACCATCATCATGCACTAACAATTTTTTCCGCCTTTTTTCTCCCTACAATGAAGGACCGGGGAACCTCTAAACGTTATTTTACTTCTTTTTCTATTTTCTAGTAGGCCACCTTCGAGCGAGGGATAGGTTATATTTTTCCATGAATCATATTTCCCCCTCAAGTACCCTATAGCCTTGGTTCCTGTCACAAGGGAAGCTTCCAAGGGACTACGCCAATTCGGTTTATTGGCCTAGAACGGTTTGAAGGCCTCTAGAATTGTGTTAAATCTTTGTCATTTGGGAAAGTACCGAAGTCCGGAGCTGTGATACTGAACAAATAAACGAACCACCGAAGTTCAAATCGGCTTTCTTCAATTTCCATTCAGATCGAAGGGTTTCTGACAATGGGTGAGGTTCTGTAATGTCCTAACGGATAAGGTATCAACCACGGGATATGGTGCAAATGGGATATGAATTAGCCCAAATGAAGTCTGTCCGAAGGAGAAGTCTGACAGAAGACCCAAAGTAATTAAAATGCAACCCCCTTCTAACCACCTCCTACTGTCCTCTTGACCACATAGTTAGCCAACTTTTCATAAATAAACTGTAATAACTTGGTAGACAATAGCAAACATGAATTTTGAGCAAACAATTTAGTTTTCACTATCTAATTTTACTTTCGATTCTATCATGGTAGCGGAGGCTTTTTAATCAATATTGAGAGAAGAAGAATAATTTTCTGTTTTTCTCCAAAATCAAATTTCTGGTCGCACTTTAATTTGCGATTCAGTGTGTTGTAATCGTTCTTTCTGTCTATCTATGTGTCCACCAATATCCGCAACACACAACTTTCATAATTTCCATCAGATTCCGATGAAATGTTCACGGACTGTTCGGGTTAGGCTCTAAACAGTTCCTCCTGAATTATACCGCTGCCAGAGTTCATTAGGAGGCTTTGCGCAAGCACAGTAAAATCCTCAAGACTCACGATTTCCCTCCAAATTGTATGGTGATTGAGAACTGACCTCTATCAGATAAAAAGAAGTGGAAACAATAATTCAAGGTGGAAAAATGTTGTTTCGGTAAGGACTAAAATCTAAAAACTTTGGATTTCTAGCCTAGCGCTCCAGCCAATTGAGCCACGAAGGCCACTGGTTGAGATAGTCCCTGTAATCCCCAAAATATATAACACTTAACTTCTTCACCACTCTCCTATCACTTGGTACAGCACTGTACTTTGGTTGGTTCATATTTTCACCTATAGACAATAAGCATTTGACATTGCCTTCAAAGCCAACCGCGGAGCACTGCAAGAAGTTAGTAATAATAAGAGAGAAATGTGAAGAAGTGTGATACATTGGGGTTGATAGCAACTACTGTCTTCACCAGTTGCGACCGTGGCTCAACTGGCTATAATAGAGCACTGGGCTAGAAGGCCACAAGTTGTAGGTTCAGTCCTGCCACATTTTTTCACCTAAAAATCTTAGATGAAACACAGAACACTTTTTTGTGTTAAAATTTACGATCATTTAATAATCACCCTTTGGGTATTACGTTCCATCAACAGAAAGGTATTCGATTACAATGATAACCTCTGGATGATAGCTGAAATTGGACTGGTGGTTTCGAACTGGCCAACAGTATTTATACCTAGTACATTTTCAATTATCTAGTCTACACAAGCCACCAATGATGTACCACAGCTATGGGGCTGTATCCGTAATTTTTTTAATCAATATCTATTCATCAGATTTCTACAAGATTCGATCCATTTCTTCAGTTTCATTAAACTTAACGACTGATGTTGAAACTATATCGCACCCATAAAATCATTAATAAACATAAATATATGTTTCTTCATCGCACAGTTAATTTTATAAAGTAGCACTACCGTCAGGACGGATCTAATCTACTTACAATGAACCTGAACGGCAGTAAAAGCCTAATTTGTCTATCAATATGTCAGGTAGGTTACCGACATTACTCACACATTTTTGAACACGTTAGTCTCCCCCATCTCCCAGGACCACCTACTGATTACCACCATCAATTCAATATAAGTACAGGATGGTTCACGGGAATAGACCCAAAAACAAATGGATATAATTCAAGATGTATTACACATAAAACGTTATATTTACATTTTCTGGTAAGGAAATTAGTGCCGTTTTAAGTTTTAAAAATTACATCCGCAATATGGCGCCTGCTTGTTCGTAGCACGAAGCAAACCTGTTGAGAAAGTTTTGGTGGGAATGCTGTATAGCACGACGATTGACTTAATTTCGGTCGTTATTCCAGCCTTAAATTCGTCCAAGGTGGGGGTTTTTGAGGCATTAATACGCGACTCTAGATATTCCCAAAGGAAGAAGTCACACGGCTTCAAGTCAGGAGATCTAGGAGGCCAGTGAACGTCCCCAAAACGTGATACGAGACAGCGAGGGAACAACTAGCGTACGACGGCCATAGTGGCGGTGGAGGTGTGAGGAGGGTAATCACCACGTTTTAACTATTGAACTACTGCCAACGTATAGGAATGGAAATTCAACTCGTTTTTGATGATCCGTCGAACTGAACTGCGATTAATTTGCAGGGCCTAAGCTTGTTGGTGCTGGGAAGGGAACGTCCGGGGCCTTAATATCCTCTCTATGTTCTATGGGGTTGTTATCACTTATCACCTCTAGAAGGCCTGATGGGTTTCCTCCCCAAAGTTTCTTGTGGTTCCAACAGCAGTGACCCCACCTCAATTATTGTTTCTCGAATGGGAACAGTACCACGACGTCTGATGTGAATCCTGAATGCACGATGCACCGAAACAACAGATTGGTGAACCAAACCCCACCGTTTCAAAACCATTCCTAAATGCCACAATAACACAGTTCGAATGAGACCTTTTCTGACCCCCTAATCCCTCTACTACCATCCTGAGCCGAGAAAGGGCAGCCTACTCTTGGGTCAATTCCCGTGAACCACCCTGTACATAGGTAGGTATATTACATTACTATCCGACACCCCACTATCCCCCCCCCCCCCCACTACAAACTATCCGTCACTATCATATTCATATGTAATTCCGAATATCTTCTTAACCCATTTTCTTTGGCTATGTGAGCCATCCTGCATGGAATCCTCCTCCTGCATGTATTATTTTGGACTTTTGGAATTATATGTAATAGATTTCTTCCAAAGGAACGATGGAATCCATATTTCACTATGAAATCAATGATTCTTTCAGGTTCCCTTCGTTGTAATTGATGATACCATAGGTGTGTAGGAAAATAACCATAAATATATGCGAAATTTTTCATTTAGGTGGATTCGGAGGATGATTAGGTATAATCATGCTGTCTCTGAATTTTATTCCCTCGACTACTTTATAAAATCAAATCCAAGCTACAAATCAGGAAGAGCGAGAGACATACGATATCGTCGTCGTAATCTTCGGGTCAACTTAGACCTGCAGCATAACGGATTCAGTCGCGAGTGACAGCTTAAAAAAAAGGATTATGGGATGAATGATATATGTAGTGGTAGTGGTCATATCATGTGTTACAAACACATACGAGTGTAAGTTGGAGGGCGGGCAAGTGGCGACAGGGGAGAAACGACTGGAGGGAGGCGAGTTGGTTTGTACACACCTAGTAATATGCTAATGAGTGGAGGCCTGAGCCATCCTGATCAATCAAGAGACGAGTGACTGTTGAGTTACGGGGTAGGACTCCTGCGGCTCCCTGATTACAACCACCTCCTCCCTCCACCCTGTTTACTGCCCTAAAATTTAATTTCGAACATACTGAATACAAACAACTGTCTTGATTGGATTTTTAATGGGGTCATGCTGACCCTTGTTATTGATGACTGTCAATTCCGCTCGGACCCCCCGCTCCTCCTTTCACACCGACAGCTGATACAATGCTCGCCAAATCGATCCCCGGACGATTTAGATTAGTACGAGGTTCTGAAAAGTCTGAAAATGAAATGGAACGCTACTGCAGGAGCGATACCACACCACGTTATTCTCCGAAGATGGAGGAGATATTCCTATGTGTTGATGATAATGAGCTGGGAGGTGTCAATAAATTTCATAGATCACAAGGTGGTTAATGCAAAAGAATTAGTAGTAACAAGTAGGAGACCATAGATTGTAATACGGTCTGCCCGTATTATATCAAATAAACAAATCTCGTCATCTCCATATCATTCCTCCAGGAGGTTAGAACAATATCCTGTCATCTATAATGTTCAGAATAAACCCCAAACTGTCCCCTTCCTCCACCGAAAGGCCTACTCCCGCTCAAGTTTTACACATTTACTATACAAGTGTATATTCCACGTAGGGAATAAATCAAAGATTTTTTCTAACGAATTCTGCCAACCATAATGGGAACGATTGCTGAAATCCCGTACTTTCCCTATATCCTGGAAGCCTATATGTTACATATACATAAATCACACTGATCCAAAGAAATTACCCAAATCATATCAATTTCAGATTATGACCACTAAAGCGGTTAAAAGGGAACAAACAGACGGACAGGCAGACAGACACCACTTTCTTTCAAAAAGCATTCAACAGAACTAAACGCTAATTGTTATGATTCAATGAGTATATAATAATACCTATTTATTATGAAGATGCTTCGGTGAGGAGTCGTACGGTACGTTTTTGTACCAAACCTTGGAGTTCAAGCTTTATTCGTGCGAGTTTGATGATCACTCCCGATATATTCACAAGTCCTAATCATTAAAAAATGTCTGCCAAGTTGGGTGGGCAGTACAGATCTCTAACTTTTGTAATGGGGACGAATAAAATCACGGAACATTTTACCGAAATTGGTAGAATAGTTCCGGATAGCAAATTCAATGTGTTCCTATGACATCAAATTTAAGTTTGCGCATGCGCAGTAGCTCTAACTGATACAATTGTGACAAAATTCATAGGCAATCCCCTTGGAGTCAGTCCCCAACTACCCTCAAAATTATAGCGAAATCAGCTCATTAGGAACTGAGAAACCGTAGTTTCAGTAAATTCACATTTACGCATGCCCACACGCTACTAGTGGAACGACGATGAAATTGATAGAAGACTGTCTAGGGGCTAACCAAATCTAAGAAATAACCTAAAATCCATGAAAATTTTATCAAAATCGGACCATGATTTCATGTACTTTTGCCGGGGACAAGGAATAGACGACGTATACAGACGGACAGACATGGAACCAAAACTGTTCCAAAGCTCTGAAACTTAAAAAGCAAGTGAAAATTTTGATTTTCAACATTTTTTCATCTTCCACGAATGCTAAACTTCTTATTCTCCTACCTTCGGTATTCGGTAGTGAGGAAGCAAATTGATTGGAGATGTTCGCAGCTGTTCGTAAACCCCCTTCAATATCCGAAGTTCCATCTAATAACCCGACTGTAGCGGGTCATTCAATATTATTCAATATTCATTGCTACTTTCTAGGTACAGGTCTGCCTCCAAGTTACCTACCTCTATTGGTTGCTGTTAACAAGAGCAAACAGATAATCAAGGAGAGAAGCATCACGAATGTGATAATTATGGTTAGAATGGTAACGCAATGGCAAAACAACGAATCTGTCCCAATTTCGCTTTTTTGTCATTGTAGCACTTGGCACCTAGCTAGAAAGTTTTGTGAAAGTGCTACTCACCTGTCGCTATGCTTATTCATGGACGACCATGTTTTTCTATTACGTACAGATTTTAGGTAGCGGTCTCAAATATTGCCACAAAATAAACAAATTTGCCGATTCGCGGTTTCGTCAGCAAACAATGTTAACCGGAATCCTATATGATACCACTTTTTAATGGTATTGGAATGCAGTTACAAAACATTTTGGCAATGTACTGTATGATAAGAGTACTTACAAATACTACCGATTTTTTGGAGTAGAAAGCTGTACAAGTGATTGCGATCTTTATCCGAGAAATTCAACCAATAGAATACGATCTACTTAATTCCCAAGCGGAATTTCAATGAAGTACTTCTTCGGTTGATGGGAAACAAACTTCACGGAAGTGAAAATATATTGCTATGTTCATCCATTTACTGTTTTTGCCACTCCACGGGTAATCGTAAAAGCAAAAGGAACTCGATATCAGTTCGATTTATGGCTCAAGTTTGTAATTACGTTGAAATGAAATAAAAAATACTTCCAAACCAGAATTTCCAATAAACGACGAGATATGATCGAGTCGATAGGGCGAAGTTGGAAACGGGGAACTAGGAAGTAGCTATAAGGGAATAACTTGGCTGAGGAAGGAGCAACCACTCAGAGAAAGAACCCCAACAGAAAGATGGGTTGTACAGCTACTTTATTATTAAACCAGTTCACTTTACTGGCATCGTTCTCATTCAACTAATCGTTCGTTCGAAGTTCCTCGTTCCTCCAGAGATCTTTTCGAGTAAGAACTGTTTTAAATAGACCCTTACGCCCTTTTTGGAGCAACATGATTAAACATTTTCAAAATATAATATTCGTGATACACATTTTTTTAGGAAGCATTACCCAAAGTAGACAAGGAAACAATAATCTAATCGGTTCTCTTCTTATGGGCATGGCTTTTCCTGACTTTTTTTTGATATTCAAATGAAGTGTATACCTACACAATGGATTACAAATAAATTTATGATCATTTTTGCTTATAATCAAGATGATAATATTCATTAGGGTTTATTATAGTTTATTATAATAACTTTGAGTGCTCACTATAGTCAATGATCGCAACAACCCGTAAGTGTATGTATTGGGCTAATAGTTTATTATGATGAATGACTTAACCAGTGGGATCTTTGCAGATGAGTGATAATAAACCGATGGGAAATAATAAACAATTGTGTATAATTTGCAGCATTTAAGCTTTTTGTTTCCTAACCTGTGGGAATTTTTTTAAATTTCCACGTAGATATTTACGGAGATATAATACAACTCCGAACCTATCCGTACCTACGTGAAAATTAAAAAAAAAGTTCCTATGAAATTCAATTCTACACTCATTAAATCGTATATTATACAATTAGAATTGAATTCAAGTAGTTGAAATGAATTGAGTAGAATTGAATTTAATTTTCATCGTTCATCTATGTAAGTACTTCTGTTCGGATATATGCCCAACAAACGTGATACATACGATGTGCAGTAGGTACAACCTGATAATGGGTGTGCAGAAGCCAGAACCAAGATTTTTGTACTCGTTCAGAATGTAACTGAATCCAGAAATTAATTTTACGGTTAAATTAATTCCAAGTGGTGCCAGAACAGACTGGGTTATTATCAGGAAAAAGGCCCACAGTTTCCAAATGGGTTTTCCAGGTAGGTATGGACATCGCCATACCTACCTCAAGAAAAGGTAGGTGTACCTACTCACCTACATAGTATTAATTGATCCGTTGACACACCGCGGTTGGCAATCTGCCTAAGAAGCCTCTGCTCACATAGGCAGGTATAGAAAAAATTCAGTTTTCTGTGGATTTCGTCGAATATATGGACTTTTTTTTCAGAGATTTCCTACTCTGTATTACGAGTGTGTCACCCACCAAACCAAGAAAAGAAAATTTCGTCATTTTATCGATCTTACTTTTCTATTAAACTACATTAAATTCCTGATCAATTGTTGAAAAAAGTGAAACATCATTATTTTTTAAGAAATATGGCTCTTAAAAAGCCATGACAATCTCAATGGCCGTCCCTAGAAACGCTTACTTTTTGCCAAGCAGTAAATAACTCGACCAGTTCAACAATTGACATGATTCATGAGGCTGTTACACTCATCATCAGTACGTACTGACCTAACTCCCTCAGGTTTTAGGCAGAAAATAACGTGGATTCAGGAAGGGAGGCGGTAGACAAAGCACTTTTTATGAGTCATCGAACCAGCGACGGCACTTGCTGTTTTTTCTGTCGTACGTTTATCATTATTTCTTCATATTTTTGAGGTGGCTAACCTTTTTTATCGCTTTCTGGAGTTGCAATATGAAAAGTAAATTTCAATCAAACCTGGAGTTTGATTGGAAAATCGAATCAGAGTGCGAACTTCTGAATTTGAAAGAAAATATGGAAAAGAAGAAAATAAACACTGGTGAAACTTTTTTTCTAAACGAATTTTCAAAGAATAATTTTAACCGAGATTGTGGGTGATTCTGAGAGGAAATTTCACGCTGATTCCGAATTTACCATATGTTCCTATGTTTAAGATAGTAATTCACACCAAAAGCCTCAAAAAACACGTTTTTTTAGCGATTTTTTAAACTAAATTTTCAAAATTTGACCCCTAGGAGTACTTCAGAAATGTTGGCCAACGAACTCATCCTTTCTTTTGATTATTGACATTTTAAAATTGTTTTGGATTTTTTATCTCGATTCCTCGGTCAGATATAGTCTGGAGTGACATTATATATACATATACATATGGAAAAGTGTTAAATTTCAGGAATCGTTTTAGAATGGTCTGAAACGGATTTCCATGAAGAAATTTTTCAAAAAGTTGCATTACAAGAATTTGTAAGCCATTGCAATAGCTCCATTTTCTTCGAGAATTCGCTAAAATACATTGTTGTGGAGAACCAAAGTTCACGGGACCGAGAAGCATATGATCGACTCTCGCTTCGGCGGGAAGTGGCGGCTCGGCCGCACGTTGTAGAAACGCTCTTTCGCAAAGTTGTCTTTTCCCATGTCTTCGGTGGCACTTGTATCGAAAACCACTCTACTGATTTTAATGTGTTTTTGAGTTTTGCTCGTCTGATCTAAATAAACATTTCTGCTGTTTTTTTTTTCCCATCTGACTAAATACTGATGACAGCAACAACCTGAAAATATTGTAAGTTTAAAGCTAATCAAAATTTATTGTATCCAGAATTTAAAAACTGGGAAAGCAGATTTTCATGCCTAGCTTGGTTCCACAAAATAAAATAGAAACATGCCGATAAGTTAATTAGAGCCTGCACACAGAGAATATAAAATAGTAATGAAAATTAGGATGACACACTCCATTACTCAAGAGAACTTTTACTTGTCACCAATCATGAAAAATTTGTCTGGATTTTTTTCCCCACCAGATAACATTTTTCTCAAAGGTACATCCAAAAGTCCAAACTCATAAAGTAAGTCCAAATTCATAAATTTTTACAGAAATTTAGCCAGTTTTTCACGAGAAACTGGAATTTGATGTTAAAGGTGTGATAGGTGAATCGTCCACCTGACAACGAGAACCCCCACCTCTCTTTCACCCTCAGTGTTTTCTTGCAAATGGGTCAAATATTACACGAACGGTCTAAAAACTACAAAATGGTGCCGAAATGTCAATAACAATATGGTAACGTGATATTGATTCGATTTGAAATACGAACAATCATCAGAACCATGTTCATTGACCTATTTGCCGTTTGATTTCATGGTTCCTTCCTAGTAAATGGAAAAAACAAATTAATAATTCCGGGAAAGCGTAACTCGTTTCACGCTTGAAAAACCCAAAAAAAGCAGAGGGTGTCCAAGGGTGCTTTGCAATCACCTTTCCCACTTTCCTCATTTCATTTTCGCACTCCAACTGATCTTCGTCTAAGTGAGATCCTTTGTATGGGTATGGGTACGTATAAAACGTAAACACCTGTTGATCGTAATTCATTCCCAGTGGCTGGAATAATAGTATTCAACATTTTTGAAATTTTGGGTTCTTGCAATTAATATTGGCTTGAGTAGAACAGAGGACCTACCACATCCAAGAAGAGCAAAAACAGAGAATAAAATATTCAACTTTAGCGCATGACCCCGAACTGGATTTCGATTGAATTCATGTGGGACTGTTTAGGAAGCAATCCACACTAATTCAGAATTTTCTTAAAATAATAATCGATCGTAAATGTTCAGGGAAATTTATAATTATTAAGGATTTTCGTGCGTAGAAAGAGGAATTTGCATCATACCGAGAAAAATACAAACTCGCACATGGAAATATATTTTTTAATATTTCCCTACAAAACTCAAAATACAAGTACCTATTTTCATTTTGAAGAGAAACTAGATGGTCCCTTGTGATTTTCAACGCTATCGACAAAAATGCGCAATCGTAAAATCCTCCAAACATCAATTTCTTACAATTCATCCGATTTTGCTCAAACTTGGAGGGCAGTTGAGAAGAGATCTCTGATGATCTCCTATGAATTTCACCCTCACGGTAAATGTAAGCCTTCATTTATAAATATTATCTATTCAAATTATTATTAAGGATTCGAGGAAGCTATATGTTACAATCATTTAACAGATATTTCTGTATATTATCATTCATTTATTTTTTGTTGTAGCAACGTGGGATTCGTCCTGATCAAACTCAGTTGAGCTCCACAGATTAAATTTTAAAAACGCAGCTGCCCTACACGCGTCGATGAGAGTTGATTACTCCGAATTACTTTCGTTAGAGCGAGCACCAATGCGAAGGGTTTATCTCCAGCTCATGTTTACATGAAAGGGGGTCATACAACATCCTAAAATATTTGATCCCCCGGTAGAGTTATAGAGTAAAATCGTGCATAGTGATTGGGGTCTAATTTCTCATCTACAATAATACCTACCAATCTTATATGAATTGAGAGGTGCTTAGTTTGTAGAGGCGACCCATCGCAGTTTTAGGTTGGTTGTTTGAACTGTAGATAATAAGTTTGGGAGTGTTTTGGAGTGATGATTGGGAGTGTTCTGTAGTCAAATAGGTAAAATTCAATTTGGGGGGAAATGGAAGATGATAATAAATTAGATGTCAAGCAGGTGTTAGGGGAAGTAGTAAAATTTGTCCATAAATTCAGACGAGACCTTCACCCGCAGTTACTTTCAAAAACATGAATATACTAGTACTTTGTTTTTTATTCTCAAATTCATGGCTCATGGTTTTTTTAATTCTAGTTTGTTGGACGATACATTTTTCAGACTTTCTTGTACCTATCTTTCAAGACTATCTAATCCTGTGTATATATGATATAATTAATTTACTTCATGGTTGTTCAATTCAATGGTAGAAATACACACTATAGTCGTTCTTGCACCGTTGACAATCGAAATAGGCTCGTGAAGAGACGGTTTGAGGAAGAAAAATGCCGAGATACGGCACCAAGATGAAGCTAAATTACTGAGCGATTTATTGTATTCTATTTATTCTATCCAAACAGATATTAAACATATCTATAAACAGTTTAAAGATGGTGCTTACGTCTAGATTCCCAGTAATTTACAATATGGCCTATAGGTCACAGTGACCTGTTCAGGCCTTTCTCTCTCAGTTTTCTCTGCGGATACATGTTTGGCAGAACATCCGGGGCATGGCCTAATAATTAATTACAGTTTTTCTAACAGTATTTAGATGGTCATTATCGGTACTTTGAGCTTTTACAAAAGTGACTGCAACGTTGAGTTAATTCCTTGATTACTTTTCAGAAGCTGCCTTGTTTTCCATTTCTGAAAATTACAAGCGTTTCAGAAGTTTTACAGCATAATTATGGTAGTTGTTTAAATAGTACCTACCAACAATTTGAAATTTACAACAAAAACGAATTAAAAAATCAAATTAACAAGTATTTCAAATTTCTCTGAGAGGTTGTGGAAATAGTTTGTAACTACACAACAGAAAAAGGACCATGTTTCTGAAATTCCTAGGGAGGATGCAGTTCAATTAGCCTTCAACTCTATAGCCTCATCTTAATTTTTATGTTTGATGGCTATATAGCGGCCTTTCTTATGAGGCTAGTGTAGGGTAGTATGTGTAATGCCTGAAAGTCGTATAATTTTCGTATGCCTATCCAGTTCAATTGAAGTCTTTGATAGTTTGGTGTAAGAATTATGGTTATTTTGAAGTGGTGACAGGAAATGCAACAGGAAGTATGATGAGGGGGGAAGGCTCAAGGGTTGAATAAGTCCCTGAACCAACGGCCGGGAACTGTTTCAACAACTTTGGGTGGGCTTTGAGCAAGAACTTAGGTAGCTACCTTTGTCGACTAAGTGCTCTGTCAGGCACTTTAACTTACGAAGCCGTGCCACTCCGGATTTAAGCTCCGGGGAGTGTATACAAAGTCGCTGTTGACACAGATATTGTGATCCTTAACCCGCCGTTTACAGGTGTACATTACGGTCGGATTTCAACTCTTCGCCAAGCTGTCGGCCGGCTCACCTAATAACTGGGATCGATTCCTCTCGCTTTGTTACCTACTTGTTGTTGTTCGCCTGGGTTGTTGTTCGTAGTACACAAGTGATCGTCAAAGCACTACAATATTTATTTCACGATATAGTCCTTAAAATTTGTTTCATGATAAGAGGCACTAGAAGAACGCCCTACACAACCCAACTTGGCACTGTTGTGGAACTTCTTCCTCCTCATCTCGACATTCCAGCCTCATGACGTAGTATGCGACCGCCATGAGTACCCATGTACAAAATTCTGTATGCACTCATAGGTACTAACTTCTCACAGACGTTATTTGTCCAAATCGTGAAGAAACTTGTTGGATAAGGGGGCTAGTAATAAGGGTCATTTTAGACGCGCTACCGAGTTTCACACAATGGTAAGTGAGCAAGGTTATTTATTTTCTTACTTTTTCAATTGGATGGCCCCAGTGAGAGCTTTCCAAAAAGTTCCATTCATGCAGCATACATACACACACTTTCGATTTGACATCTATTCAAGAGGGGTACCTATGCACTCTGGTGAGCGAATTTTCAATTGCGAACTACTCCCACGTTCTCGATCTGGTGAATCTACACTAATTTGACAAGTGTTTTCTGGCTGGATGGCGGTACGCAGGGTGGTCTGGGGGGTACACTTTCGATTTGACATCTATTCAAGAGGGGTACCTATAAATATATAAATATATATACATATAAAAAAGTGTAATTTTCAGGAATCGTTTTAGAATGGTCTGAAACGGATTTCCATGAAGAAAGTTTCAAAAATTTACATTACAAAAATTATGAAGCCATTGCAATAGCTTCATTTTCTCCGAAAATTCGCTAAAAGGTGCAACATGAGGGGTATTTGATGTGCAAAAACGGGTCTTGTATTTAGAACTTGCTACGTCATATAACCCCGTCCCTCAACGCCTGTATCCATGTCCTAGGCACGCCTAGGCTCCATTCATGTCCTAAACAAGTCTGGTTCAGAAGTTTTTGATATTGATATGAATATTGCGTCATTGAGGTGTAAATTTGGACGGCCTTGGTAATAAATCCAAAGGTCTAGTTCCGCTTGTGATAAGAATACAATAATTTTTCACGTAGGTACCTTACTGGAGAATTCGTTGCAACTAGTAAGTCAATTAGGTACAGGTGGCGAGTGCTTTCGATGTAAGGAAATCATCATCAGGCCGTCGACGGAGTACTCACTTGAAGGCCTGATGATGATGTCCTTTCATCGAAAGCGCTCGCCATCTGTACTCAACTTGCTAGTTACGACGGATTCTCCAGTAAGGTACGAGAACAATTGGAGTGCCTTGGGATTGTGAAGGTGTTTATAGTTATGTAACAGGTTGGAGCGTTCGATAGCTTGGAATGATTGAAAGGATTAGCGAAGGTTCGGGGAGGTTACAGAGCTGGGCCTAGCCGAAACATTGTGCTACCGGGCAAAAACACTAATGCGCCTCACGATGTTTGCACATTAATCAAATACGTCACGAACCGGCGAGGGCCTAAAGCTCAGCACTCAAATCGAGTAATCCTAGGGTTAATTATCAGGGTGCAACCAAGCCTAAGATATCGACCTCTTGCAATATAGCTGTATAATGACCAGTGGTGTAGGTGGAGGAGGTAGTGGTGGTGGTGGCACGGCGAAGGGTTGGCACAAGAAACGGGTCGCGAAAGCTACGGTTGGGAGGAAGAGAAGCGCCACCGCTAACTTGCCCAGACTGCTCAGATTTCTCAATCAAGATAAATGAATGCCATTGATTTTCCCGCTGTGTCCACCATCTTCGAAGCACTGCTACCTAGATAATGATTAAAGATGTACTAGAAATCTTCAATGATAACTTATTAAGTTGAGGTGGACTTGGGTTGTGGCGGCCCAAGACTTACACCTACACACTTATTCTAGCCAAAGAAGCTACCTTAGCTTGTAGCTTAGAAGAAAGCTAGCTTGGTAAGTAAGAGGTAATGATATCATAAGAATATTGATGGATTTACATGGCTACATTGTGGCGATAGTAGGACTATTGGCCGTTTTTTCATGAATCATATATTTTGTAATTATGCTAAATATTCGCATGTGACCTTCAAATTTTGCAACAAATAATCATCCAACTAACGAAAGACTAACCCAATATAAATTAGACCCACCTTTCAGAGTATCCACTGCATCTCTGGAGGGAAAAATGAAATAAAAATGCTACCTTCAGCAAAATAATAAAATGAAAATATTAAAGAAAATAAATAAATAAATGAAAGAAACTCTTCTGCGAAAAGGAAAGAGGAAGAAGAAACCAGAAGACCAGGAAACTCATGAGTGGAAGGAGACAGGTGGAAAGAGACAGCCCATGCTACCTGCTGGGAGTGAAAGGCAACACAACTTCTCCCAGTCTCCACTAGGGTGCAGGGCCAGACAAAGAGTCTTAGACTCCCACAGAGGGCATTAAAACTCCCAATACCAATACAAGATGAAGGACATGATGGGTAGAACCTTAAGTGCCATAATAAAGGAAGAATTTGTTCTGGGCAGTTGACCACTGAAAAGTGGTCCGAGTTAAGACAAATCCCCCTGCTGGAAATTGGGCCCTTTGGGTTGAACAACAGCAGAATAAGATTTTTCGAAAATAGAGTCAGATAAAACGAATCTAACTACTTTCAAAAATAATTATGGGCTACTAAATATCATTATCTTGAGCTGTCAATTTCATCATCATAATTGGGGACTTCACAATACCATCATCCAGGGACTTCATCATTTTTTCCTCATCATCCAGGGACTTCAACATTTTCCTCATCATCCAGGGATTTCACCAGTTTCTCCCCACCCAGGGACTGCTGCCAATTTGTTTTAAAATTCAAGGATTCTTTCCACTCAAGAACTTCAAGCTGTCCTTTAACAGAGAACTTCAGGATTCCTTCAGCCTCGAACTTCAGGAATTATTCCACCCAGAGCTTCAGGCAGTCCTTCAACAAAGAACTTCAAGATTCATTCCGCACAGAACGTCCTAGTCTATTTTGTCATAGTAAAGAAAAATTGTTGTATGTAATCTTCCTAGACAAGGTACCTTGATAAGTTAGACAAAAAAATATTAAAAAAAAGAAGAAAAAAAACCAAAACAAAACCCATAAAAAATTATTTAAAGAACAGGATCAATGATTCTTTAAGGAACGGTTTCAGAGGGTTAGCTATAAGGGGAGGTTTGGAGGCTAACTAGTCACTCACAAATTGATCCTGGTTCTTTCAAGAATTGTTATTTTCTAAAAGTGATCAAAAGATCACTACAACATACAACCATAGATGCATACTACAGCGCCATATATTTCTATGTATACAACACGGGAAGGCTTGTGAAAGTTACCGCACGATACCATAAATGTTCATGACATATTAAGAAATTAAGACGGATAACATTAAGCCGAGTTTCCTTAGGGACGTTGATAGGGTAAACACGTTGTAAATAGGGAGATTTTGTTACTAATTTTCACGCCGAATGCACTGGTCATGTATCAGGGCGCACATTAGTCATGCATCAGGGTATGTGTGGAATGTGTTAACATAGTGTGCATACATTATTGAGCGTTTTGATCATGTCTTCTGGAGTTTTGAAATGCAAAGGGATTTTGAAGTTCCCTATTATACATTTATCAAAATGCATTATATACCTACTAGTTTTATCACGGCCAATGTCTGTGTAATATTAACGCATAGGAACCATTAATATGCTATCGAAATTTAGACCAGAACTATATAGGAGTTGGCGCTCCATCGGGTAGCGGGTAGCTAATCATTGGGAAATAGTTTCAATTTCATAGAATTTTCACCGACTATTACGTACGCAAACAAGACCCTAGTCACAAAGCAGAAAGGATGGTCGGGCGGGGTCTATTAGTACAGAGCTAGTAGACCACCAGCATATCATATTCTTCAGAGAAAATATTAAGTAAACTATTGAGTAGGAGAACCGACCTGTGAAGATACTCTAAAAGGAACTTCTTCTACGTTGCACAGCGAGGATCAACAACTTTTTACATCTTCTTCATCATGTTCTGACATACTATGCAAATGCGAGACCTCTTTCGAACCCATGTTTTCTCTCTCTTTGCCGTTGCACTTAAAACACGAATTCGTATTCATCTCAGCTAATTCATCATGTCGTTAAGAAACTCTATTCAAACGACGGATCGTGAATAACTACCAAAGGGCCGTTCAATAAGGCAACGTTTTCAACAAAACGAAAGCAACCGACCAACCGGGTGGTAGATTGTTTGAATACTAATATTTCACGTCGATGAATCCTCCTGTCCTGACGAGCTTCTGATATAACTCTTCTTCGACAAAGCTAAAAAATACACCGTGAAACATGTCTCTTTTTCACAAGGTGAAGGGGATCGGCGATCCTACTTATGCACTTTCTTTGACGCTTCATTCACTTAAATGCACTAGCGCATGACCGCATATTAAATATTATCTTTCCTTGAGGACGGAGTGGGGGTGCTCAAAATAGGTAGGATTGGGTGGGGTAAATGTTAACACGGGGTAAATGAAAACGAGCGACTGGCGAAAATGCCACCCGTGAAGGAAAAAGTGTGTGTTAAAATTCCCATGCAAGGACGAAGATTAACACCCAAAAGGGGTACACAATGAGGAATACTCACGTGTTTGTTTTAGGTATATATTTAATGAAAGTAGACTCTATCCAGCGAATTTTTAAATCAACCGCACTTTCATACGATGAGTAGTTTTCTTTCTATGATTTCTCTCGCCACTGACAAATCCTCTGCTGTGATGTAACAGAGAGTGCAAACTTTGGGAAATCATAGAAATAAAACTACTTACTTACTGAAGGAGAGAGCGGTTGCCATGTCAAATAGGTACACCATACGGAATCCACTTTCATTCTCAAAAATAAAATAGAAATAGTTTTTCTGAACCGTGGGTTTTCGTCATTGCCACCCGTGATGATCTCCCAGAGGTAATGAAAATAGGTATGCAATTTATTTTTTGTCCAAAGTTTATGGAAATATATGAGGTACGTGCAAAGATAGCGTTGAATCGATCATTTATGCCTCTTCTAATTTTTTAGAAGTTTCAAAATAAAGCAGGGAAAAAAATCGGTGATGACGTAGTGCCGAGAAGGTTAATTCAACCGTTAATTATTCGGGTTAATTTAACCTAATTACCAGGCCTTAGCCAATGACCGCGCATGTACAGCACTACGTTATCGAGCGGTTATTTCAGATCGTCAAATCCTACGGATGAATATATTATTTCCAAAGAGCAACTGATTTCTAAACTTTCCCTTTTTTCTCATATGTACAGGAAGATAATTGAAAATCCAATATCGATTAGATCATTTCAGGCAGTTATCAGACAGTTAGTGGGAACATTGGCCAGCGAAATGGGTCAAACCTCGTTCGGTCGTGGCCAGTTTTGTCCGAACCAAACTTCAGATTTCAACAATACTGAAAAACTCCGTGAGGCTGCGAGGCTACCGGAAAACTGTCCGGACAGCCACAGAAGCAGATCCTCAAGCAGACAGAGAGGCCCTCAGGTGGGCCTCGAGGACGGATCTTTTCTCCCTCTACCTGGGGAGGAGTGAGAGAATGAAAATGAGGCCAAGTTGCGGAAACCCATCATTATGTCAATCATAAACATGGTCAACCCCTCACCTACGAGTAGCATAACGAGTAGGACAATAAAAATATTAAATTTGATGATTTTCTCAAACCAACACGATAGTTGCCGGTTGCCATCACCCGAGGCGTGTAGGCACGTACGAGCTCAACAACAAACGTTCGCAGGCCCCGGGCTTACGCAAGAATCAATGTAGAAGAAATAATTTGCAAATAATATGAGCACAAAAAATATTATTTTTTAACAGGGATAAGAAGATACGTACGCAAGAGACAGACCAACCAGCCAAGAGCCAACCATAATCTGATGTATGAGAAGTATGTAGAGGCGAAAAATGAAGGGA
Organism: Lygus lineolaris; assembly: GCA_030264115.1. Classification (NCBI taxonomy): domain Eukaryota; kingdom Metazoa; phylum Arthropoda; class Insecta; order Hemiptera; family Miridae; genus Lygus; species Lygus lineolaris. The sequence continues at coordinate 49,337,789 of JAEMON010000001.1, read as the reverse complement.
TAAGGCTTATGAAACCCTGGAAATTAATACTCTAACCATAATTGGTCTAGTGCCAAAAATTAGACGGCCGATGTGAAAGCGGCGAACTCGCAGGTTTGCACAAATTTTGCAAAATAAATCCTCGGGAAAATCATAATGTAATAGTTGTATCCTACTAGCAAAAACTAAAAGGCTGCTGCCTGCGCAGCCTTCTTCACCTGAATGCCACCAACCTCTTCAGGCAAATACGGGAGAGTCTCATAAGTGACCCTGTTTACTCCAAAAGCGAATTTTTTTAAAGAATCTTCTGAATTGTTAGGTATTAATTATTGTTATGCTTTGATATTTTCGTCTTCATTAGAAAATTTATGGTACGTCAGCCGGTATGTTTTGATAATGTATTTTATTTTGTTTTAGTGTATTACGGATTAGGTATGTGTACAACATTATATTGACTAATGTAGGGACGGATTTATGGCCAACATAAGAATCTATATAACTATGAAAAAGAAGCCTGAAGACATTTAAAAAAAATGGAGGCTGATGGTGCCTAGAATGATTAAAAGGGCCGCGAATTGCAATTGTTGGAGTTCCAACAGGAATTACGGAGTGGGAGATTAAGGTAAATATGGTGAAGCTCAATAACGTATGTAGCTATGAAAGGGAGATAAAAGAACAGAAATGAAATTTTCATTCAAATCCGGCAGAAGGGAGGCCAATCCAAGTCCTCAATGACAATAGTCAAATTTTCTGCGGAGCTTCACCATAATATCTACCTTAACCTCCTAGCTGGTGACCTTGATGATTTCATTCATGGATTTATTTTTTAAAATTTGTGCATGCCTATGAGTTTGCCATGTTTACTTCGTTCGCCGCATTTTCGGATACTAAATCAAGTTTGGTAATAAAGGGGTGTTTGGTCCTTAGGTTTTCGCAAGTCACATCTCTTTCCCTGCCACTACAAACTAATTTAGCACGCTAACGTATGCATACGTCAGATTCTGGTTTGGAGCAAGGTCATTTGCACTTAGAACTAGGCATTACTTGTCATAGTTTCTTCGTTGGTCTGTATCTTGCTTACCAATATTGTTATGTATCCTTGTTCAGACAATATTCCATTCATAATCGCCAACTTCTTCTGCGTTCTCACCTGAATCCGGGTAACCCCATTGAACCACTGTAGTACGTGAACTAGCCAACGCAGGGTTTCGTACCGCCCAACTTAATACCCTAACAAAAGACCGAGCGCGCAATGCTATTGGTTTGAAAAGACGTTCTCATTGCACGGAACCGATATATATGTTTATTCGACGTTTATTCTTTTTTCTCGTTGCTCAGTTGAGCAACGATCTAATATAGACCACGGTCTAATATAATATGTAGACCAACGGTCTAATATAGACCACGGTCTAATATAATATGTAGACCAACGGTCTAATATAGACCGCGGTTTACGAAGCTTCCACTAAGAGGCACCATATTATATTTCCAGAATCGTGGTCACTTCGATCCGCAAGTGTAGGATCGTTACATGGACCAGCGTGGTTTGTTGGTACAGTCACTGGTAACGCATAGAGTTAGGATTTAAGACGAGAAAGCGCAGTCGGTGGCAGGAGTACTCAGGGGCCACCGAAAGGCGTGCACAGAAAGGACGAGGGACGTGCCACTGCTCCAGTGGGATGGCAATGGGACAACGGGAAATTATACCTCGACCACGCCGTTGAGACAACATTTATCTTCACCTCCAGTCAGCAGCCAATTGAAAGAAGTGACCTCGATCTATTAAAAGTTGAAACGGCGCGACGAAATGGGCCGGTCATGGAGGGTGGTTTGGGGGGTGGCACACGTACCCGCCCCAGAGGGGCAGTTTGGAGGGTTCCATCGATATTACGTGACTATATTCCGTGTCGATAAATCTCTCCCATTACGAAGAACAAAGGAAATTCACTATTGTCTTGAAAGGTTCGCCTTGGGACATATGAGTGGCGTCTGGAGATCCCAAGGTGCGATCAGCCTGTAAATATAGCTCGATTTGACATCTGTTCAAGAGGGGTACCTATGCACTCTGGTGAGCAAATGTTCAACTTCGATCTACTCTCTCGTTCTCGATCTGGTGAAACTACACTATTTTGGCATGGCTTTTCTGGCTGGATGGCAATACGCAGGGTGGTCTGAGGGGAACAAGCTCGATTTGACATCTGTTCAAGAGGGGTACCTATGCACTCTGGTGAGCAAATGTCCAACTTCGATCTACTCTCTCGTTCTCGATCAGGTGAAACTACACTATTTTGACATGGCTTTTCTGGCTGGATGGCGGTACGCAGGGTGGTCTGGGGGGAACACGCTCACCAGAGTCACATTTGCTCACCAGAGTGCATAGGTACCCCTCTGGAACAGATGTCAAATCGAGTGTGTTCGACCATTTTGTCGACTTTGATCATGTGGAATGTACAACTGCACAAATATCATTTTCCCATCCCTCCTACATGGACCAGCCCCTGAAAGAAGACACCCTAGAACTCAGGCCGAAGTAGTGTGTTGAACAGTCTCGGGCTGAGTTCCAACGTGGGAAAGGGGGGTGAGGTTTTAGTGGGTTTGAATCCCACATAACCTGATGAGCTGTCCCTTCAGGTATCTTGCGAGATCCAATTATCACCTAGTATCTTGAAGATTTCCTCACCTGCCAACGAAAAAATAATTCCTTCACGAAAATGTTTCGTTTCAGTAACACAAGACAATGAGCGAACGTTTCTGTCGTAAACTTGTACCGCGTATTCAAAGATGAAATGCATGAAGTTAAATCTCACCCTCACAGGTTTCTTCACATTTTCCTCTCTACTAACTCTGACTTTCATCTGCTACGTCTTCAGCCCGCTCGCAACCAAGCGATTCGGTCGTTGATAAATTTTCGCAATTTCTACCAATTTCGTTCATTTCAATTCACGTTTGTGCATGTCCAGAGGATGCGATAGACTTGAAAGTCCTATGCAGACTTGAAAGCAGAAAACACGATAATTGTACGAAACTGACCAACATCCGTGTCAGTCACAGCTCCAGCAACGGCAGGGATAACTCTTTCAGACATGATGATTGGAACCAAATCCAGCTGCTCAACTACAGTTTCTACAGTAGCTGTAATGATCTATGGAATGGAAAGAACGATTAGCGACGTGAATGGGAAATTATCAGTATCAGCAAACTCATTGTACTTAGATATCATTATTGCAGGAACCTACCGTTCTTTGGTAATTTCACCATTTTTCAAAATAAACTTTATACTTATAATTTAAAGATGGAGTAGTATCAAACTCAATGGGGTCTGCGCATGAGAAATAAAAATTGGAAAAAACCCATTAATTATGTTATTTGAGTTGCCATGACTAGTAAACACTATTTATCAGGACAAAATACTCCATGTGGGAGCAGAAATCGTCATGTTAAAATGGAATGTTTTGAATTTCGCGGGGAGGTGTGACGTAGGTACCTATAGAGGTACGTACGTTACCGCCCCCTGCTGTCCCTTTAAAAACCGTTCGTGGATATTATAAATAGTCAGCATGGATGCGCTTCGACCAATCAGCGCGCTCCATTTCCGCGCACATTTCTTCAAACGTTCACATTTCTCTTCGTCGATAAAAAAATAGGGAGACCACATAATTATGAAATAACCCCACTTTGGCCATTTTGAATCGATTCCCTTTCAATAAAAATTGTTTTAAAAAAATCATGCGCAGACCCCATTGATTTGGAACATATTGAAATAGGGATTCATGATTCGGGTGGTGAATTTTAATAGAATTTGAGAACTTTTTTTAAACAAATCTAAGTGCTTTTCATGGGACTGAAAACATACTTATTAAAATCCTTCAATTTAGACGAATAAACAAGTAGTAATTAGATTCTAATTAGCCTTCATATTTACTGTTATAGTACAAATGCAGACAAGAAAAACTCATCGAATAACATATCGTCGCTTAAGAAGCAACACGCCCTATCGACCATTTTCACGAAAATTAAGTTTTGACTGATTCTTATTCGACTTCTCACGTTGCATCGACTGTTTAGCTCAAAATTGCTTCAACTAGACTACAAAATCGAGAAATACTCAAAAAAAATAACACCCCATCGACCTCAATACCTCAATTACCTATTAGGACAACACCCCGTATCAACCTAAATTTCCTATTTTCTTTCATTAATACTACTTTTCAGTATTGACGACCACCGGAAGGCAAGAAGTGACTGAATAACGGGGAACAAAGGTACAGGTGATAAAAAACTTTATTCAGTTTTTTCCTCCTCCAGAAAAATTGGGATTTGGTTCATAGGGCATGTTGCTTCTTAAGCGACGATATACTATAACAGTATTTATAACTTGTACTTCACGGACGATTGAAGGACTGTACACAAAGGGGGACATTTTTCTTTCTGATAAAATACAGCGGTAAGCACCTTCTTGAAGAGGTTATAAGTTCAAATGGAGCTGTTCCGTTGTATGGCTATATTGTTTCACAATGTTCCCGTTAATCCCACAAACCAAAGCTAGCGTGAGTAGCGTGTAGGCCATCTAACGACCTTCAAGAGCGGTGACTGATCAACAGGAATCCTTTGGAGGTAACGAGGGACCGCGACGATCCAGGACGCGCATATACAGTGAAGGGAGAATGCAGACTAATCGACGTATTTCCATAATGCAGAATTAACTACAGATGTTAATATCTGAGCCATTGGAGCTTCAAGTTGTCCACAGAATAATTGCCTCGGAAACTAAGCCTCGGATATCGGTAGCGATCAATGACATGATATTATGCAATCTCGCGTATACGGGTGTTCTATGTAGAAGGCCTTTATGTAATAATAATGCGATTCGCAGCTTATTATTATTAAGTGGTAAACTTAGTCACTCAATGGAACCATCTCGGAAAATGTGGCCAACAGGTTAAAACATTGTGTTGTTAGAATACGGTGTCTAATGAATAACGAACCCTCCAGTATAGATGGGGGGTCGTGATGGTTTTGATTTCTCCCAAATGATCGAGCATGGCAAACAAATTCTTCATAGGTAATTTACAGGGAATTAATACTGTCTGTACACATATTGGGTATCGTGTAGTGTAGCTTGGAGTTTTGGTAAATGGGTAAAGGTGGTTGGCATTATTGATAAAAATATGACTGAAGCTCTCCGCTAAAAACATGTACCTCCTCCATATTGTAAGCAGAAAAATTCCTCCTTGCCTCTTTCAACTTAACAACTTTTCTAATCTCCAAATAGGCCTTGTATTGGTGTCCAGTATTCAAGTGTTACAGCTAATAATAACAGATAACATCACACACCATTGTGTGGGGAGGATCGACAGGCCGGCCAACCACTATCGGAGAGGGGAGAATCCAACAGGGAATGACGAGTCTGCTCCCATCTTCGCCAATTTGTAAGAGTATGCTCCCAGAGCTCACGGGTCTACATAAGACTGTACAATGTTATTGCACTAATATTTTAATAATAAGCTACGAAAATGCATGGTTACCCGGCGCCTCCACCACGTGTTACGAAGCCAGTTTTTGCAGAAATTGCTTCCACATGAAAACCACCTAGCGGAGCTCAGGGGATGAATATTAGTTCAGAAGGATGTGAAATTATGAACGAGATCATCAGCTCATCCGGATCAACTTCAATCGATTCCAGCGTGATCCAAATCCACAGGTGATCAAGTCTGGGGAATTTTGAATCAAGGTGGGATCGACACGAGGTTCACCAAAACGTGTAGCTCTGATGAACTAGTTTCATCTTGAATTTTGAAAAGAAATGGGAAAATGAGCAGTTAAAAGCAAATAGGGGCGTAACTCCACCAGTCTCCTTTTATTTAGGGAAAAGGGACAAAAACCAAAAAGGAAAAACCTATGAAAAAGTTAGTGGAATACTACCTATAAAAGGTTAGTTGAATATCTATAAAAAGTGCATTGAATACCCCTACTGATTTAGATATTTACTCTGGTTTTTAAGCAGTTAGCAAGTGAAGCCTATGATTTGATCGTGAAAAAGGGAGACTTAGAGTAGAAATAAAACACTGATCGCTTAATCTTAGTTTATAATCCATCTCATCTCTTTTTTCTTTTGTCATTGTTAATGATACAAAAAGGAAATTTTAAATAGGTAATAACAGATTTACATAAAAGACAACGAATTGGACATTTAGTCCTATTAATTAAATTCCCCAATAAGAGGAAAGTTACGGAAAATACTTGTAGTCTTCTACTCGTTATTTTTATTAAAATTATGTTATTTGGGAATAATTTAACCCTTAACTACCAATGGACATTACTCATGTACAAGTGAGATGGCATCCCAAAAATGAGAGTACCTCGGCTTATTCTGAGATACTCACATTAGAATGAAATAAACATTATAAAAAAAAATATAACTTATAATTTACCAATTTCTAACCCAAACTAGTAATTTCCTCAATGCACCGAAAAAGGGAAGGAGGCTCATGAGAAGAAAGTCAAGAGCGCAAGGTAATGGCTAATTTGTTACCTCCTTTCCTTTTTCGGAGTGAGATTAGAACACATGAGAGAACTAAAAATTACGAAGTAATCCGGCAATTTTTGGATCCCGTTTTCCGCTTATTTAGTCGGAAAACGGGGGCGAGACTGAACCTATCGTTTTTTTGAAATTTATAGAATCCAAGGGCATGATTGAAATAAGTATATGCCTTTAGCACATGAAATAAAAATGAGTATGGAATATTTAATATAAGGATAAGATAAATTATAGGAATGGTTTTTGGTAGTAATTGGTTCTCCAAATTGATGAACTAAATTATTAAACATTTGTAAAGGTTCTGAAACTGCTAGATTGAAAAGAAACCCCAAAAGGGGATTAACCATGATTTTAAAATGAATGGTAGTTGGAAATTTGGAGGAGACATTATTGATTTTAAAAATGAATTGAGTAAAAATTGAATTTCGATTGAGTTAAAGTTGAATTACAAAATGAACCAAGGGATAGGCAGAGATTCCTCCCTTATTTAGGGGGGGTACCACAAGAGTCCAGAAGCTGTTGCCTGTGCTGCGATCCTTGGAAAAAAGCCACGATTTTTCTTCTCGCGGAATCACTTCGGCTTGCTATCCCTATCCCCTCCCGGGCTGGGCGTGTTCCCACCTTGATCTTTTCGTGATTCAACAAATTTTATTACTGACGCAATGATTTTTGTTTTTCCGGCCGTGGGAACACCGTCCTCCCCGCGGACTGGCGGTCCTACCCTCGCCCCGGAAAACCATTTTTTAATTACGCGAGAAAAGGGGAGATTTTAAATAAAATTCGGTGGTAATGAAATTTTCATTTCGTAACACGTCCCACCTCGTTCGGGGAAAGCTCGTCCTCGAGCTTTAAGTTGCACATACAGCCCCTTGTTCGGGTTTTTTTTTTTTTTTTGTTTTGACGTTAATGAACGTGTGTTTTTATTCGATTTTGAGCGTTTGATTCGTTTTTAAGGTGTTTGCTTTCCTCGAAAACGCACCTAGCTGTTAACTGCTCATTTTCCCATTTCTTTTCAAAATTCAAGATGAAACTAGTTCATCAGAGCTACACGTTTTGGTGAACCTCGTGTCGATCCCACCTTGTTTCAAAATTCCCCAGACTTGATCACCTGTGGAGTTGGATCACGCTGGAATCGATTGAAGTTGATCCGGATGAGCTGATGATCTCGTTCATAATTTCACATCCTTCTGAACTAATATTCATCCCCTGAGCTCCGCTGGTGGTTTTCATGTGGAAGCAATTTCTGCAAAAACTGGCTTCGTAACACTGGAAAATATGCGAAAGAAGGCGTAGGAACAAAGTGGTGCCTACCCAGTCATATATATGATCAACTCATTTTTGCTTCCGAGTCTACCAAGGTAGCGGAAGCATTGTTTTCACTTTTCGGATATGAAAAAAATTGTATCTTCAAAATCAAAATTTCAACTCGTGTTTCACGTTTTAGACCTTCCTGAACAATTTTGGTTTCCTGTCTGCCTGTCTGTCTGTGTGTCCGTTAATCATTGCAACACGCATAACTTCCACAATTTCCATCCGATTTTGATGACATTTTCAGGGATTACTCGGGTTAGCCCCCAGATGGTCCCCTATGAAATTCATTACCAGCCGACCAACGGTAGCTTCTGCGCATGAAAAATATGATATAATTGAAACATCAACTTCTCGCGACCTAATGGTCCGATTCCGCCCAAATTTGAAGGAAAGTTGAGGATCGGAGATTCGAGAATGCCCTATGAGTTTCATCAAGATCAGATCAATGGTGCACACTACGCATGCGCAAACGTGAAGCTCTCATAACTTCGACAATTTTCATCCGATTTCGATGGAATTTTCAGGGATTGTGCAGGTGGTAATCCCTTTGATGATGATATATATTGACTGCGTAAGCAGTTTTATGGCTAGGGTGACTAG
>JAEMON010000001.1:49277312-49293056 GCA_030264115.1 Lygus lineolaris | reverse complement strand
TGGCAAAACAACGTTTGCCGGGTCAGCTAGTATATATTATATGTGTGTGTGTGTGTGTGTGTATACATACCTACAAATGAAAAGGTGTTAAATTTCAGGAATTGTTTTAGAATGGTCTGAAACGGATTTCCATTAAGAACATTTTCAAAAATTTGCATTACAAAAAATTTTGAAGCCATTGCAATAGCTTCATTTTCTTCGAAAATTCGCTAAAAACTAAAAAATTCATTTTACTGCAAATGAAAAAAAAAGTGTGGCGGGCGGGCGACTAGGCTGGTCTCTCGGTCGCTTTCCCGAAAATTAGACCTCTGGCCATAGCTTTCAAAATCGAACTAGAGAATAAGAAACTTTTCACCAAACCTAAAGATCTTCTGGAGAATCGCGACAAATTTGGCTTAGTTCATAAAATACCATATTGTGGTTGTATTCAAACATGTCATATATCATACAACTAGACAGCTCTGGAGAGAAAGGATTAGCCAACATACTTTAGAGATGTTCAAGCCCACAGACGGACAAATCCCTACATGATTGGCAAACCATGTGGACACCACCAAACATGAATATCCCAAATTTCAGTTCAGCTGCAACCCGTAACGTTGAAAAGAACGACGAAAAATGAATACTAATAAAAAAAGTTCCATTCATGCAGCATGAGTTGGTGAGCGAATTTTCAAAGAATAATTTTAACCGATTTGGTGGGTGATTCTTATAGGAAATTTCACGCTGATTCCGAATATACCATATGTTCCTATGTTTAAGATGGTAATTTACACCAAAAACCTCAAAAAACACGTTTTTTGGCACGTAATTGACATTTTAGAATTTTTTTGGATTTTTTATCTCGATTCCACGGGCAGATATCGTCTGGAGTGATATATATATATATATAAAAGGTTAAATTTCAGGAATCATTTTAGAATGGTCTGAAACGGATTTCCATGAAAAAAAATTTCAAAAATTTGCATTACAAAAATTTTGAAGCCATTGCTATAGCTTCATTTTCTTCAAAAATTCGCTAGAGGGGATAATTTAAAAAGGGAACACTGTGATTAATTTCAGGCAAAACGATAATGCTACAAAATTTACCACAGCCTCCTGAAACATTAAATCCAGTATCATTGCCATATTTTCATTTTATTTTCGAATCTATATTTTCACTTATTTTCCCTATCACTGGTTATCATTTCATCTGGCATAATTTCTTTTTAAATATTATTTTATCTGGCATGTAATCTGACGCTAGGTAATAATTTTATCTGGCTTCAAGTTATCCGTGGTAGTGACGCCACAGTCACTATAAAATGTTAATTTCTGCCTTCGATTCATGTAAAGTATTGCATAATTTTTCTCATTTATTGCAATAGCATTATTTCGTTAGGAAATTCGCCATCAAATGCATCCGTAACACACTTCAATTGAATATAAGGCAAATTTGTCAAACTATACTTGTTTAGGGCTTTTCCGAGTAGGAAATTGGTTCGGTAGACGATTGAGGTAGACACAAAGTAACAGCAACTTCTTCCCTAGTTTTAAGATGTGAATTTATGGAATAGAAGATAGTGTTGTTCTTTGTCCGCAGGAAAGGATGGTGGAAATATGATCGTCGTTACTCGAGTATATAAGTGATAAAGTGGGTCGGCCGAGGGAGCGTGAGTCGGTGGATCTTACGGAAGGGTTTGTGAACTTTTAAAAACGTTGGTGCTCGACCTGGGGGCGGATGGCGGGTATAACGTATGGGCGGGTGAAGGAAGTGGTCCCGGGGGCAATCAGCCCAGTCAGTCAGACCTTCAGACGAATGAGCTGGTAAACTCCGGCACACTTACCCCCTCCACGTCGTCGTGTAAATTTGAATGGAGGGCGACCCAGCGTCGCACCGTGGGAACTGGGAAACTTTGATGAGATGAATTTTCTCACTCTTCCAAATTACATACCTACCAACGTTCCACAATGTAAGCGATATATTTGGACCATGAGTGCTTGATCTAATCTCACATCGTGTTCGTAGGTGAGGTACACCACTATTACTGAAGTTCAACTTGTTACCTACTATATTTATAGTTATCACTAGGATGGGATTCAAATGTATTCACTTGTTCTTTGCTAGGCTACAACCCCATGATTTTCTAATACACAAAACTTTATAAAATCAAATATAAACACTAATAAACTACTTTACTTTAGTATAAACACTTTTAGAGCAGTTTCAACACTTTGATTGCACATTTTTCGTTATAATTAAGTATGTTCAAATATTTCAATGATTGGAACACATATTTTCAAATATTACATTAAACGAAACACCCATAAATGTTAAATTTAAACTGCTTTTCAAAGTTTCGAAGAACATTGTATTTCTTTGTGGATGGTTGTCAGGAGCTGCGACTCTGAATCACATTTTGTGTGGAAAGAGGCTGGGATTCACTGAGAAAATCATCATCACACACTAATGCTGTGGTGCACAGGATTTACGTAATTTTTGAAACATCATTTTGGCTCCGATAGTGAGTAGTATGGTAAGTAATGCCACAAAATTCACTCTCGAGTAAACAACTTAATATAGGTTTCGCAAACTGAATTAAACCTTACGCAAACTGAATTAATCCTTTCGCAAACTGAATTAAACCTTTCGCAAACTGAATTCAACTTTTCACAATTAGTATTAAACTTTTCGCACTTTGAGTTAAACTTTTCGCAAACTGAATTAACCCTTTCACAATTAGAATTAAACCTTTCGCAAACTGAATTAAACCTTTCGCAATTACGAGTGAACCTTTCATACAATTAATCCTCTGCAGTAAACATGATCAGAGGACTTGGAGTGAGTGGAGTCCCCAAAACAATACCTTGTCTGTGGAGCGTCCCCTATGGACGGCCAATACCTTCAGTGTGGACCGTCAAACTTTCTTCGACCTTCTCTGTCACACTTCTCTTTCCGTCACCATTCTCGTCGATACCAGTGTTTGTAGGTTTTTTTTTTTGGTTTTGTGAGGAACATCGTTGTGATGATGAGCGACAGCGATTCAAATAGTTCAGTGAGTGTCGCTGACTGGAACGCTCGAAGGAGAAATGGTCGAATAAGTAGTGATAGTGACTCACCTCCTGTTATTAGGAACACAACTCGAAGAAGGCGCGGGAGGTATGCGAAAGTATCATTTGAAAAAAAATCACTGTTCCTAAGGTTGCACGAAGAAGGATATACTGTGAAAGAAGCGTCCGTCAAATCAGGTTTAAATGTGAACACTGGAAAAAGCGTCCTTCGGGAATACAAAACGGGCGATGGTGAGCTCCCGCAAAACAGACCACGAGGTAATAAGCCAAAACTGCTAACACCCGACGTACTGGCAGCAATTGAAGCAATTGTTGAAATGGACCCTGGCATAACTATTGCTGGGATAAAGAACAAACTTTCAGAACATAATATAGAAGTAAGTGATTCTACAGTGCGTAATGGCCTCCGTCATTTGAAAATAACGCTTAAAAAAGCGTCTATAGAACTTGACAGGATGAATAGTGAGACCACGATTCAGCTCAGGAGGCAGTACGCACGTAGTTTTAATGAATCTGTTCCACCTACCAGAGAAAAAATCATTTCCATAGACGAATCAGGGTTCAATCTGCTAATGCGTCGCAGTCAAGCACGTTCAAGGGCCGGAACTAGAGCAGTGGTGACTGTTCCTACGATAAGAGGAAGCAATACCTCATTAATAGTTGCTCTCAATAACATACAGGTCGTGCATTCAAAAATTGTAACTTCTGGAACCACAACTGCGGAAGTTTTTCGTGAGTTTCTGAGAGAGCTGGCACTGAAGTTAGGAAATACTACAGACGGCGTCCTGCTAATTATGGACAACGCGAGAATTCACCGTGCTACTATAGTAAATCAGTTTGTCGCTGAATCAGATATGGAGATAAAGTTCTTGCCACCTTACTCACTCACACTCTCACTCACGCTCAATCCTGTTGAAAAAGAGTTTTCAAAAATCAAAAATGAAGCAAGGAAGATTCTGGCTCAACGAGGTGAGCATAATTTTGTCTGATGTCATTGCAAGGAGCGTGTCTACTGTAAGTGCTCAAGACTGTTCAAACTACGTCATGGACATGTATCTCCTACTTCCTGCCGCAGCTACAGGACAACCCCTCCACTGACCTTCCCCTTTCTTGGAAAATAAGACAATTCATGTGATCTTCACTTTAAAACATTGATTTGGGTTTTTGAAATTTATATGTTATATTATAATGTTTAAATTAAAATGTTTAAGTTGTTTAATATACTATTATAATATTAAATGTATAAATATTAAATTTAATTCAGTTTGCAAAACCTATAGCATTCCTATAATTACACACACACACGCGCGCGCGCGCGCGCGCACGCATATATATGTACTATGTTGGCACAATAATGTAATATCGGAACAGCAAAAGCGATGATTTGAGTGACACAAAATTCATGTGCTTGAAAAATGTGGAATTCACGAAAAGTTTAATTCTAATTGCGAAATGTTTAATTCAGTTTGCGAAAGATTTAATTTTAACTGCGAAAAGTTTAATACTAATTGTGAAAAGTTTAATACAGTTTGCGAAAGTTTGAATTCAGTTTGCGAAAGGTTTAATTCAGTTTGCAAATGCTATATCCAATTTCGTATTTCACAATGTAATTTGACTTCAAAATGTTCACCGATTTTTACATACCTATTTCACGAAATATATGTTATCCATTTCAAATATTTTATGCACATTCCAAAAAAAAAATGTGTGATGTTTGGCACTTTATGTATATTTGGAAATATATTTACCAATCAATAAAATAGTTGAAAATATGTGTTTCAATGATCTAAATATTGAAAAATTAGTATTACTTAAAAGCGGAGAAAAATATAATTAAATTGAAGAGTGTCAAAATGGTTCAAAAAGTGTTGATATGAACAAATCTAGTGGGAAATCATGGATATATAGCCTAGAAAAAAATGTGAATAGATGAGAATCCTATTCTAATCCCTAGTGATCAAATAAATAACTTACCTATTTTCATCCGTATACTTTCAATAGATGAAACACAATTAAGTCATTAGTCCACGAGTTGTCTCAATTTGCAGCAATTCATTCTATTCTCCTGATTTTATATTGGGTTGCGCACTTGATGACTTTCATCAACATCATCGACAAAAGGCCTAGAACAAACATACCAGTCCTCACGACACGGGGGGAACGAATGGGTAATCGATTCCAGGGAGAATGAATTAGTAATGAAGGTTGAGCGACTCCATTGAACAAAAGACGTACACATAAGAATACTTGACAACCGAAACGCGTGACATTTTGTCGATGTGGTGGAACTAACCGGCAATTATTATTTTAGTATTGTACTCAAGCAGTGGAGCCTGTCAATGATTTAGAAGGTCTAACCAATTTGCGAATAAGATGTGTCTTGTTGCATAACTTCTGTCATTCATAGGGTATGAGGCACATTTTTCGAGGGTTTTAAGTAATCATTCCAATTCAAATGTGGCGATATTTCTTTCTCTTCCAATGTGAAAAAATATGCGAATGTATTGGAAGCTGATAGTGGATTTTAATCATCACAGAATTGCCTGCAGCCGTTCCAAAGGTTTAAAAGGGTGGAGAGAAAAGGCTGAACAATGAATAGGTTGATTTCAAATAAGAATTAGAACGAAGGACTGGTCGATCTCAGTCTTATGGAGAAGACATTAGGAGCGCCTACTGTGAAGAGAAAAACAAACAAAGAATTGGGGAAAATACAAAGAAAAATATAGAAGTAAGAAAAAAACTTGGCTTCATTAACGTTGGATTTTATAGATTCTAATCAATACCTGTGGGGAAGCAGATATTGTCCAATTGTTCTGGGCTAGTGAAGGACTTGGTGAGGAGAAGGACTTCTTGATGAATCGAGGAGAATATCCCCCTAGAATCACTTGATTCGAGTTGAAGTTTCACTCTCAACTTTAGGACTGAAAGTGAAACTTTGGTGGTGAAAATTTATTGGCGAATCTAGATAAAAAAAAAGGCGATTGTTTGTCTAGCTGCAGACAGTCAAAAGTTTCACATCATGATCATTTACAGAGCCACACATTTTTTTTTTCTTCCTGAAAAACTTTTATTGCACCAAACTTTTACACTTATCAGCAATTTTGTTCTGAGTAACATATATATATGTTATGATTATTCGAATTAAAAATGAAACTAAGATACTTCTCTTGGTCTCTTTTCTTATTTGAATGTACTTATCGCTCTATCTAATGCACTTGCGAAATCACTACTGAATTTACTCACTCCCCAACTCACAAGAAGTGTATCATTTTCTGAACCAATTCGTGGGGCTCCTTCTTTTGAGTCTACGGAGTAGGTCATCGACTTCGAGGAGACAGACAGCTTCCTGGTGGATGAGAATCTTTAGCCGCTGATGATGGGCGATTGCTTGTTTCTTGATGACATCATTGACTGGATCGACTAGCAGCTCAATGAGCAGTCGGATATTTCTGGCGTACCGGTATGCATTGACACAGAAACTCAGTACATTATTTCGAAACCACTGTATGATATCATGTGTTGGAAGATCACTCCAGTTCAGTATAAAACATGTGTGAATCAAATGAAACTATTCTAAATCCACCCATATGTTGGTGATTAACTTTCAGGAATAAAAGTCACCACCACTTAAAGATTTCTCTTAAGTTTATTCATAATTCATACCTTATCGTTTTCATTAATACTAGCCTTTAATTATCTCTCACGCCGTGTAGGCTTTGGTACACAAACTCACGGTTACTCTGAGCTGTGCAGCCCCATAACTGCGCTCCATAAGTCCAGACTGGTTTGAGGACTTGATTGTACAGCGTTAGATTGTTCTCAATCGGCATTCTTGAGCGTTGACCCATTAGCCAGTGGGTACATCTTTCTGAATTTGAGCGCAAGTTCTTCCTTCTTTATTTTGACGTGCGCCTTCCAGTGCAGCCTTGCGTCTAGGGTCATACCAAGATATTTGGCTTCATTGGCATGTGGAATCACTTTGCTGTTGAGTTGTACTGGTATATAGTCGATTATCCTGTTGGTGAAATCAACGTATTACCGATTTATCCTCGTTCATTTTGATACTCCACTTAGCTGTCCAGTTTTGTAGGCGGGGAATTGATCGGCGCAGTTTGGAGATTGATTCGTGGTTTTCATTACCAACAGCCAAGATGGCAGTGTCATCAGCAAATGTAGCTGTGGTATTTTCTTCTCTTTCAGGTGTACAATTCTTACACGAGCGGACCAAGTACACTTGTGGCACTCCAGCTTGGATCTTCTTGGCTTCAGAGTAGGCGTCATCTTGTTTGATCCAGAAGTATCTGTCATTACCTAAGTAAGACTCCAGCAGTTCCGCATACTGCGCTGGGAGCATTTTTCTGAACTTGTGATTTAGTCATGCCACACCTTGTCGAATACTTGTGTAACATCTAGGAAGATGGCTGAGCAAACTTTTCGTTCGACTAGTGCTTTTTCAATCATGCTCGTGATCCGGTGCACTTGATCGATGGTCGAGTGCTTTTGGGGAAAACCAAACTGGTGAGCAGGTACCAGATTGCAATCTTCCACTATTTTCATTAGTCGTTTATGCAGAAGCTTTTCAAATAACATGGAGAGTACTGGCAAGAGGGATATGGGTCGATACGACATCAATTCCTCAACGGGCTTGCCTGGCTTCGGAACCATGATTACTTCTGCCAGTCTTTACAACTGCGGTAAGTAGCGAAGGTTGATAGGTGCATTGATGATTTTCGTGACGTTAACGATAACCTTTCTTGGAAGTTGCTTGAGGATTTGTCCCATAATCAGGTCATAGCCTGGTGATTTCTTTGGATTGATTTCAGTCCAGAGTGTACGTTTTACTTCTTTGACAGTGACCAATGGAATGCCCATCTCAAGATCTCACAGCTGAGGTTCTTCCAGTAGTTCATCAATTGGATAAGCAGGGTTCGGAGTGAAGATATTTGCCAAGTGGCATGCGAAAGCATCTGCCTCCTCCTGATTGCATTTGACCTATTTTCCAGTTGCTGCATCTCTGATGGGTGGAGCTTGTACAATAGGCCTTTCCAGATGCTTAGTCGCTTCCCAAAAAGAGTAGTCTGTCAGTGTAGTGATGTAAGGTTCATTGGTACCTTCTTGAATTTCGGGCATGAGCTAGCGAAGCTTACCAGCAGTCTTGTGGCAAGCGTTCTTAAGTGCCAGCAAGATTGCCATTTCATTCTGGCCTCACGCTTAGTTTTTATTGCAGCGATAATTAAGCGATATTTTGGGCAGTTAATAATACTCTTCAGTTTCTTCGAAGGATGGGGGTGAGGGTGAAGAAATTGCGCTATCCTCATATAATGGTTTTATTCCTTTCTTCATAGCGCTTTGGCTCCACGAGCATCATTGGGAAGGCTACATTCACATTTGTGGAATGGATATTACATTCGTCAGCTTTTTTTATAACAAGGGAAGGGGGGGGGGAGTCATCCTTCTCAGTCATACTCATCGAGATTGATATCTCATGATTAAGGTAGGTCAGTCTCGCATCTTCTCCAGTACTGCCTCCTTTCATGGTAGATACACCTTTCTTTTTCCTCAAGGCACCCTACCGCTTGACCTTCTTTACCACCCAAAGCCCGTCACCCTACAGTTATAAGTTATAAATAACTGCAACTATGGAAATGAACAGGAGATTGAATCAGTTATACTGGTATAGAATTTAAAGGAAATGCTGATAGAAAAGTTTTACCTGCAACCTACATAAGTATAATAACTACCTACATACAGTACAAACAACAGCATTATTCCCAGAGCAGAAATAACTATTAGAAGGAGTACATACCTTGAAAGGAGGCAGTACTGGAGAAGAAGTGAGACTGACCTACCTTAATCATGAGATATCAATCTCGATGAGTAAGACTGAGAAGGATGACACCCCCCCCTGTTGTGAAAAAATCCTCACGAATGAGATATCCATTACACAAATGTAAATTTAGCCTTCGTGGTGGTGCTCGTGGAGCGAAAGCGCTAGGAGGGAAGGAATAAAACCATAATATGACGACAGCCACATTTCCTCACCCTCACCCCTACCCTTCGATGCAAGATAAGGCACCAACAAACATGGGACTTCAGCTTCTTTCGTATTTCAGGGGTGCACTCCCAAGCAACAGTTTGAATGGCATGTACAAGTTTCTCAAGTTCACCATCAACACTGGCTGAAGTGTCTAGGGACATCTTTTGACATGGGTTGTCATGCCGATTGATTTCAATCTTAAACTTGTATTGTATTACAGTTAGTAAGAACCGGATTATGCGTCTTTTGAATGAATTGCTCGCTCAACGTGAGAATGATCGGAGAATGGTCAGAACTGAGATCATAGCAGTCATCTACAAGCATGTAATTCGCTGTGACATAACAGCCGTCCTCCCCTCTTGACCCCTCAAAACTAACAAATTTATCAATTCCAAATTCTTTTACTTTGTCGTTCAAGTTTCAGCCAAGGGGGAAAACTCTTTTTTTTGCAACCCCTGGTGTGGAACTTGAAAACTTTAACTTTTTAGTAAAATCCATCAGAGAGCACATAAGAGGACCAGAGGTAGGGGAATGAAATGCGAAAATCAGTCCATCGCCACCATCAGAGGAGGGGGGGAGGGAGAATCTTGCCTACAACGGCCGCCACGAGCAGCACCATCGGCGGTGGGGGCGACCATGCCCAGGGGGGTTTGGGCAACCCTCCAAAAATGGGAAAATCGTCTGTATATAAGGCAGCTGCCACCAGCCAAGAGCGTCATTAGACCACCTCCAAACTGGAGAAGTCCTCAGCCTTGGGATAACAAGGATCTACAACAAATCTCCCCTTGTGGTAGAGGTTATCTTCACCCTCCCTTCTTGGTACAGGTTTGTTGCTGCCCTCCCCCAGTGGTTGAGGTTATCTTCACCCTCCCCCAGCGGTTGAGGTTATCTGCTGTCCACCCTGAGGGGTTGAGGTTATTATACCTCCCTGAAGTGGTTGAGGTTATCTCTTGCCCTCCCTGAAAGGTAGAGGTTATTTTCTAACCTCCCTACTTGGTTGAGGTTACTGTGGATCTTTGGCGGGGCCAAGAGACATCTCTCCAGAGTGTGGCTCTTTTGAACCACCCCCCCCCCCCCCCCTCTGCCCCCCTTGATACACCTCCATGTGAGAAGACACGTCCCAGGGCATCATCGGTGAGTTGCCTCATGCCACATGTGGTAACCACTCCTCGGTTGGAGACAGTGAGTTGCCTCAGGCTTCCTGCCCCTGGTGGAAACCTATCCTCCAAGCACTTGAGATTGAGTGTGCTCACGTTTTCAGTCCCGGGAACCCAAACTCGAGTGGATAAAACCCTGAGCTGCAATTGGGTTACCCTTTTGTTAACACACCGCTCAAGAACACGCTCATAAAAGAAGAAGTATCTTGTGCTTGATCTTCCAGAAGAACGCGATCAAGAGCTAAACCCTTGCCAGTAAATTTCTCTCTGGCGGCAGCAGAACAAGAATTTTTGGATAGAGCGGGATCAAGGAATCCTCGGCCAAACTAGAGTGATCACCTCCTTTCGCCCAAACTCCCAGACGTGGCACCCCGGGACTCTTCCAGGATCTTTGGGTTGAGTGGGATCACGAGGATCCTCCGGCCAAAGTAGAGCAGGCAATCCCATCCTTTCGCCCGAACTCCCAGACGTGACATCCCGTAACCTTTTCCTGCTGAAGTGGAGTAGAGTAAACTACTACTTCCAAGGGAACAGGATCCAGCTCTTTTGGCCTGGTGCAGTGCAGCGTAGGTGTAGATACTCCTGTTACTACTACCTGATACTAAACCCGGAGACGGTCACAGGACTAGGCACTAAGCCCTGCAAACTCTCCGAGGCAATAGGTCATCTGTTAGGTTTAATCAGTATAAATATTTCTAAGTCAAGATTTCCTTGTATTTGTTTCAATGCGGCCAATAACAGCCAATTATATTCATTTTGTACTCCACTGACTTGTTTGTTCATCAATCTGTTATTTATTATTAGTGCTAAGAACCTCCTCTGTCCGACACACTACCCTAGAAAAGTCATCATACCACATTTCTGATAACGGAGCAATCGATTAGGTTAGGTTTTGCTTCCGAGTCTACCAAGGTAGCGGAAGCATTGTTTTCAATTTTTCGCCTCCAAAATCAAAATTTCAACTCGCGTTTTACGTTTTAGACCTTTCTGAACAATTTTGGTTTCGTGTCTGTCTGTCTGTTCGGGAATCCTTGCAACACGCATAACTTCCACAATTTCCATCCGATTTTGATGAAATTTTCATGGATTACGCGGGTTAGGCCCTAGATGGTCCCCTTTAACTTCCACACTTTCCCTCCGATTTGGATGAAATTTTCAGGGATTACTCGGGTTAGGCCCTACATGGTCCCCTATGAAATTCATTATCGGCCGACCAACGGTATCCTCTGCGCATGCGTAAACATAAAATCCTTGAAACATCAATTTCTAGCGACCCGATGGTCCGATTTCGCTCAAATTTGGAGGACAATTGAGAATCGGAGATTCGATAATGCCCTATGAGTTTCATCAAGATCGGATCAGTGGTACCCACGGCGCATGCGCAAACGTGAAGCTCTCATAACTTCGACTATTTTCATCCGATTTCGATGGAATTTTCAGGGATTGTGCAGGTAGTAATCCCTTTAATGATTTTTTTAAATATATATGTTTGAATATAAAATCATGTTATGGATACGAGGAAGCTATGTGCCACACCCAACTTGGCAGACGTTTTTGTTGCTGTGTGCGTGGGCCAGTATGTTGGCTTCCCAGTTGAGTAAGGTTCGCACTTGTGGCTGGTTATATGTTGACAGAGCTCTTGGCCTCGTCCATTTGTGATGTGAGTGCTCCAAACTGTGTTTTTTTGCATTGAAGTTTCCGCAAATGATGGGTCGATCCCCCAGCTGTTCAAACGCATCCGCAAAGGCTTCCTGTTTTAAGATGTACTTAGGTGGGCAGTGTACAGTCGCCAATGCGGTTTCATAGGACTTTGTATACAGTTATTGCGCAAATTTGGAATATTTATGTTTTAATTTTGGTACATTCATGATGTTTTACATTTTCTCGAGTCAGTACAGCGCTACCCCCTCGTGCTTTATTAGAGGGATGTTGGGCATGGTAGTACTTGTATCCTGTTAATTTGAAATAATATTCTTTTGTGAAGTGTGTCACTGATATTAGACAAATATCTATTTCATTATGGTTCAGAGACACCTCAAGCTCAAGCTTTTGCTGATGAAGCCCTTTGGCGTTCGAAGCCATGATTTGCAGGCTATTCATTGTGATTTTTTATCGAGACGGCCAGGCTTTGTGTTTTTTCAAAGGCCTCTATCTTCTGACCCATGGCGAGCATTTGCTGTTGGATTTTACCTATGAGTCCCGAACTCTTGACATCGCTTGCATTGTGGAACAACATTGTTATTTCTGATAGACTCAATTTTCACTCTGCAATTATTAAGTCTTGTGATTACGTGGATTTTTCTAACATCAGCCCCAGATTCAAAATCCACAATGTCCATATCCAATTTTCCTTTGGTAGGCCACTTCAGTTTTGGAGTTACCTGAGTAGCTTCAGGATACTCTTCCTGAACGGTAGCAAGTACGGTTGATGCATCTATACCTCCAAGAAGTCCTTTCCGAATAAGGTCTAGTTTGCTTACTTTTTAATTATGTGGCATTCTCCATTTCGGGGCCCCGACGATTGCTCGAGTTGTGTTATAAACAATTGGCCAAAGGCCACACTGTGTTGACACTGCACTCTCAATCGCAATAGTTGTTGACTGTTCCGAGGTTGGACAACGACTATGAGCCCAACATGATAAAATGAAATAGACTTTAAGAGCCCAGGACTGCAACACTTTCTGGTTACCTCACTCCGGCTGAGAGGCTAAGAAGAAGGCAGTATTGCAATTTATTGTATTATTTCAGCTGCCACAATGAATATCAGAACATCAATTACATTTTTCATACAGGAACTACAGAGATAAAAATCTGGTCTAGAGTAATCCATGGATTTAACTAACATGTACGCGTTTGATATTGATTCTAGGTTGACATATAAGTCATAATCACAATTTAACTTGGATGGGTTGGAATTTGGCTTTTCGACCTCCAAACCAGCGCCTTTGAAAACCTCCTGGTGTCAATTTGCAGTCCGAAATCACGTCTGGTTTGAACAAAAAGGGGTTGAAAACGAGTAGTTCATGACACGACCCATTCGCGGTCAGTTTCACTCGTTGGTTTTATCTCATAGACAACTACCTTTTTGGAACGGCCCCACTGAGATCATTCAACGAAAACATATAAAATAACCATGCAAGTTCCCCTTTGTGCATTTACGGGTCTTGCAATAACCTAGCGCCCAATCATCAATCAATTTGTTTATCCAATATTTAGATATTACATCCTAGAATTATATACCTTAGGTACAAGAAAGATTACAACGTAGCCTACTCAACTAGTATTTTCTTGAATAGACGACGTTAATAATATTGTCGACTCTCCAACGTACATGTCCACATAAATCCTCAGTTTTGCAAATACTGCTGTAATGTGTCAAAATTTATGTAGGATGATTTTGATGAGGATATGAGTTTCAATTATATCTGGCCTATTCAAAAATATCGTAACATAACGAAAATATGAGCGGTTATCGACTCAAGGATGTACGAACAAGCAAATGAACAATACAATACCCCACAAATATACAAGGCAGGAATATTGCACATTAGTACATGATAGAATCTTCCTGACAAAGTCCTATTCAGGACGGTTGAAATAGTTTTGCACGCAAAGATTGATGTTGGTATGGTTAAAAATGCAAAAAGAAAAACTACGATAAGGCTCAGCAATCGAACCTAAAACTGTGGATCGAGGACACAATGATTTCCTAGGAGTAGGTATTTTTTCCTATTTTACCTCCCCATTCTGAATGAAGATTTTTACAACACGCATTCTGGGATGGCTAAACCGTTAACCACCTATGGCTCTGTAAGGATGTTATATTCGATTATGAAGAATCAAGATGGGGTAATGGTGGTGTCACCCATATGTGACACTTCCTCAAATGCTGACATCATGATGCAGATATCACATTTTTCACCCCAGACTCAGTATCGACTCAGCCCAAATGGTAAAGGTAGTAGGGATTAATGGGTGAGGCGGCTCGGCCGAGATTGGAGTCCTTGTTTGTTCCCCTCGACAACCTAGTCCAACCAGCACCTTCCTGTTCTGGCAACCTTCCCAAAAGGCGGCCGTTCAGTTGCCGGACGTCTTTCACCTCCCCAACTCTAATTTTCATAATGGAGGAATACGAACAGCCACAGAGGAGGAGCAGTCATAATATGTATTTAGAGACCCCTCGCCATTGCATGTAGTCAGAGGACTCCTAACTAACTAGCCTCCCTTTCAATATGATTCTTGCAATATGAGTCATGAAAATTATATCGATTTGATTACACACAGACCAAACTATCGAGAGATTGTTTTCAGCGTCAATCCTGCTTTTGAATGCGTAATCATCTCCAGTGGCAGAGTTTGTTGGGAACTGTAACGGAGTTGCATTGGTGATGGATTTGTATGTAAGGGAAACCTCTAATTGAAACGTCTTGAATGAGTTCTCTGCATTCCTCACCCCTATGTTCTGGAGATTGCATGATTTTACGTTATTTTTGGCTGTGCAGCACCAAAGCAGAATGTAATAAGAGTCTTATTCGCGGAGGACAGAAGGACGAAAGGTAGTGACAGATCAAACGAGCTCCAGCTTCTACAAAGACCCAATAGGAGAAATCCCAGTCAGACAAAAATGTGTAGAAACTTGTCAAAATTCGGAGCGAGTAAATTGTCTGGAAACATTTTTTTAAAGTATATTGATATGGTTTTATATTGAGAAATAAAGTTTTGGTTAATTTTCGTCCGGTAGTATCGCACCAACTCTCGAGTAGTTAACATCTACGAGCTTCGTTATCTTATCGCTTGGTTTTTCATAGGTTTCTTCCAGTTTTCTCTGGGTGGAATAAACTTAAAATTGTCATTCACATCGTAAAGTATGTATGATTGTAGTATGATTGTATAGCATAAATCGATGAATTTTCAAAATCACAGAGGTGGAAAATAATAAAAAGTATTCTGAGCTGCGTCGAGGCATGTTTGATGCGCTTCCCAAGCCGGGCGTTCCGCGCACTCTTAACCTATTGAGAGAGGAGAAAGAAAGACAAAACGTTTTGGCTCTGAAAACTAAAGATTGCTCATTATATACAGCTACCAAAATACTCACTAACACTTATCAATAAATTCCGCTGTTAAAAGATAGAAACAATTGGGCATCATTGCCAAAAGATAAGGCTAATCTCTTCGCAAATATGCTGGAAAGTAGATTCCAGCCGTTCCAAGCATCATCACCAAGCTCTGGTAACTCAAAAACTGCCGATGATCCCGATCTTAGCAGTTTTCCCTCTCCACCGTTATTCTTTTCTCCAAAGCAAATCAAACGGGCCATGAGGAATTCACCAACTCACAAAGCACCTGGTACTGATCTGATCCTATAACCCCTCCTTATTCGAGGTCCAAGACGATTATATGCCCACCTAACACGCAGCAAACAAGTCTTATCTCTCTGCTCGCGAAAATATTGGAACGCCTTTTACTCCCTCATTTCTTGAGACGGACGTCATACATCAA
>JAEMON010000001.1:49266911-49277302 GCA_030264115.1 Lygus lineolaris | reverse complement strand
AAAAAAATTTCTTGAGATATACAAGTCACCTCATCCCGAATGAGCAGTTTGGCTTAGGACATCCCACTCATGCCCGCTTCAATTGCAAAGGTTACAAATTTCATTAAAAACTGCTTTCAAGATAGGAAGATATGCCATTCAGCATACTTTGACTTTGGGCAAGCGTTCAATCGACTATGGCATTGTGGTCTGTTGCTCAGAATGAGACGATACCTGCCAAACAACCTGTTCTCGCTACTGACTTCCTATCTTCAAGATAGAACATTCGTAGTGAGAGTCCAGAACGAACGTTCGACACCACGCAGCATATAAGCAGGAGTTCCACAAGGAAGCATTCTGGGGCCATACCTGTACACTATGTACCACCATGGGCCATACCTGTACACCTCGACTCACCTACCATTACCATGTGCCCCTGACTTCTCTGGTCTTTATGCTGCCGATCTGGTGTATATACGCAGCCTGTGATATCGACTCTAATGTAGCCACCCTCAGATTACAACATTACCTAGACATACTTGTGGACAGTAGTGCACTGAATGCCGGTTAAAAATCAATACGACGAAGTCTTGTGTTGTCACGTACAGCTATCGAACGAAATTCCCGAAACCTCAACTACAATATCTTCAAGAGACCGTTCCAATTGCAACTTCCTACAAATACTTAGGAGTGGCACTTGACTGACGTCTGACTTTTGAGGAACATATCTCTTACCTACTAACTAGGTTGAGAACACTAACGTATCAGCTGAGGTCTTCATTTAACAGCCCACACATATCAACACAAAATAAGATGATCATGTACGAGGTATTGATACGACCCATTTGGAATGATGCCATCTCAATTTGGGGATCCTGATGCTCCCGTTCTCAGTTTAAGCGCAATGAACAGAATCAAAATAGAATCATTCAAAGACACATAATTCATGCCCCTCCATTCGCAAGGAACAGTATTATACCGAGACTTCAAGCTAGATTCGCCAACAGACTGCCTGATCCACACCTCCATTTTAATCGAGAGGAATACGGAACATCCCAATATCCTAGTTAACGAAGGATTTACACCACCAGCAAACCGGGAACTATAAAGACCCCGATACGTTTCAGACCTTCTTCCACGACTATGTACCATGAACATTACAACAAATAATAATAATGATAATTTATGCTACAGTACCATGTCACCAACCCCACTAACTAACTGCTGCTGCGATCAGTAGTTTTCTGTATATGAAACCAATAGCAGCGTAAACTTAAATACTCCGATTAGGTATATTACTACACTCTGTAATGTAATGGTATCTAATAAACACTACTACAAACAAGCAAATTCCAGTCCGGTTACCACGATCTATTTAACAGTTCTGAAATCTCGACAGCGTGGCACATCGAGCCATTATTGAGCAGTTGAAGACCTGAAGGTATACAGCGGCTGGGGTCTCCGATAAAATTTCTATATTCTACTTAGTAGTAGGTAAAAAAAGTTGGTCGTTTAACACCGACGTGTCATTTGTGGAAGATTACATCTGGACTCCAGATAAATATTCTGCCGAGTATTTTTCATGTATGCGTGAAGGAATGTCAAATTAAAATGTATAAAATATTATGATATTTTCTTTCTGAGGTAGATGCTAACATGGTGAATGAGCGATTGCTATGACACGTACTGAGGCGTTCAGGGAATCTCAGTCACATCACATTCGTTATTGTGTTCCTAACCTTATATATAGGCATCGTTGCAGGTAAGAAGTGGAAATCCTCTCGCTGACGATTATGCCCCTCTTTGTTCTATGTGTCTTGATATAGTTGATATTATACGAGCGTTACACTGCATAATCGGGCGTGTGGCTGAGAGGTTGGTTCACATTGAATTTATTCTTCGGTAAGCTTCAGAAAGACGAGAGAAAGACCCTCGTCAGAGCGTCGCCCGCATTGAAGGGCTCAGGTCAAAGGAAGTACCTACCTACAGCTTTGTTTCGCCTTTGGCTCGGCCTCCACCGTCTCCATACTATGCGTACAATAGAGCTCCCAGGGATGTGACAGAACGTGTACCTCACGCATATTTCTGTTACATTTCTTGCAACGCTCTCGTTGTATCCACATAACGTACCTATGTATACCAACCTATGAGCGAGATCCTGTGCAGTAATATTGTGTAACATTTTCCTCACATAATACAATAACCTCACATAGGAAGAAACCAAACATAACATTATCTAAAAACAGTTGGTTACATCACAACAGGTTGTATAGTTTTAGAAAGTTCCATTCATGCAGCATTTTTGAACCACATCATTTTTGCTAAAGAAGGAGAAGAATTTCTGCATATGAACGGACAGGGCTTTTGTCCACCCCGATGGACAAAACCAGAAAATACAAAAGTATTTATATTTTAAAAGTTAATTTTGAAAGTCTGCCAAGTCGGGTGGGCAGTATAGCTTCCTAACTTTTGTAACATGGAAGTATAGAATCAGTTAGTGAACGAAAATTATACCAAAATTGGTCGAGTTCCGGAGTTATGTGTATGAAAACGAATTTCAAGTTTGCGCATGCGCAGAAGCTATTACTGATCCAATCTTGACGAAATTCACAGGTAAGTCATGGAGTCAGCCCCCGACTACCAACCGAATTTGAGCGAAATCGGACCATTAGTAACTGAGAAATCGTTACCTTCGGTAGTGAGGAAGCTTTTTCTTTTTTCAAATCGATACATTTAGTGAATATCAATAACATAAGAAATGAGCATTTGAGCCTCATTACCTAAGTTTGAGACGCCATTTTTTGGTACATTCGGTCCCAAGAATATTCAAGGTCAAAAATCGATTTAAAAACGAGTAGTGGAAGTTTTCGGGCTAAATTACCATCTTAAACATTGGAACATAATTATGGTATGTTCAGAATAAGCGCAAAATTGCCTATAGGAATAAACCACCAATTTGTAAATGTCCGGCGTTCAAAATTCGCTAAGAATCGGTTGATTTTCTATGAAAATTCGCTTATTACCTCATGCTGCATGACTGAAACTTTTCGTTCTATAATTCATCCCCGCCAGATGGTGGGGGGGTACAGTGGATGTTTCATGTGGAACGCACAAATGCAAAAATATTATGGGACTTAGACTGTTTGACCTGAGACTCGAATTTCGCCCACTTGGAGTAGCACTATTGCTGATGCAGAAGGCATCGTTCAGCTCTGTTGTGGCACATAAACTACAGTCCGAATTCATTCGAAAACCACGTTTGAAAAAAGGCACTTACCTCCTAATGCAAGCGTCGCGTCGCGTCGTAGATTACGCTGTGTAGATTACACAATGGTGGTAGTATACATACTATACAGACAGAAATCGAGTATTCTGATGATTGAGATGACGATCCCGATTATAAACATTGCCCCACAGAGAGAGAAGAAGGCGTGAAATTCGCCCGAGTTCACCTCAACAAATAACAGTGATTTTCCGGATTAAGGGTAGATGATAAAGAGTGTGAGATTCCCTGGAGCGCTAGATGTAGGTTGTATTAACTCTGAGGGGATCTGCTGAGTTGTGGGTGAGCACAGGAGGAGGTCATTGGCGGCGGGATGTTCATTGTGAATAATGTCCGCCATTACACCTGAAAACGGCTGCGGAAAGAGAACAGGAGGTCAAAAGTACAAACACCGCGCTGACTTTACGTGCTCACATCGTTGATAGCGAAATTTAAACATTTAGAAGCTCACTTCAAGATCAGGGTTTGGATTCGAAAATGATCAATCGATATGATCGATTTCAAGTTGCTCGTAGGCACCAAGGGGGGTTCCCAGTGACTGGTGGTGGCATTATAGTGCTTTTTGAAAATAGGGAACCGTGTATTCATTTAGTGATAAAATAACATCAAATTTCTGCAGAGTTGTCTTGAAGAAGGGATGGTCTTCACTCCAATTTACTCTATTCCTAACCATAGCGAAGTGGTGGTTCTCTTTTTACATGGCGCTAGTCCAGTCGGTTCTGCAATTTGGTATCATTTGCTGGGCCGGCACATACAGATCTGTGATAAAACCAGTGTATATAATCCAAAAGAGAATATTAAAAATAGCATTCAAACTTCCACCTACCTACCATACAGAGGTCTTATTTAAAAATTGTAATGTATTAAGTGTATACCAACTATATGTTAAAAATCTATTATTATTTTCATTTAAAAAGGATAATTCAATAATTAATCACAACATGAGATACTCCAGGGGAAAACAACATAGAACCCAAGTACCAACTGTAAACAAGATTTCCACCATGTCTGCACCATTTTATAAGATTTGTATGGTGATTAATAATTTTTTCCAACTCTACCTTAACCTGTACAATAGCAAATGCAATTCAAAAATAATTATTTCTAGGAATATCGACCGCCACTTCGCTAACCTACGAGAAGATTTATTCCATTCTAAAATGATTAAATCCCACTATACCACATAGAACCTAAGCAGTAACTTGTGATAAGCACACAATATCACCACCATACAAAATACCACTGAAAAATGAAAAGACGTCGAGCCAAGAACGCACCGCACACTAGCATTGCTAAGCGGTGTCGTCCACAATTAAAAAACAAGTACCTATCTAACTGTAAGCTTTTGGTATATATAATTTAGTAAGCTACTACATTGTTTCGATTATTATACGTAATTATGTACTTTAATGTCATATTATGTGTTTTGTTATGTTTCTTATGTGGCAATAAAATCATTCATTCATATTTAGATTTCAAGTCTTCAGGCGGCCGAGGCAAGGATGCACCATGAAACCTCTGATGGTATTCTCAATCATCTTTAAATTATTATTATAACCTATTACAATTATTTAGAATGCGCTCCTAAAGGAAATTCACTTTGAGTTATTCATCATTTCAAGAATGAGGTTTGAATGTGAAATTCAATTTTTCAACATTGAAGGAAAATAATCTTTTCCAACTAATAGCTCTTGATCTTTTTACAAATTAGTTATACACTAATATTCAATAAATTAACGACTCTCTGTTTATAATAATTATGAAATAAAAACTAATTAATTATCAATCATAGCCTACTCTATTACATTCCTTTACACAAATACTCTTGGTTGCCATATTTAAAATCCGACATATAAAGGAAGTAGTGTGAGGCACCACATCAGATATTACATTCTTGGGACCCCGCAACAAAGCAATTACCAACAATACAATTTTTAATATTGGGTCTCCTGGTTGCATTTTCCCAACATATTTTTCTCCCTATTTTCTAGCAATGGATCAATCTCATAGTGTTCTCAGATCTTTCAGTACTACGAGCAGGTGAAAACACAATGGACTAAAATAGATGGAGGGTCGTGGTCAGACAATTATTTGCATCAGGCTATATAATTTTTTTTTCATAGTTCCACTTCGATACGGCAGTTGTGGTGACAACTGGTCGAATATGAGAACCACTGAAACGCTTTGGAATGAAGATCCCAGCCAAGGTTGACAAATTGTAAGGCATTGTTGTTTCTCAGGCAACGAGTCACCGAACTTCAAGAGAGATTGAGCTATAGTTCATTGCGGTTAACACTGAAGCCGCTAACCGCAGCGGGCTTAATGTCTTGACAAAATCCCTGGATGATACGTAATGAGTGTCTCAGAGTTTTCAAGGATCAATAGGAATTGGTAATGTGGAGTTCCCCTGTATAGAACGTGCGAACCTTTGCAGGTAATGTATGTCCTGTATCGAGTGGTTGACAAAACCCTTAAGTCTCCTCATTTATTCAGCAGACCAACATATAAGTGAACAATGGCTGGAATTGGAGGAGAAGATTCAGAAAACATTATTAAAAGTATTTAAGTAAAGTATTTCATTATATGTAAAGGTGAAAATTCATTCATTTAATTAAATTAATGAAGATTTTATTTTTTATTATAGTTTACTTACTTGACGCATCTCTTATAGGGCGACACGGGCCTTAATTGGCTCAATGCCCCGTAATAATGTTAATTTTCATGAATATACTATTAAACATCATCAAGCAATAAGCAATAACAAAATTTAGGACGAAGTTACCTACATCCTCCTACCACTGACTTTGGTGTGGTACTGCCATCTCGTAACCAATCATCAACTGCCATGAACAAATACAACTATCATTCAGAATAGGGAGATCGCGATTGCTCATGAAATTGTATTCCCTATTGGGAAGCTTGTTTCTGGGTTCGTTATGGGGTGGTTAGAACCCCCCCCCCCCCCCCCCCCCCCCCCCCCCCCCCCCGCCGTAATCTTGTGCGAACGGTACATTTATTTGCTTTTTCGTGAACCTATGCACGTGCCAGGGAGGGATTCTAAGATCTTCGAGTTACAAGAATTTTGGTTTGTCGCGTTGGAGACTCGTAAAGCTCTCTGATAAAAGCTGAGGTGAAGTTGGTATCTCACGAAGGCAGACATTGAAAGCAAAGAGGAAATTAACTGATGCTAATTAACCTAGTTATAATCAAGATGATACTACCGATTAAGGCTCCAACCTCTGATAGAATTTTAGGCACCGTTAAGATACAGCAAGTTAAACTGCAGGATCTCGAGGGCAAGAAAAGCAGATAGATGAAATGAAGTGAAGCGGGGAGCACTCAATAGAGCCAGCAAGTAATCAACGTCTGGGTGAAAGTAGCATTATTTGGCATTACTAATAGGTGGGAGGAAAATAATCAAATTGACCATTCATCGTTACACATCAACCATAACGCATCACCGGGGTAACTTACCTAATGAATAATAACTGATTATTGCACTAAGATAATAATAAGTAATAAATAATTATTGCACTAATATAATAATAAATAATTATTGCACTACGATAATGTTATCGTCTCATTGTAGATACTCACCTCTTGGTGATCCCTTGGGTCGGATGAAGCATATATTATGGCAATATACAGAAGAATACCTAGTGACGCTCTATAAAGCTCTTTAAATATTCATCAGCCCACCAGATAGTTGAAAAGATAGTATTGCAATAAGCAGAAAACACGATTTCTGAAAGACCATCTTATAATGGTCCTAATCGGCATCTGATCAGATACGTACGTATGTGTATGGCCACAATTGCCGCCCCTACTATAATGCTATAAAAATTACGATTTCTAGCATTGGTTTCTACATGTATGATGCAAAAAGAATTTCTGCCCTCTAGGTCAATTAGCAGAAACTAAGCAAAGCAAGTGAAAAAAACATGTTCTTAGTACTTTTGTTTAAGCTTTTCTCGCAAACTCCTCTAACGGTTTAGATAACATTCACAGGAATTACTCTTCTATCAAGTGGAAATAAGTTCCAATACCCCTCATCACCACAAAAATATCATGAGGGCTGAAATCAGCGTTAAGACAAACAAGAATAGCCTTTTTTCAGGTTTCTATGGGTGAGGAAAGTAGTCTGAAGCCTCGGATCTGATGATTCTACATGTTGTCGAACGTTTTGCAATCAATGGAAACACCATTAAAGCGCTCGGGCTCTAGAAACGCGGCCCTATTATTTTCCTTCGCCGCTTGGGGTAAGTTTTAGTTTCATCAGAGAGGTTGAGCTTCATCGTTCTCCTCGGCTCGATTAAGTTCACGCTAAGTCCAATTTTCGAGCCTTCAGAATTCATACTTATAAATCATGCTGACAACGCTTAGTATTACGAGATCTTGTAGAGCTCATTAGCTCTAATCTCCATTCACAGGGTAGGTGAACTGACGAAAGTGGAAGACAAAGCTTCATTGATAAATCACAACTCTGCAGTTCACAAGACGTGAGGCCAACTACTAACTATGAACTCACACCTTTACCATCTTGACTTCTTGAACAATTTTTCATCTAATGTCCAGTCGACCCTGGCTCGTGTTCTCAATCCCATAATATTGTAATTAAGTAGATGAAGTGAAGATGATCTCTTCGTCTCTGAATGGTTGTACTCGTATAAAATTCCAGCTATTATTACTTACCCACTATTTTACTTTAGTCCATAATCCGAGTAAACCATCAGAATCACAAGCAGAAACACAGCAGCAGCTGATGTTATAACTAATAACGTTATAACATACCTACTCTCAAAAGGCAAAGCGGTGAAATCCCAAATCGGAGTTGTAATTAACAAAACCAATCAAAGCTTCATTATGGTAATCGTCCTCGAGTATGGCTGCGAAAATAGAGGAGCTACATCAAACACAGAATGAAGCACAGGTATGAGTGCTTGAAAACCACTTAAGATTAAATAGGAGGGATTGAAATGAGCAGAGCAAATTAAATTGATTCATAGCTGGTAATAGAACGGACAGAGTGGCAGGGGTGTGAAGGATGGTGGCAAGACCCCTAGGAGGAGTAGACGGGATGTTGTTTGAG
The DNA here is from genome assembly GCA_030264115.1 of Lygus lineolaris. Classification (NCBI taxonomy): domain Eukaryota; kingdom Metazoa; phylum Arthropoda; class Insecta; order Hemiptera; family Miridae; genus Lygus; species Lygus lineolaris. The sequence goes on along the minus strand of JAEMON010000001.1, from coordinate 49,268,951 downwards.
ATAGGTCAGTTATTTCCCCGTAGGGTTAGAGCCGTTTACAATGTATTAGTGTACCTCGGGCCACTCCGCGTCCGCCCTCGATGAATCTCTTCCACTGCTCTATTAGGACTGCCACCTCTAGGTTACTATAGCCACGCACTTGGGGATCTAGTTATTGATATTATTAAGGAAACATAAATATTCGATTTCCCTCAATGTCCCACTGACGCTTGTCACTTTGACCTATCATCCAAGTGAAATGCATTAAAGATTTATTCAAGGGTGATATCTAGATTTTTTGCATTTCCTACAAAGTGCTCACGAAAAGTGACCAATGAATCCCCCCGAACATAGGATTGACGGAACGTCGTCCATGGGCTTTTGACGGAGTGACAGTCAGTACATGGGTTGATAATTTTCACTGCTGGTTGAAAGACACAATTTTAAAAAAATACTGCAAATGATTACACAACGGTTTACTATTTTTCCGGGTCTCGATCAACAATCTGAGGAGATCCCACTGATCAATACAATCATATAAAACAAACAATTAGCCTAGATTTTCTTGTTACTGAGATCAATGAATATAGTAAACCCCTAGCGTAATAGTACCACACTCAGTTTTGTGTACAATTAGTAACAACTTGTGATTATTATTATCATCCGAGAGTTTTAGGTCTTTCATTCACAACGGAATTCAGTAACTAAGGAAGCTTATGGTATAAAAGTAAACTTCGAATTCGATTTGGTAAAAACAAAAAATGATCGCATTTGATCAGCTGATCTTTGAATGTTAATTCGTCCCACACAAAAAACTTTTCAATTCACACTCTGTTTGTCTGCTCTTCTTTCTGTTCAAACTTACAGAGAGCGAACGTTTGTTTCCTACAAGGCTCCGCGTGGTCTCATTGTGATCTATTTGAAACCGATGGAAAAACTAGTATAGGTCTTATTGAAAGTTTTCGAGCTAGGGCGTTTTAAAATTTTCATCCCCTAGTTTCTACCCATTGGACGCACCGGGCAATGCCCCCGGGGCCCCCACCCATCTCGATTTTTAAAAATATGAAGGAATAATAAAAAAAGACTAAATTTGAAAAAATTAAAATAGGTTAGTAAAACGTTTAACGTAGACACCCTGTAAGAATGGAACGGCCAGGCCCGTGAGCTCGAACCCTTTTACCGCTCCCCAACCTTACCTATAAGGCTTATGGGGCTCGTGCTGGCCAGTGAGGCCCCCTCGATTATCAAATAAAATAAATCAAATAAAATTGGGGACCCCCAATAGTCTGTGGGTCTCTGGTTGATACTCAGATGATACTGCAAGGTGCCAACCCCAAAGACCAGAGGGAGCCTCCACCTATCACTGGGGCCCCACACCGTCGTAGCAAGCCCCCACCCTATTTTCAAGGTGGGGGCTAGACCAGAAAACTGGTTATCAAGTGGACCCTAGCCCTACAGGCCACTGTGGGGGCTTCTATAGTTAAAGAGCCGCAGAATATAGGAGAAGGTTCACAATAATGTAATTTTCCATTCGGTATGCACCTAGGCATCTAGTAACTAAAAATGGCGCCTCTCATTTCAACCTTTTCAATATAGGTACAAGTGGGGGCCACTGTAGAGGTTGGTTTCCCGGAGTGCCCCCGGGGCCCCATCCCGGCCCTGATGGCAGCGCCATGCTCGAATCGAGGGAGTACGCAGAGTAGGGTGGCTACGCACTTGTGGTTTTCACCCGCGCGATTTAATCGGCCCAGAAATGAAACACACAAAACTCAATGGAAGAACGCGCACCTGCGGCTAAAAAACCGTCGCGATTAAAAAAACGCAGCAGGTCCTATTTTTCGGGCGGCGCGGTTGTCGCGGCGGAAAATGAGAAACACAGAATTGAATGACCTTGCACGCACAAGCGGTAGTTCAGTCGCGCGGCCACTTCCCTCTTGGCATTTTCCGTGCATTATGAATTTGGTTATCATTATGTTTATCATGAATTATGTATTATGTGTTATTGAGTAAAATTATTTTCAGTATGGTTATCGTTATTTATTATCTGTTTCGTTGTTTTAG
>JAEMON010000001.1:49246667-49259359 GCA_030264115.1 Lygus lineolaris | reverse complement strand
ACGCTATTTACCTTATGAAGATGTAATTTAATATCTAGACTCCACTGGACTTGTACTTGACGATGCTTAGGCTCCAGATCGGCTAACATTAAAAACGCAAAAACACATAGTGTGTTTTTGTAATTTCATACGGAATATGGAAAAGGAATCAACCGAGGCGCGAAGCACCGAGTTTTGTTGTTTTTATTTTTCTTATTGTAATCTCCTCCCATTTTCATTGGGAGCCACACCACTTTCACTTGTACTTCAATGGCAAACTCTGTAAATAGGGGATGATAAGCAGTCTCTTTCGGGATAGCTACACCAAGGTTGAGTTGTGTGAAGAAAGTATCTTCTGAATTGAGATGCCTCTCCGAGCCCCTTTTGGAGAGAACCGTACTGTGAAAATTATTTGAGGCGGATCTCTACAATCAGCGACAACGGTATCAGTTTTCAGAAGAGATCAGAAGCAGAAGAAAAACCTGAAACATCAAAGGTTTTTTTTTTCGTGACCGAGATGTATTTTCTCAGATATTTTCCCTAATAAACAAAACATCGCTCGGGTATACGCCATTCCGAAGACAAAAATCTACAACGAATTAGTGACTTGGATAACGGAATATTTCATTAATTTTATTTTCCTTTTGTTTTCGCTATGGGCGCAATACGCTAGACACCCAGCGGTTCAGTGAAAGTGAAAGTACAATCCCCTTGGGGAGTGAGTGAACGAGAGCCCGACGCGACGTGTTACGTTAGACACCCGCGGGAAACTTAGACCACGTGTACTAGGCCTGTTTATCATATTTATTGACGTGTTGATATCATAACATTGATATTGACAAAATGCTCTCGCATAGCATTAATATTGAGTTGTCATTGTATTTGTATTAATGCATATTTTAAGGTTTGTTTCATATGTAGGAAAACTGTATGGAACAAAATCTTGTGTGCGCTCCGAAAATTGGCTGAGAAAAATGGGATAGGTAAAGAAAAAATTTAATCTGTGGTCCTGGGTGTCCAACGTAACGCTCCTGCGGTATGGGTGTCTAACGTACAACTCGAACAAGGAGCCCTCTCCACCTGGGTGTCTAAAGTAACTATTTTTCGTCGCCGGGTGTCTAACGTATTGCTCCCTTAGCTATCTTTTGGTTAAGGTATTATGTTCAGTAATGAGGATAGAGTCGACAGGAACCTTTTTCACCCCGACTCCCCCTCCTCCTCAACCCACTAAAAAAAATCTTTTTTTTCACATTTCAAGGAACTTAGGATCTAAAAATTGAATTACAAAAATCCGTACCACCACCGGAACCGTAAGCCATTCGCAGCACATTACTTAGTTAGGTACCGAGAACACGAGTGCGAATTGCTAATCTTTCTGAATATATAGGCGAAATTCCCATTCAAAGATCAGCAATGCAATGATGATCAAATTCAATTATTGTGTCAGAGCTTTCTGAACAGATCTGTCTGTCTGTGGTAAATTCCTTGTCCCGGGTAAAACTATGAAACTACGGTTTGATTTCGATCAAATTGTCAGGGATTGTTTGGATTAGCCCCTGGATGGTCCCGTACTAGGTACTTTGGGGTTGTTTGGATCATCAAATGGCTTTATGCACGTGAAACAAATTGTTATATTATGTTTTTCATTTTCTTTCCTAGCCAGTTTGGGCATGGCTTAATTTAGACAGACTATAAATTTTACTAACTTCAATTGCTAACATGTTCAAATATTTTATAAGCTCTTGCACTGCATGCCCCCTTCCCTGCATGTTGTCTCAAGGAGACCGGGAGGTGTCTTCTCTCTAGGAGGTATTAGCCCATAAGAGGGGAGAATGTATTCTGATTTTTCATCGACCGCACATCCATTTTATAGTCCGAAATTGAGCATGAATTTTGCTCCGCCTCCAATCTGGACGGGGATTGGTGGAAATTGACGTCACCCTCCACTAGAGGTTGACGTAATGGCGAGGGAGGCTCTCCTAGCGGCTGAAACAAACTAAACTTTCCCCTTTTAAGCGAATTCTAGTGGCGTACCTCTACACAATGATCTCTCTACTAATTCGAAACCGATGAAGTAGTGACAGCCTGCCAATTTCAACTTCCAGTGCTTGCATACCTTTACATTGAATGGTTCATCTATGGCGACGTTCCTATGGACGTTGGTATATGTGCGAAATTTCATTCGCTAGCATGTTCAACATAGCTCCTCAATCAATCAGCATTCTTCTTTCTACCATAGGTAAGCACTATTCTTTTCCCATTCTAAGGCATTATCACAGGCGATCCCGGATAGCCCTTCACTGTGATGGGAAGGGATGTTTTTGCAGGGTTCACACGTCATACAAAAACATTTCAGGTTTCCCTCGCATTTTATGCACTTAGAGCGACAAGTCCACGGCATAGGTATATTCCGAGTCTGAAGGGGTTCACCTATCTGACCCGGTTTGCTTGGACACGTGATGTCCAAGCTCGAGTGTCTCGGTTTCCAAAATAGGTTCTGTTTCGATAGGTACGGAATTTTCGGGGAGTTTTTCAGGAACAGGGGTTCCCAATCCCCTCATTGGTAAAGATTCCTACTCACACTGAATACACGAATCAATAATTTCGGCCATATATGCAGCTTACTCCAGGGAGTTGGCCATATTCGACAATAAAAACATGGAAATTAAGCACGGAATTTGAGTGCTGAATTCCTTGAGACCCCAGTGTAACAACATTTCCATATTACACGTCTTTTGATACCGGTCGTGTGCAAACTTAATTCGTGATACTTATTTGCGTATTCTGGTGGCAAATTTCTGGAAACTTTCAGATGGGTTCATCTTCACATTTACTAGGTAACTCTTGAATCGAGGTGTCCTCTTGGTAAGTGGTCTGGGAACTTTAATAGCCAGTATGGATCTTCTGGACCTCAGACAATATTCCAGAATACACTGAACTGAGACCCGAAGTGTCTGCTCGTATGTTGTAAGCTCTTGGGTTCATGTGAATATTTCTTTGAATAACCGTCGTTCCAACACTGGCTCCCGATCCAAAATCTCTGTCACATCAAACTCGAACTCGTGATCCTTCTCAATAGCATACTGAGCTAATGCACATCCCTCCAGACGGACATCACCAGTATGACGGCATTCGTACATGTGATTGCAATTTTGATCCTTTATGTACTGCTGCGTTTGCCCTATATAAACAGTGGAACAATCCTTACATGGAACCTGGTAAATTACATTGAATGAAGGGTTATCCGATCTTTAGCCTTCAGAGCAGTGTCCAGATGAGTGACCATGTTACAGTACTTGTATACTATCTGAACCTCTGGACACACTCTCTCAAGCAATGTTTTCAATCTAGAATAAACCCCCTGAATGTAGGACATCGATACAAAATGCTTATTTTGATCCTCACTAGGCAACATCCCCAAACGAGGTTCCACCAGTTCTATTATAAACTATTCTTGGATCAATTAAGCGTGTAATCAGGATGTTAGGATATTTAGAAGTTAAGAAGTCCAGTCAACCACTTGTTAATCTACCTAAACCCTTTCTACATATATTTGACAAGAACAAGTACTAACATATACTCTTTTAGTCATATACTCTCTTTTAGTAATTAGTTTTAGGTAAATTTATTGGTAGTAGGTTTTATTAAGTAATTCCTGGGTGAGCAACTGATATTAGTACCATTCGCACAATTTTGCCCAAAAATCTGAGTTTCCCATTCCTCTTATTTGTAGGTTTTTGAGAAAACTGTGATACGGTGAGGCACCGTTTTGGTCTCAAATTGAAGCTAGTTGAATTCTTTACGAATTATTCTTCCGTGATCATTTCTACAACCATTAGTTCTGCCGGTATTTGACTTTGAAAATTACCAATACAAAACATTTTTACTTTTTGGAAAAAATGCCCATTTTTGTGTAGGTACATGTATCTTCACAACCATTTGGGCTACAGAGCTCGGTTTGGGCTCAAATGATTGCAAATTTCATCTTGTTCAAAAAAAAGAAAAAATTTTCCGTAGGACGCTTCCTCCAGGTTTTTTTTTTTTTTAATACTGAAATAGAGCAGCGAAAATGGCGGTTTTTCGACCACTACGAAGTAAGTACAGGGGTTTCAGGGTTGCGAACTTGGGTCGATAATATACCGTTGGGGTCCTCACAGCATAATAGGAAAATCAGAGATACTTGCACGTTTGCAATGTTTGCCTCGTTTGTGTCGATTTGACTGTGACTGGGCTATGTTTATAAATGCAGGCTGAATCGGTAGCCTCCGAAATATAACAGGGGTGAGCCTACGTGGGAGGTCGCAATATCGAGCTGACGTGACATGTTGGTAACACAAGAAGAACCAAGGAACTGATAATTTATTGTGACCCGATAGTGTGGCAAAGTGAGTTGTTAAAACAGGTGGCGTTGCGTAGCACTTGCTCCTCTGAACAAAGGGCGGGTGGCATACCGATGACGACCCTTCAGTGGACACAAATTGTTTAGGCGAAAAACACAAGCCCTCAGTACAAAGATAAAGTACTCAATGAATTTTCACAAAAATCATTTCTTTCAGAACTTTTGGACAAGAAAAAAAACGCGTAACATTTTGCATACGCAATTATCTCATTTGTTCTGTATTTCCAATTTTGATTGGTTATGCAGCAACACCCGAGCAGATACATGAACAATGCATTCCAAAAACACTCCGCTCTATCCAAAATATAAACAGGTACATTTGTAAGTCTTTGATGAATAGAACGAATGCGATGAAAATTGGTCAAATGTTTTATGCGATTGAGTTTCTATGGAAATAACTGTGAGATTTTATTTTCACCCCCCCGGTTATTTAGTGCGAAGCGTTTGGGTGAATGCCAAATTGTCCCTATGTTATGTAGGTTAGTTATCCGGCGAGTAGACCGCTAGCCAATTACAAAGGAAAGAGCGATGATATCTCCATGCAGTGAACGAAAGACATGAGTGCCGAACGGCCTTTTTTCTAAGCCGTCATGTAAAAGTTAAGCGGATAACGAATAATATATTAAGTAACTGCTACAAGTAGAAGTACCAAAACTTCTTATTATAATAAAAATAGAGGTATCTACCAAGTTTGTTCAACCTAGGTACCTACTCTAGGTAATCTTGTTGACTGGGACCCGAATTTTTCTACTCTGAGATTCGAAAGATTTATCAGATTTTAGGATAGGCATCCGATTTTAGTTTTATAATTGCGAAAAGGCAGATATATAAATGAATAGAAACAGAAAGTATAACATTTTTTGTTTCGAAAAAGCTGAGCGTTCACACACTGTGTGTAACTCGTCCACAATCAGGGAAGTTTCATCCACAGATTACCAAATCGGTATTTCTTCCTCGATATTATTATTTGTTGAATATAATAATATAATTATGCAACTTATCCACTTGTTTTTCATACATTTCTGATTGAGGAAAAAAAATTTAAAACGGATGATTAAGAGCTCTGGAGTGAGTTTCTGAAGTGGAGATTTCGCGGGAAAATTCGTTTTGACCGTTCAAAGACTCGGCAGGTCACCCTAAGATGGAAATCTTAGGAGTTCAAACAGAGGCGGAAGAGCAAAGAAACTAAAGGGTCCCTCACACTGGCAGAAAAATGCGTTCAATATTTTGAGCAAAAATATCGTGCAAAATATTGGATGGTTGGGAGCCCTTAGTCTCCACAAAAATATTGTACAATATTTCAGTGCCGATTCAATTCACGATGAAAAACCCCTCACACCGCGCTCCCAACCCACAAAATATTGAACGGCCCGCAAAAAATTTCAAATCTTCCAGAAAAATATTGAACGCCCAGCCAAATTTAGAACGCCTTTTTTTGCACAATATTTTTCCTCACTCTCTCAATATTCTTGCGCAAACACGACATCTTCAAAATATTGTGCAAAACCCCCTCGATCACTAGTTCTTTTAAGAATCAATGTCGGGGTATCGAGGGGTATGTTTTTTTTTCTCTTTTTAGGAAGGCTGGCAAAATGAAACAAGAAGAAACGGTAAAAATTCAAGATGACATCCCAATGAGTACAAAACCCTCTCAGATCTCAACTCGGGCGTTCGCCCTCGCTCGACACAGCACCAGAACCCCGATCGTGACGCAGATGCACTCATAAAAGAAAAATTAATCAGCGACATCAAGCGGCCAATTCTTCAAATAGAAAGTACTACAATTCATCCACCAGAGAGCTCTGCAATATTTCAAGGTGACCTTGAAATATCAGAAGATTTGGTCTCCACAAATGCAGTTAATGCCAACGGTCCTTTTCAGGCCCACAAAATTGCATCAGATAAAGAATATGACGGTACCTTTCAAAAGCAGGAACGAAATGCTACTCGACCAGAACCTCATACTAACAAAAATGCCATAACTACCTTTCAATGGGAACAAAAAAAAAAGTAATAACTTATGGAAATTTCCTATTATTGCAATCTAATTTTTGAACAAGTCTGCACCAGCACTGGAACGTATGATATCAAGGTGTTCCAACTTTTTCTTGGACATTCCGGGGATGGCGTCTATGACCATAATGCATGTTCCTCACGATGGTAGCTTCTAGTTCGATCGACTTCTATAATGGTGGATTTCACCATGTTAGAGTTAAAGTCCGAGATAGCTAACTCTCAGAGTCAAGGGAAACTCCGAGTTAGCCTCAGTTCCGTTTCACCGTGGCTTCAACGGTGGGAGTTATTTATTCCTAGGTTAGCTTCGCAATGGGTGATCCTAGACGGGATATCCCCATGACAACGCAAATGGCGCGCCTTGTTTTGTGTTGAGGTTCTAGTGTAGTCGAATTTAATTTATTACTTAGTTAGTTTCGCCTTTCGCCGGCGAGTTTTCCCGATGGATTCCCAAAAAAGGGAAAGAAATGTGAATTTCTCCAAAGCGGAAGAGGAGTTGTTGGTGGAACTAGTCATGAAAAGGAAAGAGGTGATAGAAATAAGAAGACGGACGAAGTTATGTGGGAGGAAAAGGAGGCGATTTGGAAGGATTTGACTTCCGAATTTACTAGTGTCGGGCTTCTCGTTCCTAGAACAACCGAACAACTTCAACTCAAATACAAGAACCTTAAAAAGCTCGTGCGGAAGAAGAATGCAAAAGTAATGTAAGTTCAACAGTATTACTTCTATTTATATGTAGAAAATAAATCGAAAGTCCGTCCGTCCGCCGTAAGTACAAGCAACTTTTCCCATTTAGGAATTGATGTAGAAAGTGAATAATATTCGGATCAAAAATCCTGTTCCACCCGAGGTTTATCCCATAAACTTTTCATAACTGTAGGTAAATTTGAAGTCAGATTTTAGCATGGAACATGCTGTAGCCTTGACCTATTTTGGTGATATTTTATAGCTGCATTCATATTATTCATAAAGACGTATTTTTAAACACCCATCAAATTAATAGGATGGATTAGTGATATGGACAGAAGTCATCTATTAAAAAAATAATAAACCGTTGTAGAAGGATTTTGCAGCTGGATGATAATCTCCAGCTCATCGAGATCATCCTCGAACGTTCTACGATATGCCATTCTCGAAATTTTACGCGGAATTCGTATCGCAAATGAAACAACAAAATGGCCGAAAACTGACAGCTATTATTACATATCACGCGGTAACTCTCAGAGTTAACACGTTATTCCATGGATCAAGTAGGGAATAACATATGGGAGTTAACTAGCTCGGTATCCCGAGGGTTAAGATCAACTCGGGGTGGTGAAACGCATTTTTGTCGCTATCTTCGAGTTACCAGTAACTCGAGGTGGTGAAATCCACCATAAGTCTTTTATTTTTCTTGACCATCTTGTTCAGGTCTGCATCGCTCAAGTGCCCGTCCGTTATAGTCTTAGTTTCCTTGCTACTCCTTCAAAGTTAATCTGTAATCGTCCACTCTCTTCGCCATTAGCGCCTTTCTATTGTACACGAAGGCTTGATCCCAAGTTATAGTACTTTCAGTCCATGATCCGAAAGAAGAACAATTTACTGTTCAAGTTTCGCGAATCAAATGAAAATGTGAATAAATAAACACGCTTTCTTGAAACAAGGAATAGGATGGAAAAATGTTGCGTAAAAATGTAAACAGTATTAAGGAAACTATAAACATTTAGGATAGTAGTTAAGTATAATGATTAATCGTTTGAGTGGTACATTAGTGGCTCCGATAGACAGGTGTGTCTGACTTTTTTAGAAAAAGGACTCAAGGGGGACCTTCACGAAGAAGGATGAAACGGGCAGGAGGAATCACAAATAAGAAGAAAGTGAAAGAAGATGAATGGATGATTGAAAGCAGTGTGAGGGTGGGGTGCAGTAATGGATGCGAATGATTCTGAGCACGACTTCCCATGCATGGCCTATTTTTTCGTATGTTGCTACCATTGATCTGCTAACCGACCTCTCTTCTCTTTCTCTCTGGTACAGTAGGTAGACATTATTTTCTCTCTTCCAGTTGATTAGAACTCGTTGATAAAACTTGTAGATTAGAATTGTTCATAATTATGTTGGACTGCAAGATGGTAGCCAGGTAGTCCTCCCCATCCCCAATATTTCTTGTTTAATTTATTCGGGGTTTTTTTTTTTTTTGTGTGTGTGCCCCCTCCTCATCCAATATAGTCAGTTGAATAAAAATGTACGAAAATGTTCCTGGTCGATGCGACAGGACAATGTGGGGTAGGATTACACGAACTTAATCACTCGCGATGAAGTTGTGGAAACCCATTTCAATGAAAAGGAACCAGAGGATATATTTTCAAAATATATATTTTCGTGAAAATAGACGTATTTCATTGACTCCGGTTTTTTATTTTTTGAAAAGGATTTTTTTATCTCCTCGGTGCTCCTTTACTTATCCCAACTCAAATCATGGTCCTACGTGCTCGTAACCTGAGGGGTCACAACAGGATTACAAAAAGTTGGTAGTCAATGTGAATTGGAATATTGATGGAAATTGTTGAATTATAGTTGTGAAATATAAAATGATTCAGGAGCCAATGTTGTGCAATATTCCAGATCACAATTTGGAATATCTCCATATCACCCACTAGATTACCTACTATCTCGCGGAAATTAAAAAGTACTATTTAAACCCAATTATTTCTAAGACCAACTAACCGATAAACAATTTTGAGTTACTACCCAGAAACGTAGCGAAGCAAGCCACGCAGTACGTAGGTACCTAGAAGCAAAGGTACACCGGGCAATGGTTAACAGTAGGTAGTAGATAGGTAGAATAGTTCAGTGCCCAAAAACATATCCATGATTGAATGTTTTCCCATGAAGTGGAGAAAATGTTGGAACTAGGGGGGACTTTCTCTTTTATGCTCGTCTGCTGTGAATTTCTGCAATTCCTGGGTCCACATAGCCTGAATAGTCTAACTCAACCTTACTAGGTTCATTCTGCTTGTATTCAGCACGAACGGAAGCTTGTACGAACGGAAGCACGGGCGGAAGGTGGAAAGAAGCTGGGTGAAGTCGGGCAGGTTGCAGTTGAGTTGAGATAGGCCATGGTCGTGAGAAGTTTGAGAAAGGTCTTGATACGATTTTTGGGGATAACAGTGCACTCGAGCTTTGAACTTCCAAAAAGTTTTTCTATCGCATCCGGCGCGAAAATACGAATCCAGCAATACCAAATACTGAAAATCGCATTTTTCTGAGAGAGGCCATGGTGGTACTTGAACGACGATTCAGTACGTATGTAGAATATCCAGAACATATGTATATATTAATACCGAGAACAGGATATCCAGACGTAATATAGATGTATGTGTCGAATACCTACCTGCCCAAAACTGTTTCAGCTGGAGACGAAAATTGTCTGGAAAGAATTGTTACGTGGATTTTCGTAAGCTCATGATTGTAACAGGTGTCCCTATAGCTCCACATTTGTCCCGGAAGAAGTGCGTGAATATGGCTGTTTAGGTTTTGAAGTTTCCATTCCCTAGATATTTTCTTCGAGTTATTCCAGGAAGTGCCCACGGAAAAGAAAGTTACATAGAATAAGTTACGCACCCTTGTCTCGGCGACATTCCTTTTTAATCATTGTGTCAGAAAAGTTTTATGCTTCATCAATATTTAAAGAGATTTAACTTGAGGAAGAGTTTCTTTAGCCGTGACACATGTTTCACCGGCACTACAACCATATCACCGCTCTCTTTCGCGCAACACTCCCTCCCCTGTCCGTTCCGCCCCATTTATCAACCCGCAATTTTCGTTGCCATCATACTTATTGCATCCGTCTACTCATAGAGATTTACCGCTCTGTTACCACCTCAATAAATTAGAGTGCCACTCTGGATGTTCAGGTGTAACTCCGGAGAAAGTACAACCATGCCCGTTGGCTATTGGTTCGTAACGCAATTGGATTAATCTTACCCTCATTATATCCAAGTGCGTATGAACCAATGCAGGGTGTAGAGCTAAGAATTCCCTCACCCACCGCCCCTCAACCTTCTTATCAAGCTATTCAAAGGAAAATTCAAGGGGGGTAATTAAGGGGGCCTTGATTTTTGGCTCATTGAGCGTTACCTGGAGTCAGATATTAGGAGATTTTTTTGCTGAAATCCTTTTTTGTATTGATAATAGGTGGGAAAAATTATTCTTCGGGCGCAATTTCGAATTTTTCCTTGGTTTCCAATTCGGTATGCAGACCCCATGATGAGTCCATGACCTTGATGTTATATGTATGTATGTATGTATATATATATAAAGTGCCGAGCAAGACGCGGGTGGTGACGCCAAGGAGTACTCCTGCTGATATTCCTGAATCTCGTAACTCCGTGGCACGTCGTCCACACCACAGCCCGCGCCAGGACACGGTCAGGGCTGGAACCAGGATGTTATTTGCCACTCCTGTACGCTCAGATATCGCCTGCCGTACATGTTGTCTATCATATTCCTCTCATTCTCCCTCCAGGTCCGGGAATACATACATACACACATACGCCCATACATACAGACATTTGTCCAAAACGTGAAGAAAGTTTATCAGATGTCGACCTTTCTAAGGAGGTGTTCCAGAAATTGTATTTTCTGCTGCTGATTGCAATACTTCCCTCTCACCATTCAAGTGGGCTGAGGAGGGTAAAACTTTTTTTAGACGGTAAACTATGGCGATAAATCATACATGGCAACACCATGCAAGAATTTATGGAAGATCCACTCCTCCAAATATTACCGACTATCACTATTCAAAATACCATACCACGTGTCAGAATGCTATTAACCATCGTAGGGTTTATAGTAGTAGTTTACGTTGGATGAGGGGACTTATGGCATTGATTGATCTAATTTAACTAGAACATTGCCGACTTCATTGACATATAATCGATTGTAACTCATATGTAGGGAATAGTAGCACGAGGTTCATGATTCACGAGGTCGCAGTGGTAGGATGGGGCTCAGCCGTTTGGTGGGGAGAGCTGTGAATTAGCGTGAACCTACCCTGGAAATCGCACTGATGACCCATATCAAGTTTATCGAGTCAATAACAGCTGTGGGCGAGGGATTCTGATGCACGTTTCATGAGCGCACCCCCACCCTGAGATGATAGCGTGCCGGGCGTTGAATCCCCTCGCCATATACATCGCCTATCATAATTTCTCCAGCTATCGAACTTAAAGTTGTCTGATTGAACTTCAAACAAAACTTTCCTAGTGAAAAGTTTGATTTGAAATGGTTTCTCCAAAAATTCATCAGTGGAGGAATTCGACCAGAAAAGGTGCGCGTTCCAAAAAATACTGGTACTTAACAGAGAATAAATCGTAAGATTACAAATAATTATACTCATATTATGTAGCAATATGCCAATAAATACCTACATATAAATGTTCAGAGCATAACGATTTCAGGAAACAACTGCAACTGTGAGCACAAGTACGACCGTAAATTTACACTTTCAGTGAATTGAGCTAACAAAGAGGTACTACATTTAAATATTGAACATAGTAAGTAGGTAACCGTCTAAACTTATGAGTGAGTAATGATCAGGAGATGTAAGTGATTAGATACAGCTAAAAATTAAACATTTAAGAATATCGCAACAGAAATAAGAAAAGTGAAATGGACAACAAAAACAGCTGATGAAAAACCACTTTCCATTTCCATTTCTTCAATTGTATAAGAAGCACGGGTACTGAGGATTTCCTTAATTATCTTCTTGAAGGTTCTTGGTGGGAAAAATTTAAGATGATTTGGGAGATCGTAGACGATTTTCACCCCAATGAAGTCAGGAATTCGTCGTTGAGACAAAGTGAGACGATGCCCCTTCACCATCAACGTATCCCGGTGTGTCGTATTATATTCGTCTCTGAGACGCGGAAATCAGTGAAGGTTATCCCTCACTAGCACAAGAATGGCCAAGATGAACAGGCAGCGTTACGAGTTGTAGGTCCCTTGAGCAGAAGCTTAACTATGCATCCGAGGAGGCTCCTTCTAGGATCTTCTGCTGCTTTATGGCGTCGAAAAACTAATAAGGCATTTTTACTGCACTGTTCACCCAATAGCAGGATCCTATATTCATTCTAAAAATTCGTAGTAGATGTTCATGAGGACTCCGGATGATAGCGAACGCGAGGCGTCCCAGTGGGAAGATTATTTTCCTGAGAGACTTGGTTAGCGCGTACTCGAGCAACTTCCGCTATATATTTTCCTCGTCCAACTTCAGAACAAGGGGCATCTGTAAGTTCGTTCCCGTAACCGGAAATAGTTG
>JAEMON010000001.1:49204481-49220533 GCA_030264115.1 Lygus lineolaris | reverse complement strand
GAGGTCGGAGCTTCAAGGACAACTTCTTTACAAATTTGTACAGTGGATAGCCCTCTTCCTCCTGCTTCGATATATATTTTCTTATCCAGTGTTGCCTCTTCACAACAATGAAATGTGCATGGAATGCCTCACATGCACTCGTCGTCCTAGTCAATTCAGCGGATTTACATGCCCAGAGCACCGGAGGGTATGTGGAGTCCTCTGCTATGTAGGTATTGTGTAAGTACTCAGCAAAGGCTTGAGCACGAGGCATGTTAGAAGGCTTTTCCAATATCCACGAGTTTTCGTCTTGTTTTATAGGAAACACTTCGCAAATTGCGAGGATCCTTGAACTTGAGCATTTGGTTTTGTCGGGGACGGCGGCCACTCTCATTTCACGTCAACGGGGGTCGGTGGCCACTCCGCGAGAGCTCACTTTTTTTCCCGCCTTTTCACTTTAGACTCGACGGGGGTCAGTAGGATGGCGCCCTGAAAAGCTTTGGTTCTTAAATAGACGAAAGTCAAAATCTGAAAGGTCGGGAATGACTAGTCTGCTCCCATCTTCGCAAAATTATACGAGTCTGCTCCCGAAACTTTCACCGCACTATACAACTATGCTCCCCTTGCGTCCGTATCACTGTACAAGTATGCTCCCAGGGCTCACGGGTCTACATAAGACTACATAATGTTATTGCATTTATATTTTAATAATAAGCTACGAACATTTACGGAAAATATACGAAATATGGCCTAGGAACAAAGTGGTGCCTACCCAGTCATATGATTAACTCAGCTTTTCTGAAGTCCGAGTACATGTTGAAACTTATGGGAGATTATCTTAAGGGAAGAGCACATACTTAGATAATTAAAAGCTAATCTAACTAAAAATTAGTAACCATCATTTTTCACTTCTTATGGCGTATATAGACTTGAATTGAAATAAATAGAAGGAATTTTCGTTTTTAACATAAAGCGCTCCATTTTTCTACGTTTCCTTTGACATACATTTTTGGAAAATGGATGTTTTCACGTCTTTTTGAGCTGGTGTAACGCTGTACAATTGTTTTTGTTTACAAATAGACAAATGGAATATGCTAGTTTACTCCTTCAAACATCAGCTGTAAACTCAAATTGTATCAACAATCAAGTTGAAAAAGGGTGGTTTTTTGCCACCCACAGGCCACTGTGCGCCGGAGCAAATCATCACCTAGGTACCGCTCGCAAGTCAGGGAGCATGTTTGTATTGACGGCCGCCGGATTATTCTCGGCGGGAGCAGACTTGCATACGCCCGAAAGGTGTACATTTTTGGCCAAACGAATGGAACGAATAAGTACTTACCTCGTTTGTATGAATAGCTAGGTAGTTTTTAACATAATTTACTTTTTTAATGAATACCTACCTCGTTCCTAACTTATCTAATGTGGTGTTAAGAGAATTTTCGAATACAAATTTAACAATTGCAATGCGTTCAGTCATTTTGGAATAAACGGTTTCGCAACTTTGAACTCGATTTTGAAACATTCCGAAACGATTTCTAAAGTGTAACACTTTTTTGTAATTATGTAGGACATTTTAAATTTAAATATGGAAAGTGGGCACAAATAAAATCACGCTCCCCACATCGACAGGTAGATGGATATCTACTTATTGATAACTACCTAACTTATTGGTACCTAACTTATTCGAGGTAGTCACACCTACCTGTTTTCCTCCCCTTCAGTCATGATGGTTGCTGCTTTGAAGAGTTGAAGGACTGAACGTGAAAAAATGAACACACGTACATAATTGAATTTGATCAAGATAGGTAGCCCAAAATTTGAGAAAACTCAATGCTGTTTCGATAAGGTAGGAAGGTAAAGGCAACAACACAGCAAAGTAGTATGGATTCATACTCGAAGGATGATGGAATTGAGCTCTATTGCAGTTCTCTTTACGGAAGGTTACGTTTCTTAGCTCGCAAACGGGTTAGTGTGGCTCGTGAACGTGGGCAAGCACGATTCCACGTTGACGACCTAAGTTGACCAGTTGACGAGTTAATTGGCGCATGCGCAGATTCAATTTTCTTAGTAGGTAGGTCCTTAGCCCGTTCACTATCTAAGCGAAGGTGGTTGGCGAAAACTTCCTATTGTATGGTATGCGTGATCCGCGTGAAATTTCCTATACAAGACCTCAAATTCTGGGACGGTTCGGGACACTTTTGTACCACATATCGAAGAATGTCACTTATCCTGGTGCGAATGTATCTTCCTCGTTCAGGCATGGTATGTATCTCAAGTCTTGGTGTAATTTTTCTCTTCCATTATTTTCCCCCTAAAGCATTGTCTACCAGAGTTTTTCAAAACATGCCACGTAGTGAATCTCATTTATTTGGAATAAGCAATCTCGCTTCACTGACCGAGACAAAAGTTCACGTACAGCTTAGTTGCAGTAGCATCCCCGTATAATCTAGTTATTTCGGCGAATGGCGGCTTGAAGTGATGCTATCTCTTAGCGTCCCACCACTCTTGTATTTCTTTCCTCAGTTCGCATTCTCTCGCCCCAGGGTGGCATTCCCTTGTCTCAAGATCCGCAGTAACTCATTCAGCTGCCACGGTCTCTTCTGCTCTTCATCATTATGTTCCTCTTTCGATTGTATCATCAAGAGACTAACATATTTTTACCCGAATTACTTCCAGTAAAAATAAAACCGGAGTCTATGAAAACGTTGTCTACGAATATACCAAGCAGGAATAAACCTATTAATGGTGTAAAATGAGTTGGAATTTGGTACCTCAATCAGAACTTTATTCTAGATAATCACGCTCGATTTGACATCATCTGTTCAAGAGGGGTACCTGTGCTCTCTGGTGAGCAAACGTTCAACTTTGAACTACTCTCACTACTAATGCAATTGAAAAACAACTACTCCTACAACAACTTCCAACTACTCCTACCTTCTCGATCTGGTGAATCTACACTAATTTGACGAATGTTTTCTGGCTGGAAGGCGGTACGCAGGGTGGTCTGGGGGGATCACGCTCGATTTGACATCTATTCAAGAGGACCTATCACTTTTAATTATTTCGAATTTTTCAAGTACATATTCGAGATGCCTCCCTTTGGACAAAAATGAAGAAATTCTACAAACCGTTCATTTGTCAGATCATGACTGAAGTTATGATTGGATTCACTCAGATGACTTGCTAAAGCAGAATTGAATTATCTCTGAAATCCTTTTCATGTTCTCCAACTCTTTCCCTAAATTACTTAGTTCCCTAGTTCCTATTAACTTAATTATGGTGATAATGACAGTGATTCTCACTGGATTGGTTGAGAGAATCACTCGGGACCTGGAAACTGGAATGCCTGAAGGTTGCATGTGCGACGTAGTAAAAGCTTTTTAGATCTTGTTTCGCACTCCATTCTTACTCGAATATTACGTTATGAGGGGCTTACCCTTGCAACTGATCGAGTCTCACCTTGCTGACAGAACTCAATGTGGGGATGTGATTGGGATACAACCCACCTTCTACAAAGTACCATATTTATAGAGTTACGGAAGGCTCAATTTTTGGGCCATTGTTATTCATAACATTTTTTCTGAATGATTTGAGTAAATTTGTAGAAGAGAGTTTTTCATTTATGCAGACGGCTCCATTACTTGCCGACTATGAGCAGTGTTTTATGGATTGGAAGACAAAGAAACAAATCAACTTGTCTGAGTTATGGTTCTCAGCAAATCTGATACTATTAAAATATCCAAACAAGATGCAGACCATTGCATAAGCAATAAGAAAACAACCGCACTAGTGAAGCTTCTCAGATTCTACGTTGACACAAATTTGCGGTGGACTGCTCACGTGGATAGTAAGTAAACTCATTTTGATTGCAAGCTCTCCAGTAATACTGGTATTTACCTTCTGAGCCGCCTGGCCTCTACTGTACCCTACAATGTAGGTACTCATTATCCAGTAATTTTTCAATCGATAAATGTCGTGAGAGCTGATTATTTGGGGTGGAGCGGGTATAGACAAAATAGTCATGCTGTTCACTGTATATGGTCAATATGTATACAGTCTCCTCATTTGTACACATTCAGGACTGCGCTTACTACTGCAACTGATGATCGTACAAAGTGCGAGGCGATATTCACTCCCTTGGTAGAATAATAGTCGGGATTCAGCCAAGAAGTAGGTGTATGAAGGACTCGCGCAGATTCATATTTCATTGGTGTAGGTACAACGTTCAGGACTGACCAAACTCATCACAAGTGACAGAAAAATAGTGGGTGCAGAAGAGTGGCGGCAAGTAATAAGTCAATTGAAACGAACCTTTTCCACAAATATATGTTTCAACACGTATTTGTTTTCAACAAGTATATGTTTCCACAAGTATATGTTTTCAACAAGTATATGTTTCAACAAGTATATTATTTCAACAAGCATATGTTTCAACAAGTGTATTATTTCAACAAGTACCTATATGTTCAACAAGTATATGTTTTGTTTTTTGTTTTGTTTTGGTATGTCATGTTGTGTTTTTATGTTTTTTGATATTGTTAAGTTTTGTTTTGTTTTTCAACGAATATATGTGTTTTGTTTTCAACTAGTATATGTTTTATTCCATCTTGAACGAACAGCCTGAATAATTTTTTATAATGTTGCGCGGAACAAATTATTCAGGTTGTTCGTTCAAGATGGAAAAAAACATACTTAGCCTATGCTTCAGGCACCAAATAGATAAACATTGTTAGGAAAATGGGAACTTCAAGAACGAAGCAGCCGCAGATGAAATTTTAGGAGGATGAGACGGCATCGGCAGGATTTCATTCAACTTCCTCTATCAAGTTGTACAACAACGAAAACAGCCAATCACTATACTCAAAGCCACTGCACAATTCTCGCTCTTGTGCAACGAACGAACTAACCAGCTAATCACGTATACAAAATAATAAAGAACGTAGATTTCGTTGAGCGACCTACACATCAGCATATAAAGTCAGTTCGGTATTTACCTACTCACTTTATTCCACAACAATAATTTTTGCCTCTTCCCGAGAAAATTTCGTTTCACAGCCGGGAGTCGAACCCGGGCTTCCAATAAATACGGAATGTCTGTCTTTCGTTTTTCATATATCTACAAGCATACAATTATTATTTTTATGTATCAATTAACAAACATTTATATTTTTTATTTTACAAGTATGTACAGAGCTTAACAACCCTAAAAATTACATGTATATAATTATAAATTGATGAGCACCACAAGGAAGCAAAGAACCTAAAAGTGACAAATGTGAGTTATAATATCACTATCTGTATAACGATATCTACAGAAATAATTCACAAACACCGATGTGATTTTATATTACCGCGGACATATATATGTAATGTACACGTCAAACGTCAAGGACCTAGTAGGAGACAGGAAGCTACGGTAACCACTAGGGCCTTCTTGTTGAGATGGGTTAGACGATTTTTTGCTTCAGAAGGCTTCGACATCTCTCCACAGTTCATGTGTCGTCCTAAAGCGTCCCTAAAAGTGACGTACCTAAATTCTCCAACGCTTCACTAATTTATTTAAGCCAATATTTTAATTCTCACGAACAACACATTAAATAATTTTTATTTCCGGTGGACGATTATAGCGAAAACAAGGTGCTTGAATATTTTGCATCAATAATGTCGGTCCCCTATTAAGGGTGCGCGGACGCCCGGCTCGAGAACGGCCTCAACGATGCCCTGACGCTGCTCAAAATCCCTTTTATTATTGTTCACATTTGTGATTTCGAAAATTAAACGATTTACGTATGTTGTACGATCACATTTACATACTTTACGATTTTAATCATAATTTTAAGTTTATCCCATCCAGAGAAAACTGGAAGAAACCTATGAAAAACCAGGTTTTCATCAGTTTCTTCCAGTTTTCTGTGGATGGAATTGACTTAAAATTATGATTCAAGTCGTAAAGTATGTAACCATTATTGTATAACATACGCAAATCGATGAATTTTCGAAATCACAAACGTGAACAATAATAAAAAGGATTTTGAGCTGCGTTGGGGCATCGTTGAGGCCGTTCTCGAGCCGGGCGTCCGCGCACCCTTAATTGCATTGCCATCGGAACACTTGTAGGCGAGCGACAACCGCAGGCCAAGTGACGATAGTAAGGATCAAGTTTCATTGTCAGCTGTTCTCTTGAATTAAAGTAACCGCAGTCAATATAAGCTCAGGATATACAAAAATTACTATTCCCCATACTCCGAGTGACAAAAAACTATTAATGCATAACATGAACCGACAAAATTTGAAGGAAATAATAACACAAATACGCTGAATGGGTACTTAAATATAGTACATCAGATAATAAGGTGAACTTGATTGTTGATGATCGAGATGATCTTGATCGAGATGAACTTGATCGAGATGATCTCTCTTTTATTGTAGTCTTAATCTAGTCTTTTAATGGAGAAATCCTGATAAATGAAGTTTTACCTCGCTGTCCACTTCTTTCGTTTACTTAGTCTTGTTTCAGTATCAAGCCCCATAGTATGGGCCAAGGATCAGGCACTGGAAAGGAATTAAAATAATGGAAGGCAGAGGTCACCTGCCAGGGGATGAGGAGGAAGGGGTTGCACTGGGGTTATGTACTCTAATGCTACCTCGCTAAGAATTTGGTTTGCAGATGTATTGCCCAGGGACAATGATTCTGAACTCGGCGCGGCGGCGTCTCAAAGCGAGTTTATTAACTCGGCAGAATTGGGTGGGAGGCGTTTTTACCTTCCTCGCCCTACCTGACGGGTGAAAAGAAAAGTATTGCATCGGGCCAAAAACTGATTTTTTCAACTCCCCTTTTGGATGGTAATTATTGCTTCCGAGTCTACCAAGGTAGCGGAAGCATTGTTTTCACTTTTGGGAGGTGAAAAATTTTTTGCCTACAAAATTAAAATTTCAACTCGCGTTTTACGTTTTAGACCTTCCTGAACAATTTTGGTTTCGTGTCTGTCTGTCCGGGAATCCTTGCAACACGCATAACTTCCACAATTTCCACCCGATTTTGATGACATTTTCAGAGATTACGCGGGTTAGGCCCTAGATAGTCCTCTATGAAATTCATTGCCAGCCGACCAACAGTAACCTCTGCGCATGCGTAAACATGAAATCCTTGAAACATCAATTTATCGCGACCTAATGGTCCGATTTGGCTCAAATTTGGAGGAAAGTAGAGGATCGGAGATTCGATAATGCCCTATGGATTTCATCAAGAACGAATCAGTGGTACCCACTGCGCATGCGCAAACGTGAAGCTCTCATAACTTCGACAATTTTCATCCGATTTCGATGGAATTTTCAGGGATTGTGCAGGTAGTAATCCCTTTGATTACATTTTATATTATATATAAATTATATATTATATATATAAATATTATATATATATATATTATGGATACGAGGAAGCTATGTGCCACAGCCAACTTGGCAGAAGTTTTTTTAACTGGTCAGCTATCTTCACATTTCAGACAAATACCGACGCGGAAGTTGTTCAAACGTATGTGAGTGGTATATATTTTTATATATATGTTCACGATTGCTGCTACTTATCAATTTGAAAGAAAAATTCCTATATCGGGGCTCGGTTCTTATCTGTATAAGGTCATTTTGATGGGAGAAATTACCGTAAACTAACTCGAAGAACGAAGATTTTCGAGATTTTATCCCTAACTACTCTATGGAGTTAGATTATGATTCACAGAAGTTTTAGTTTATTATTTTCAATAATGAACCTTTGTTCCCAGGCTGGTATCAAAACTATTCGCTTCTGTAATGCCAGGATTTATTCGATTCCATTGAGCGACTCTCAAAATGGCCCGATTTTTCTGAAACATAGGTACGGGCAGTCTATATGTATTCACAATAAATACTACCTAGCTGTAAGGTTCCATGAACTCAATCATATAAACAAACATTCTTATAGGTGAAGTAAGCAAAAAATAACCTTTGTAAGGTGCCCTTTGAATTAGGAAATGGGGGAGAATATTACTTTCTCCTATGGGAACTATTATCCTCAGGATTTCTCAGAAGAACTTCAGTGTCAGAAATGCTGCTTTAGACAGGACAAGTGGAGAAGGACTGTTGTGGGGGTCCAGGCTCTTTAGGCCTCCTAGAGACCGTCGCGACGGTCACACAGTAAAGGGAAAATATGAGGAAAGCATAACAAATAAATTCATGATTGAGAAAAGGAAAATAAGTTAAATTAGGTAAATTTAAGCAGGTATCATTGAAAATACGTCTATGCTTTATTTTCACTGGGGAAATTCATTTTTCAGATGCACCTGGTGCTATTGTTTTATTATATTGGGTGATCTAGGGGACCGCGTATAATATGTATTCTTTTCTGATTACATAACAACACTGATAATGGCTAACTAAGTAGGTAATCTTATTGGATCCAAGTTTCTTGTGTGTAAAGAAAAAGGAAATCGGTTTGCTGGATGGAGATAAAATACGTAGAGTGTATGAAGAATAAAAAACCGTGTTCTAGAAAGAATATAAGAAATAAAACAAACAGGAGGGGGTTGTCATCATCTTCCTCCGTGAACCTTTCACCTGAAATGTTGACGGCAAAACTGTTATAAAGTAATTCCAGTCACGTAGGCACTAAAAGGGTATGGGTTATCAATAAATTAGTTCCGATCCCCTCCACTTCCAACCCTCATCACTCCCTTTCATACTACTTCTTTCTGTATCTATCTACAACTCCGTTCTGTGTCGCCGTCAGATCCGGGAAGTTGTGCCACCCTCCTCTTCCTGGGAACCTGTAATTTGGTGACAAGGGACTCGGGCGAACAAACTTATGTTACGGGAACCCCACGGGAAGCAGCGGGGCGATAGCGGAGTAAAGCAGGAGAGGGTTGGTGGGGGTGTGAACGGTATAAATAATCGAGAGGCACTAAACGCAGTAATACTGAAGAAAGAAGAGCGTATTATACCCATTCGAAGCGAATTTCTCCGCCAATCTGGACATCCTCATGATTACGGGATCTGTTACGGTCCAAATTTAGTGAACCTTGTAAATCTAGAAACGTAAAATTTGAATAGTGTAAGCTGGTACCTACCAGGGGGATTGTCAAATGAAGAGTCAGACATTTCCAAAATCGCGAAATAAAATCCTAAACTCTATATCTCACTTATTCAAACAATCTATTGGTATAAATAGTTTTGATGAGCTTCGAGAGAGAATTTACTCGAATATAGGATGAAGGTTGTTCTTAAATCTGGTATAATAAAGGTAGCATTATATTCAAAAATCAATATTTACAGAAATTAGACAACAGGTATACTCCTTTAAAAAATTGAGATATCAGATGGATGAAATTACCTTCAAAGCAGATGATGGGGCACAGAGATTGGTGGTGAGGAGGCAGCAACACTGATTCTAATTGAATTTTAAGAATTTCAAAGAGAAAAGATGGTAAATAGCAGATGGCTTTGCGAACTAGTAGAGAGAGTAAATTCGACTGTACTGCTTGGAAAGATCTAACGGTTGTGGCGAGCTGCTCCCGGTGCTGAATTCTCCTCTGCTGGAACTTGGAGAGGGGACGAAGAGGCTGGAAGGGGTGATTCCTTTGTGTCCACCAGTCGGTTGCTTTGTGGATTTCAGGTCGTTTTTACGCTCAAGGCCGTTTCGGGGGTTCGAACTGAACCTGACCCAAGAGAGTGGTAGGTATTCAAAAGATCTTTCCCGAAAAGGAGGCTAGCCTACACTTTCAGATAGATATCTTTTTTTAGAGGTCCCTGGTTCTCTCTTGTTTCTTGAGTCTCAACTCAGGTGAGGAGAAAATTCAAGAAACTTGAGGTAACTGACCGCTCCTGGAGGATGTACATCCAGGCAACTCCTCAACTAGGAAATACTAGGAGGAGGGATATCTCTTATTTTCCCGGTTCACCGATCAAGAGCCCTATGAAGGGTAGCTCTGGGGACGGGAGGTGGCTGCGCTTTACTAGGAGCGTTTAGGAGGCCTGGGGCCGTCTACTACCGGCGTACCTTAAGCGAGCGCGCCCTACAGCGGCGAGGGGAGGACCCAGCCGGGTCGCCTTGAGTCACTGGGGGCAGGACGGTCCTCTACGACGTGTAGGAGGTTTCCTAGAGGAAATCTGCCTACAACGTCGGAGTTCGTGAGTTAGGTTACCCGAGGGCGGCCTTACTCTACGTCGGGGGCGGTCGAAACTCCTCAGGCGGCAGGAGGCCTAGGGCACTCACTGAACATGATCCGGGAGAGGTTAGTCGGATCTCTAACGAGATGGACTAACCGACCGTCAATACTGGAGAAATTCTCACAGTAGGGGTCAGGTTAGCTCCGGGGGCAGGAGGCTGAAGCAGCTCTACTGTCACCAACCGGAGTGTGGTTGCCGTAACTCCCAAAAGGGGGGCCGGAGTCCACGGTTCCTGAAAATAGGAAGGTTAGGTTTTCTATGGGAGGCCGAAGCAGCTCACCATAGGTCACCTGGAAGGTTTGGGTTTCCGCCGGGGGCAGGAGGCTGAAGCAGCTTCACTGTCACCAACCGGGGAGAGGTTAGGATCTCACAGGAGGCGGGAGGCCGAAGCTGCTCACCGACAACGTCCTGGAAGAGGTTAGGTTTTCCAGTGGAAGCAGGAGGCCGAAGCAGCTCGACTGGTACCACTGGAGTTGTCTTCTCACCAGGAGGAATGTACCCTTAGGAAGGGGAGAATACATTCTGAAGTTTTAGCGCTCTGTCGCCTCTTTTATAGGGCGAAATCAGGTATCAATTTTTAACTCCGCCCCCAAGCTAACAGGGGATTGGATAAAATTGACGTCACCCTGACTATGGCTCTCCTGGTGGCTGAAAACATATCTCTTAAATTCGTTAGTACCGATCCTAGCGGCGTATCTCTACACAACCTACCTCTCTACTAGCAGCGCGGTCTGCGCCGATTTTATGAACTACCTAGCGTTCTCTCCTTTCTCTCTATTTATTTCCTACTTTTGATCAATTCGATTCATCTTAGGGCAGGAGTTATAGCAAGAAAAATGTTAAGAAAATTCATTTAAAAAAATGTGTTCTTAAATTTTGCCGTCATGCCACAATAGTATAAAAACTCACTGGATACCAAACCGTATTGTATTTATGGCTAGATAATGTTTAGATAAATTTTATGGGAACTGTTATAATGGGTCATAGTCATTCAAATTTCTCACGACTACTATAAATTTTTCGAATTTTCCTGCTATGTCCGTTATTAACTGAATTGGGAAAATTTCGTGGTGTAAACCATGATATATTGTACTCACCGTTTTTTATGCTTCATTATAGAGTATGTTCCGATTTGATTCTTTCTTTGGTGTGTAGATATATATGATCTGAATTAGGAACTGAAGTAGCTAGGTGAAAGGTAATATATCCCCTTAATTCGCTGTTGATTATTGCATTGAAAGACTCTGAGAAGTAGAGAAAATAGACGAGCTCGAAATGTATGACTAAATACCACCTTATGTTCGAATCCAATCGGATTTACAACGTCCTTCCTCCACCTCTCTTGTTCAGTCACGGCTAGTTTAAATCCAAAGGCGTTCCCCGGGAAATAAACCGGAATCGGAAATCGCGTGAAGGGGTTCCTCTGAGAGCGTTAAGGACCCCACTGTATGCTGAGGGGGCGGGGGATCAATAAAAGGGGCATGGGAGAGGGGAGGCTCTAACGTAATTTACAGTATAACTGGTCAAACAATTGATTGCTTTTCGTCTAATCGGCGTGTAATTTTCAAGGGAGCTCCCGCGGAGGCGTGGTTTGATTAAAATCTCAGTTGCCTTGCATTCATCTCTGATTCCCTCCCCTCCAACCACTTCCCTCTCTGGCCTTCTCGCCCTAATATCCCTACCTACGAAGCGCGAGGGCACCCAATGACGACCGTATAGTGGTTGTGGGTATTAACAGAATCCATCCCATCCCTATATAATCCCCATACCCCTCCGAAAACCCCTGTACCTACCACATCACAACATCACTTTCGCTTCTCCCCCTAAAAACTCCCTTTACGGCCCTTTAGGGGCCAGCGAATCCTGGGAGGAGGCGTTCCAAAATTAATGCCAACTTTCTCAGGAAAAAAAAAGAAGCGAATTACGGAGAATAATTTGACTTCAAACGAATTGGAAACAAACTCCCTGTTTCTGGCCAACTAACCTTTTACTGGCCGCCCTTTACCGTCGTTCGTATTCTTTCTCTCTCGTCTATTCTCTTCTGTCGCACCTCTCCTTTTCTCATCCACTGGTACTCATTTTCGCCTGATTAAATGGGAAATCAAAGAGTTTGGAACATGGTAAGATTGAAAACTGGATGAAGTGGAAGGTGAGAAGATGAATGTCCCACCTCTGAAGCCGATTCTCCATCCGCGAAAAGTGATCTCAGGCTCATGAAGAGCCTCACCCGGAGTCGCCCACCGACGACGCTATAGACAAAGAGGGGACAACACAAAGTTCAAAACAAAACAAGACTCCAAAAATGACAATGACCTTCTTGAACCGGTACAAATGACTCCAACAACTCGACAGAAAAATGTTTAGAAGGCTAACGTCTCGAAAATTGTATAGGATTCATCGAATCTCTACAATATGTGGATGGAGTTAATCGTCGACTCAGTGTCAAGACCAACATTTTTTGCTGGCCCAGTAGTCAGCAGAGTGTAGTTGTCTTAACAAAGTTGCCAAGGTGAAGGTTTGTTATTAATCCTTGACACAGATCACACAGATAACTGGTTCCCACAGGGTAATAGGTCACAAAGGGAATGCACATTTGGTTGATTATTTTAAATACAACATTTTATTAATTTTGGTCCATGGTAACTAAGCACAGTGCCGCGGACGGCGTTCGGCGCAGCGGCAGCGGACGGACGGATTTTTTTAAAATTCGATATTCGGATTCTACGTACCTTGAAACGTAAAACATTTAATTTTTTAGGGGGGTTAACAAAAAATGTTTGAGCTCGATTTTAAAGGTTCACTACATACTGAAAATAATAAACCAAAATCGAATTAAAAAAAAATCCTTCCGTCCGTCCGCAGCACTTTCCTTAGTCACCATGGACCAAACTTAATGAAATTTGGTATAACGGCCCCATTTGGGGTCTATTTGTGCCCCGAAGCTCGGCATTAGTCTTCAAAACGCCCTAGCTCGAAAACTTAAATAGTAAGATGTAAGATTAGTAAGACTTTTCCATCGATTACAATTAGATGATGATAGGCTTTTTGATTTTTTTTTTTAAAGATCCAAATTCTTAGTGTCGAACAAGACCTCGCTGAGCAATGTAGGACCAACCGTTCGCTACCTCTAAGCAAATCTTCCCGAGTAGGCTAAATTCCCGTTCAAAGACCTATTCAAAATGGAATCATTTGTTGGTTTCATCGAATCGGGTTTAATGTTTACTTTGATAAGTTTCCTTAGTTTCCGAATTTCGTTTAATGTGTGTCGAATCTTAGGATAATATTTTCAGGGGGTACCTTCTCATTGATTTATCTGTACAGAAAAATAATAAACCGTTGTGTAATAATTAGCAGCGTTTTTCCATTCCTCTTAGTATGTAGAGTACTCTTGGGAACCTCTTTCCTCTTCGTTAGCAATATGTGTTGATGTGTAGGTATAATGACATAATATTGATGTAAGAAGAAACCGGAGTCAATGAAAACGTTCTCTATGCTCACGAGAATAATAAGTTATAAAGTTGAATCGATTTCGACGGTTAGGTCATCATCAGTAACAAATGAAAACTTGAGTTGTCGTATTCTTCTTTTTATTGAAATGGGTTTCCACAACCTATTCGGGGATTCCTCGAGTTATTTAGTTCGTATGGTACAGATGGTCCAGGACGAAGTTACTTACCTTGGAATTTGATGCCATACCTACACTAAATTCCATTGTTCAGAACTTATTCACGAAATTCTTCTTAGTCGCACAAAACGCATAAGTACCTACTTATTTCCGTGTTTTTAATTTTTGAAAACTTTATCCATACTTAAGGAGAAGTGAAAAATATGTTCCATAGAGTCGAACAAACACGATCGTAAAATTAGAATTGTCCTTATTTTTCGCGTTTTCCCGGCGAGCACAGTTGAGAACTTGAAGTTTTCGCGAACAACAGTCAAGAGTCAGAGTCTATGCGTTCTCAAAGCATCAGGCGAAGGGAGAAAAACTTTGAAAACAATCTCCCAACTCGTACGTTAGTTCCCATTCCTTGTGGCTGGTCGGAGGTGGCACCCCTCTCCTGTCGGCCCTCTACACATAAATTTATACCATTCCTGGCCAAAACAAAACTCTCGGGCCTCTCCTACCCATAACTCGCATTTCCTCGCCTTTCCTCCTTGTTTGCCTTCTACCTCTCTTGCTCATACTCTAGGCCGATTTCAGTGATATGCAGTCGAACGCTTCAAGATTTGGCTACAACTTGATACCGTGTAGATTTTAACCTCAAAGGTTTCTTCTGGAATTCTTCTTCTGGATCTCAGAATTGCATTATTACAATTGCAAAGATGGAATTCTCTAGTAAGTAATAATTCAAAAACTTACCTAATTGTCCTGATTCGCCTGCAAATCAGAGGCTACTTCGCATGTGCAAATGGGGAGTCCAACAAAAACCAATTTATCGCGAAAAAAAATCGTGAAGCATTTTCACAAAAACAATAATGAGCACGTGAAACACGTTGTATTTATGTGAAACACGTTGTATTAGAACAGTTCGTTCAGTTTCAAGTAATTACCACTTGTCTATAGTTGGCTGTTTAAAACACACAGCTAACCTTTTCACCGAGTTGATTTAGTAGACACAATACCGATCTTCTGAGGGGGAGGATTGATCACGGACGGGACACTCCCGCTTCTTGGTTTATTATTTTTAATAATGAACCTTTGGAATCGAGCACGCAAAGATATTTTTTAACCACTCCTCAAAATTTGATGTTTTACGTTTCAAGATAGGTACGCAAAATCCAGAAATCGAATAACAAAACGCTGCAAATTATTACACAACGGGATACTATTTTCTACATAGATCACCCATCTGTGAAGATCCTATTTCTATAGGTATAGTAAGTACCTACCGTAATTATAACGCGACGTTCATAATTCAACGAGTAGGTACAAGCAGTACATGCACTGCATACCTACCTGTAACTAAGGCTGGACGTCCAGTGGACGCGAATTAGCTCGAAGAGGCGAACGGCCAATTAGCTAGTGAAGGTGGGTTTCCTTAGCGACGGGTTTTTTCCGTCGCGGGCGACGGAAGACGCCGACGGATCCCGTCGGGTGGAGAGTGACGTACCACGCAGCGTTTGACGTTTTCCTAGGAGCCTGTTGGAACCTGACGTCACGTGGCGGGACAACCATTTTCTCTGGAGCATGAGTTGATGAGCGAATTTTCAAAGAACCATTTCAACCGATTTGGTGGGGGATTCTTATAGGAAATTTCACGCTGATTCCGAATATACCACATGTTCATATGTTTACGATGGTAATTTGCACAAAAACCTTTCAAAAAACACTTTTTTTTTTAAGCGATTTTTGACTCTAAATGTTCAAAATTTGAACCCTTGGAATACTATACAAATTCTGGCCAACGAACTAATCCTTTCTTTTGATATTATTGACATTTTGAAATGTTTTCGAATTTTTAGCTCGATTCCTCGGTCAGATATTGTCTGGAATGATACATATATAAATATATATAATTATAAAAAAATGTTAAATTTCAGGAATCGTTCCAGAATGGTCGGAAACGGATTTCCATGAAGAAAATTCTCCAAAATTTGCATTATTTAAATTTTGAAACCATTGCAATAGCTTAATTTTCTTCGAAAATTCGCTAAAAGAAGGAGCTTACAACATCATAATTTTTACTCGACACCTCCTCGACAATGGGGTGAAATTCAAAGAATTTTGTCGGTTCACGCATGATCAATTCTTCACAGAATTCAATTCATTCAATCACACAATACTACACACCAGCGAGACCTCATCTGATTCCAAATATGGTTTTAATTTTTTAATTTAACGTAAGATGTTTTATAAGTATTTCCATGATATGTTT
>JAEMON010000001.1:49192371-49204137 GCA_030264115.1 Lygus lineolaris | reverse complement strand
ATTCGCGTTCGCCTCTTCGCGCAAATTCGCGTCCACTGGAGGCGGGGGGGCTTTGGGGCACAGCTAGACCCCATATGGAGCCGGTATACAAAATTTCATTATTTTGGTTGGTAAATAAGCAAGGTGCCTATGGTATCTAAGCATGGTGCCATGGTGACTAAGCAAAGTGCCGCGGACGGTGTACGGCACACTGCGGACGGACGGATTTTTTCAAATACGATTTTCGGATTCTACGTAGGTACCTTGAAACGTAAAACATCAAATTTTGAGGGGGTTAACAAAAAATGTTTGATCTCGATTCCAAAGGTTCATTATTGAAAATAATACCTAAACCAAAATCCGTCCGTCCTCCGGCGCGTCCGCGGCACTTTCGTTAGTTACCATGGACCAAACTTAATGAAATTTGGTATACCGGCTCCATTTGGGGTCTATTTGTGCTCCGAAGCTCAGCGTTACCGTCAGTCTTCTCTATTGGGTTGAAAAAAGGGGATGCAATTTTCAAAACGCCCTAGCTCGAAAACTTCAAATAGGAAGGTATATTTTTTCCCTCGATTTCAAATTGATCACAATTTTTAGCGTCGAATGAGACTTGGCAGAGCATTTTCGGACCAACCGTTCGCTCCTTGTAAGGACTTAAGGGTTGAAAGAAAAAAGAGCAGAATCACGAGTGTGAATCGCAAATCCTCCGTGTAGGCCAAATTCCCGTTCAAAGTTCAGCTGATAAAATGCAACTTTTTTTTTTCACTGAACCGAGTTTCATGTTTATTTTCAAAAGCTTCCGTAGTTACTGAATTTGGTTATGGAAGACCTACAACTCTCTGATAATAATTATTAAGGGTACTCACAGGGTACCTGCCTACTCATTGTACACGTTGAATGAGTGAATGTGAATTGAGAACGATTTGGTGTTATTTGGGCTGCCATGGTTTCAAATACTTACAACATGCTTACACCATGGAGTTACGTGAGTAATTTATTTACTGGGCTGATCCGACAGCCAGAACAACCACGCCATATCCACTATTCCGGAGTTGTGACCGGTTCCTACTTGATTCACCTTTGTAACCTGTACTCAGGAAGGTCGAAGGTTATAAGGCAGTAATCTTCACAACAGGATGGTGGCAGCTGCAACTCCCTGCCTTCTTGACCATAGGTTACAAACATAAATCAAGGAGGCACAGGTTACAAATCGGAAAGGGTGGATATTGCGTGGCTATTCTGCATATCGCATCAGCTCAGGTAAATATCCATGAAACACCATGATATAACATTTCCTATAATTTTGTCAATTCAGTAGGTACTTGTCGTTTATAGTCCTCCGCAGTAACATTAACGTTATCCTAGGCAGTCATTAGCCTAACTTTTACCTTCTTATGATTTTTAAGACCACGTAACAAAACACTTTGAGATATTTCCTACACTTTAAAATAAATAAATAAACAAATATCTTTATTACTTCTTGTTTTAGTGCGTTACGAAATAAGGAAGTTATGTTGCCCCACCCTGTATTTCATGAATGTATAAATATGTGTCACTCCAGAAAATATCTCTACAAAATCCACACGAAAAAAAAATCGAAACGTTAATAAAATCAAAAGAAAGGATGGGTTCGTTGGCCAGATTTTTCGGAGTACACTTAGGGATCAGATTTTGAAAATTAAAGGTCGAAATCGCTTTCGAAAAATCTGTTTTTTGTTAGGTGGAGATTACAATCATTTAAACGTAGGAACTCGTGGTATACCAGGAATCAGCGCATAATTTCCGATACAAATGAGTCACCAAATATATATAAGAAAGTTCCAGTCATGTAGCATGAGTTGATTGGCACATTTTAACCGATTTTAAGCGGGGTTCAAACTAAAATCGAGAGATATGCTGTCTATTCTGCAAGGGAATGGACCCGTGGGAACCAAAAACAATTTTTTTTATTGAATCACCGACCGGTGCTGTACAATAATTGGAAGTAATTGTTTTTCCTAGCCCTATCTCTGAGTGGTATTTCACCAAAATACGTTTCGCAATTCCCAGAGTTGTTTCCAAACCTGCAAGTTACCATCTGAGGATGAGAAGGGCAGGGTGGGCCGGGGAGGGTTGGAGAGAAGCACCTACCCAGTGGCTTGCGAGAGGTGCGGACGAAGTTGATATCCCGCCTTAGGCACAGCACGAGCTTGGGAGAGGCTTTGGCACAACACTTTGCCATTCAATTAGTTACTGGGATCTAATTGAAACTAGGGGAACCCGCCGCTCTTTAACAACCTCCGAACCTGATTGAGTTGAGCAAGATTCGCCCATAGGACCCTCCTACTATTACAAACTGACTGTTGGAACTCGTCTTACCCGCGCCTCCGATTTTATAATGTTTTACCGGAGCGAGTTCCCCAAGCGGGAACAAAGGTGTTCGCAACAAACTTCCAAAGCACTGCAAGCGGAGACGCAGCTTGGTTAACGATAGAATTACTTGCGCGGGTGAGCGGTGGGAATTGGAATTATTCCCTCCAGGCGGCTTGAGGTTGATGGAGGTTGAGATTTACGTATTTCACATTTGGAGTTTTCTTCTTGCCGGTTTTTGAGTTAGCAACAACTAGTGTTCAAACACCTCATGAATCAGGACATTTAGTAAGCGATACATATATTTGTAAGCAATACGTCCCAAAGGTGAATATGAAGGGGCCAACCGGGGCCAACGCTACCAGAGCCCCACCACAGATTTCACCTGAACCTGAACTCATGCTAGTCGACCGGTGCTCGCCAGGGTTCCCATAAGACTAGAGATCTCCCCGGATTATCAAAGAGTGGGACAACCCCCTGTAACGTAAAAAAATTTCAAATTATAGCGGTCTCGGCGTGCAAGCAGCAACAGGTCGCTGATTGCTAGTAATCGCCGGCGTCACCGCAACTCTGCCTCACGAATCAAATTAAGTTCTTCAAATTACCGCCTTCCAATATTAATACTACGCCGTACTTATTCAGAAATGTAATTCGCGATCGTGGAGACTGCAGAAAAGCCCACAACTCTCGTCTGCAAGCTGGAATTCCCGTATCGGTAGGTATGAGCCTAACCTTGGAGTGCTCCCCTCAGCTAAATTTGGTTCATTACTGCGATACCCTACCGATGAAGATATTTCTTCAGTTTAGGTATCGTCGTACCTGTTCATCAAGATTTTTGATTTCTGGAAGTGTGGACTCCGCAACCCCCCTTCAACACCTCGCGTTTCAGTGTCTTTTTGCCCAGTTTCAGCATTTGTAAAATTCTCACCAACTCAGCCACATCTAAAAACACCCAAGTAATATAGGAGAACAATTTAAAGAAACCAAAACACATCTTTTTCCGATAAAAACTGTATTTTTATAATAAAAAACTCAACATACAATAGAAAATAGTAGCATAGAAGCAAAATTTTAAGGAAAAACTCTTCTCTTGACTAGGTAGGTACCTACTTAATTGACTAAGGACGGATCCTAGGTAGGTAAATACCCTGTGGGCTTTAAAAATATATTTAAAAAAAAGACTTGGGAAGAAATACTTAGAAACAAAAAACATCAGTCTTCCAGGCATGAAATTTCGAAAAAATAGACTTAGAAAAAAAGACTTAGAATAAAAATTGGAATAAAAAACTTCAGTCTTTCATGCCGTCCACAATAAATTTATTGTCATCGAAGGAGTTAACGAGTTTAGGGGGGTTGATTTTCCTGACAGTATTCGGAGGAGTGTACCAAATTTTGGTTTCCCTCGTGTAACACATCTGGGTCGTGCCCCCAGCTTTCTGACGTAAACGTTGGGCATTTTCGACTATAGCTCTGGTCAGGCGTATTGGCGGGTGGCTTCGGGCGCGCTGTTGCCGCACTTCGGCCCACTCTCGCGTAGCGCTCTCTCTCTAACCCTAGAAAATGGCAACGTCGCGCGTCTAGTGTTGCCTAGTCCAAGCCTGACCAGAGCTATAGGTAGGTACTGATCATCCAAAGCTGACCCTTAAAAATACCTAAGATGACCGAAGTTACCCTTATGCTGTAACAAACCACGAAAAAAATACGTAAGTACGACATTTTTGAATGTGTACCAAACTCGCCCTACCAAAGTGCAATTTTCTGATTAGAAGCGCCCAGCGACTTTAATAATGAATAATTTTAAGTGACATTTCTAGGCGAAGTACCTAACATATAATGGAACCAAGAGGTACTTACCAATTTCCGAAAATTCTTTCTGGCTAGGCAGCCCACGTGAAATTTCCCAGAGTCAAGGAGGTCGCACCAAAATCAGCTGTATCAATACTAGCTGATAACGTGAACTTACCGCCAGTTTTTAGAAGGTTCGGCAGTGTTGCCATTATCCTTACATATATCTACTGAACGATTCAGCCAACTTTCCGACCTTGATGCACCTTGTGGAGCCCTCTAGACGGGTTTGTTCATTCTGATACGTCATCGTCCCAATCTCACCCTCCCAACCAAAGTCACCCGCCCCTAAGGTACGCTCAAGTACGAAATATAAGTCCCTATCCAACATTTCGAATTTTACCGAACTTAAACATCTAAGTAACTTAATTTTAGTCTGGTCAACTACCGCTATTATTTTCTCTTCCAGAGTCAAGAAAAAACATCTAAATATACCATTTTATTTTATTCACCACATTTCAGAGAGTTCTCATTCTCCGGTTACCTTTCTTTTTCTAGTGGGTTCATCCCCACGACAACAACATTTACTCACCTTAAATTTTATTATTGGTATTTTGGTTCCGTAATGGCAAACGCTCTGATTTGTGAAATTTCGAACTTGGGGCGCTGCATAAAAATGACATACTACCTACCAAGAATCACAGATTAAAGGTCTATAAGTTTTATTCTATAGGTATACATTACAAAATAGTAGTAAGGTATCTACAACATAAAATAAAGAACGTAGCGGGTTGATAGGTAATCACAGTAGGTAGGTATTAATTTTATTATCACAATGCTTAGAAGGAGGTAAAAATTAGACTAAGGTAGGTTTGACTAAGGTAACACATAACTGCTACTGCGGAGGACTTGAATCTACCTACAGAATCGACAAATTATAGGAAATACTACAAACACACGTAACTAAAATGTGTGTTAAATCTTAATTTGCAAAATTATTATTTTTGGAGTCCGTGAATTGTTCTCTTCCAACATGTTGTGATACAATTCATTGCATGTTGATTCCTTTTTTTTGCATGTTGTGTTCCTTTTTTTTAGCTTTGACCAACAAAAATGGTTTTAAAGTACCTAACAACACTCAGGCGGGTTTCATCCTCAGACCAAATATCGATCTATAATGGAGATATCAGACTTTCTAGTCCAAGGAACAAAGAAAGCGGGGAAAAGAGGGACTTCATCTCAAGAATCGGAACACATTATTTAGCATGATAGAGGTCAAAAAAGCGGGACTGTATCACCGAAACCCGGGTGGTTTATCATCTTAGCGTACGAAATACCCCCGCATAATTTTCAATTTCCCTGGAGCCAGTTCGAGATATCGATATGCAAAAACATGAGATGGTCGTAAGATACTTTTCAAAGAGGTGTGGTATGACGACTTTCTTGGTAGCGTGTCGGCGCGTGGGTGGTTTCTTATTACTAGTACAAAAATATAAATACAATAAAGAACATGTACAAAATGAATATAATTTGGCTCTTAGTGGCCGTTTCAAGGAAATTTACACTTTCAACTAATATAATGAATTTTATCTGTAAATAAAAGACGATGATGCGTTTCTGCTGGGATTTCGGGCGAAAGGAGGAGCTTAGTTCCGTTCTGCTTTGGCCGGAGGAATTCCCACGATATTTCTTCTATCGTTGTTTCGGAGAGAATTCACCGGCAATGGTTTTGCTCTTGATCCCGTTTTTCTAGGGTATCAAGTTCAGGATACTTCGGATGGCGCGATCTTGAGTGTGTGACCAACAGAGGGTAAGCCAATCGTACTCAGGGAATGAACCACTCGAGTGTTGGGTTACCGGGGCCAAAACGTGGGCACAACTGCTCTCAAGGGCGCGATGTTCCCACTTCCAAGTGCCCTGACAGGTACTATACACAGGCCCTGTGCCTGTGCCTGTGACAGGCACTACTTAGTAGGGGAGTTGCCGTTGCTCCTGTTCGGGAGCCGATAAGCTACTGTCGGGGTTCGAATCGCCGCTGTGACCACAGACGGGGGGGATCGAAGAGTCCCACACAGTAGCACCTCGTCACCAGGGGGGTTCGAATCACCGATGGGATTGAAGAGTCCCACAAGGTAGAGGTAGATCATGGTTTCTTGAAGAGACCGGAAAGTAATCTTCTCACAGGAGGTATAGCAGGAGTGGGTGAAGGGAGCCGTTGCCTCTGAAAATAGGCCGGAGGATGATGAGCCGTTGCCTCTGAAAAGGATGGAGGATGATGATCCTAACCCTGGAGAGGGTCTCGATGTCAGCCGTTGCTCCTAGGAGCCGGGTGGAGGTCTTCCTGAAAGAATCAGTAGGGATCCCGCAGGGGACAGGAGGTGCCTAAGGCAGCTTTCTGTCAAGCCTGGGGCTGGGGAGCCTGTTCCCAATTTGCTGGGGGCCGAAACCGGAAATCCCAATGACGCTGAAGATAACCTCGACCGCTACGGGAGGACGACGATGGCCTCTACCACGAAGGGAGGATGAAGATAACCTCAACCACTGGGGGAGGGCGAAGATGCCTCAACCGGTCAGGGAGGACTGCAACAAGCCTCGACCAAGGAGGGAGGGTGAAGATAACCTCTACCACAAGGGGAGGAGCAGCTGCTGTAGATCCTTGTTAACCCAAGGCTGTATCTAGTATTTTCACTCTTTGAAGTAAGAAGACGAAAAGTTCGGTTCAAATTCTCTATCACAAGTATACAATGAAAATTAGTGACTGCCTGTTCAATTGGGAAATTGGGAAAACACTCCATGTGTTTCATTATGAAACTAAAACGAAAAACTGAAGCCAAATCAACAAAATAAATCATAACTTTTCGCTATCCGCGACGGGCTGAGGTATTCTCCAGTTTGGAGGTGGTCGAATGACGCTCTGTGCTGTGGGTAGCCGCCTTATATACAGCTGATTTCCCCACTTTTGGAGAGTAGGGGCAATCTTCCTGGGGGTGGTTGTCCCCACAGCCGCTGGTGCTGCTTGCGGCGGGAGTTGTAGGCAAGATTTGCCCCCTCCTCTGATGGTGGCGCTCCTGTAGGCTGGTTTCCACATTTTTCATTCCCCCACCACGATCCTTGGTTATGCCCTCTACAGAATTTTGTTGAAATGCTAAGGTTTTCAGCTCCACACCAGGGGTTGTTGAAAAAAAAAAAAGAGTTTCTCCACTGGTCTGAAACTGGAACATCAGATTTAAAGAAATTTTCAAATTTATACGTATCCTAATATTATCGGGTCAAGAGGGGAGGAAAGGCCGTCACGCCACTGAGGTAAGTGCTGACCTATTAGTTAAAGAAAATTAAAACTCATTATCTTGGCTCTGCTGAGCATGGGTCCCTGTCCCACAAAAATTGTTATTGCATTCAAAACAGTGGTTTTTGTTCATGATGGTACATTTATTGTCGAATGAGATCTGGGGGACAACCCCAGACCCTCGGCATCGAAGCAAGGAAATATGGAACATTTTTTTCGAATAGGTACATAATAACAGAGGATACGTAGATATGTAGAAAAATAAGCCCTAATTATCGTACATTGAGGCTGGACGTACAGGTCCAGGTCGTACATCGGACGAAGGTCCAAATTACCGTACAAAACGGTAATTACATCATGGGCTGGCATCACTGAAGTCAAAGGTGGAAGCGTGAAGTGGAAGGGTGGGGGACGGTGTGGCCTTCGGAAGGGCGGGCAGGTGGTTGGGGGGGACTGGGTGGTTGGGTGTGATGCACGCGGAATAACTTTACGCTCACGGTCAGGAATCTGGTTTGCCTCCATAAAAACATGATCCATGTTAAAATCTCTACCACCCTTATTCATGACTAACTCATTATTTAAATCAGTACATTTCTAATCTCACGCGGGAAGGTTTGCCAAGTGCTTTTCACTTACATAGGTACGACCGACCCAATGCTTGAATCGACGAAATTCAGTAGTAGTATCTAGTCGTGCACTCCCAGTGTCAACCATCGTCTAAGGGGCCAAAAATAGAGCAGTCGTATATCTATGGGGCGAAAAACAGGGAATGCCATTTCCAAAAAGCCCTAGTTCGAAATTCCAGTAGGAACAATGGAACAGTTTTTCCCTCAATTACGATTCCGATTTCAACTCCACTTAACGACCATTTATATTTTCAACTATTTCAAAAATACCAGGCAATTATTCGTTTAAAGAGGGAAATCTTTGCTTTTTCCATGAAATGTCTATAAAAAGAATGTACATCAAAAAGTTGCCGGATCAGATAGAAGAGTACCATGATTTACTGAATTACTCTGAGGCAATCGAAATTCGATCTCAATAATAATTATTGAGCTAAAGTATTGAGCCCAATTACTGGGATACTCAGGTCATAATTGTAGAAGAAACGGCGGAACCGAAACTTCGGAAAACTCCCTCAAAAACCTGGGCGATCCCCAAAAAATTAATTCGAATCGAATAAAAACTGTTGGAGTTATGCATATAGCAGGCATTTTACGTGATAAAAATAGAATGAAAGTTGTATCAAAGACTCTAAATTTGCAGGCATTCGTTCAGGGAGGAACGAAATGTCAAATACCAATGGCAAATTTGATGCTCTTGGGAAAAATGTGTTAGCCTCCTGAACATGATCACAAGAATTCTGGTACATTGATGAGAAGCATAATAGTTTTGCGTGTTATCCTTTGGGCACCCCCGAAACGAGTTCCTTATCACATACCCTCAATAGCAGTGACGTTTCGGGAGATTTAAAAGGGACTAAGCCAGCAGTAGCAGCCGGCCTTTTAACCGAGTCCCGGCTTCCTTCCAGCCGCTGAACGGACTTATAAAAGTTTCATTTCAGCCCTTTCAAGACAACTCCGTTTGGCCCGGAAAACGCCGTATCTGCCCCTATGAGCCTCGTGCCCACACCAAATGTATATTTTATTTATGAATGAAAACTCGGCGCAGTCGATAGAACTTCTTCTCCTCCAACAAGTGCTCCGAGTTGTTCATGTTCCAAGTTAAAACTCGGGCGAACCAAAATGTTTTCAATGTTATTTATTACAGACTAGAAAACGTAGTTCCTTCAAGAACTAACTGAAAACTGTTCTTCACCACCACCCTTGCTCACTCCAGGTACCTATTACATGGGCTGGATGAACCCTAAAACGAACTCATTTACCGTAGAACCTCATTTAGAGCTTAAATATTTTTTCAAGCGGGTTTCAAAAGATAATGACATAATTCAGAAGTTACAAAAGACCGACCTTAATAGCGGGAATGGTCGTTAAAGTTAAAATGGAAGCCCCAGTCGACTAGTTTGGTTGTACTATAGCATTTTCTTTGTGTTCCTTGTCAAGGCTACAACGCCGACGCAAGCTTCCATGAAAACGACAATATCTCAAAAATATTACAAGACAAATGTTCATCTTGTAATATTTTCGAGATATTGCTGTTTTCGTGAAACCTTGTAACGTTCTCGACAAATATGTTAACTACTCTAACTAATGATATTTGTGGTGATTGGTACGGTTTTATGTTTAAGATATTTTTATAGAAAACACTCTTTCACGGAGAGAAAAGCAATGAGACTAGTTTTTATTTGCATATGTACTTAACACTTTCAATTTGGGAAATAATAATAATAATTTAGAGATTCAAACATGCCATGTGGTTTCGGTAGGTAGAATTTATCCATCAATTTCGACAATATTCTTCTTAAATAGGTATACGTATCCTTTCAAGTATAATATTTTTCACTATTCCCATACGAACCGAAGGGAAAAGGACAGTAATTCAATATAAAACCATTTATAAACTATACGCGCCAGGCAGGTTGGTAAAATCATTTGTTACTCACTGTGAATCATTATTAATCAGCTCCCTTTTGTTTCAATATAAAATAATATTGAACCATAATTAGTGGTAGTAAAAACCGTAATAGATGTTAGCTGTGTGTGTGATAGCTGTAAGAAAATGGCTCCGTTTCAATAAATTTAGAACACTGGCCAAGCCTATCGGTACCCAAGTCGACAAAATATGAGTTTGTCGATACACAATCTTGAGGCTACTAGTTAGGTACTAAAAATAATTGTACCTGTTGTTGAATTTATCATGTAAATAAATTATGATGTTCTTATACACACATTCCTCTTCCTCACCCCACTTTCTAAAAACCCAAAGAAGAAAGTTGACGGTGGAGAACCGTGAGAAAAGTTGAGGGCGGTGCTGAGGGCTCCCCGGCCATTTCTGTGGGAAGGAAAAGGGGTTTGAGAACCCCGAAATAAATCTTGTTGAATATTACCGGGAGTTATTGTAAAGGGGTTCTACGGTAGCAACGAGGTGCAAGGCGAGACTGGCGTGCTCTAGGTCACTTGCCAGAACCCTCTCTTCAACGCAAATCCGCATCACCTTGTCGCCATCCTCCCCTCCTCATCGACCGCAAAAAAAAACTTTGTTTTGCTGCACCCACTACTGTTTGTCGAGGGGAATAAACCTCTTCTGACCACTTCTGATCCTAACCCCTGCGTGGACACTCCTGAAAAACCATTCTTTTTTTTGGACAGGGAAAATTCCTAAAAGACGGGGATAACGAGAGGGACTTGGACAGATGTACGCATGGGGTTAATGTTCTTGTAGTGTGGATTTAATTTGTACAGTGAAAGTTTGCCATTCGGTAGTTTTCAACACAGTGAATATATATATTGTATCTCACAACTTTCAGATGGTTTTTACAACACAAGAATTTCGAAAATTTGTTATAGTGATTCCTTTTGATATCGAACACAAACATTTGAGAAATAAATGTATTAGGTATAGATACCTAAAAATGCTCAGCGAACGCAAATGATCATCATCAAACTATTACTTCTTAGGTAACAACCTATTTGCAAGCAACTCGGGCAAATTTAGTCATGGAATTTCTTGAAATGGAAAATTATTGTACTGAAGAGAGAAGCACAATAATGTTTCTAACCTTCTTTTTTGCACTTTCCTTACTTAACCCGAAGAAGGAAAAAACGGTGTGATTCATTACTGTATAACGTATATAAAAGTGAATTAAAACACATTTTTCGTGTTAAGGAGAAAGATGTATGATAATTTTCCTGTAGGTACTTGTAAAAAAAAAAGTATGTTGATGATGGCATGAAAATTGGTGAGATTAGGAGGACCAGTGGTAAGGGGGGTGTGAATGAGGGTAGGAGCAGAAGGATGGTTGGGTTATAGTGATTTACCGTTGGGTTTTATGGGGTAAGAGGCGCATTAGGCTCACGCGAAAAAAATGCAGTAAGAGTTATGCGACAGTGCTTATGAGAGAGGGAAGGTATAGGGACTCGAAATTTCACAAGTAAAGAAGAGTTTTGGTGATACTAAGTAATGGCATTGGAGTTGGTTCAAGTGAAATGTACGAGGGGATTTGGTTCTCTAGTAGTAGTTAGAGCTCTGGCGCAACCATGATTTTGTTGGCCCTGGCACTAGCCTAAATCATCACAACTCTCCCCTTTCTTGATGTCGAAAAAACATGAATTTTTTGACAAAATCTTGTGTGCGCTGCCTAGTGCTTAGTTCTCAAGCGATTTGCGTGCTTTTTGTTTTGCTCGACTTAAAAAACTGTTTGGTTGTGCACTACATCGCCGGCATATGGAGGGATGACGGTTGGGGGG
>JAEMON010000001.1:49171288-49182754 GCA_030264115.1 Lygus lineolaris | reverse complement strand
CTGTCATTACTTCTTCAACGCGTCGAAGAGGGCCACCAGCACGGCACGTCCGTCGGTATAACACGCAACGCCCGACACCTCCAACATGACATTTTCGTTTTCATTATTCATAATTTTTCGCTTCCATTCATTATTTAATTAAGTGGATTAATTCACTTTGAGATTTTTTCACTCGCTCTTCGTAGTCCGATCGACACCTCAGCTCTATCGTTCCGTTGGTCATGAATATTGCTTCCGAATCTACCAAGGTACCGGAGGCCTTGAGACTTCTTCTGGGGTGGTGAAAATTGTTTTTTTCCAAAATAAAAATCGGAATTTTTTCGTTCTTGAATAAATTTGGTTTGGTGTCAATCCGTGTCCAAGAATTAGGCAGGTAACTATTTGGGGACTGCCCTCAAGATTATCTCCTTTGAATTTCACCGTGATCGGACCAACGTTAACCACTGGGTAGAGACCCCCCCCCCCCAAAATTTGATGTTTTACGTTTCAAGATACGTAGAACCCAAAAAATCCCATCGGAAAAAATTCTTCCGCCTGCCGTACGCAGCACTTTGCTTAGTTACCATGGGCCAAAATTGTTTAAATTTGGTATACCGGCCCCAATTGGGGTCTAGTTGTGCCCCGAAGCTTGGCGTTTTTGTCTGTCTTCTCCAAGGGGTAGAAAATAGGGGATGCAATTTTCTAAACGTCCTACCTCGAAAACTTGATATAGGAAGGTATATTTTTGCCATCGAGTTCAAATAGATCACAATTTTACGCGTCGATCAAGACCTCGCGGAGCATTCTAGGA
Source organism: Lygus lineolaris (assembly GCA_030264115.1). Taxonomy (NCBI): domain Eukaryota; kingdom Metazoa; phylum Arthropoda; class Insecta; order Hemiptera; family Miridae; genus Lygus; species Lygus lineolaris. The sequence continues at coordinate 49,181,964 of JAEMON010000001.1, read as the reverse complement.
CCAACCGTTCGTTCCCTGTAAGGACTTACGGTTGAACGAAGAAAAAAACAGAAACACGAGCATCAATCACAAATCTTCCAAAGTAGACCAAATCCCCGTTCAAATATCAGCTGATGAAATGTGAATTAATCTGGTTTCCACCGAATCGAGATTCTTGATTACTTTTACAAGCTTCCTTAGTTACTGGATTACGTTATGAAGGACCTACAACTCTCGGATGATAATAGTACTCTATAATAGGTACTCATTGTAAACGAGAAATAATTATTGTGGACCTCTTCGTATAATTTCGGTAAGTAGGTACTTTCTATATACCAATATGATCTTTGCAGAGAAATTAATCTAGTTAGCAAAATAATAAACCGTTGTGTAATAATTTGCAGCGTTTTTTGGTTCCAAAGATATGGTTGAACATGGGAATGGAGTGGTTAGAGCCTCATTTGCGATTTGAACCGAAATATTTGTAAAATGGCGTTTTCCCAACACGGTTTCATGAATACTAACTGAAGCTCTTTTCCTGGACCTAATACTGTAAAACGTTTCCCAAAATGACTTGATGTTTGATTATGACGCTCATGATGGTAATTTTCTGGCTCATGAAGGACAACATTTTCAGGTTGTACGTACAATAATTCGCCTATAGTTTCTGGAATAAGCAGTAAATGATATAGACAATAAATCCAGGTGCGGGTCCAGGTTGTCGACCGTTTATTATCAGGTTGAATGGGTAGTGTGGGTCCGTCAGTGGTTCAAATTTTAGTCACAACATTTTGGCAGTTTATTCCACCATGTACAAGAGAGAATTTGACAACGAGGCAACAGTAGGTACGTCTGTTCACTACTACGTCTGAGCTTCAAATTTTGATCATTGATCGACCCTCACTACCCCCCCACCCCGTAAAAATGATGTATTATGTTGAAAGATGTCATACTTCAGTTATCTAATGAAATAAGAAGAAATCGAGAGGACAGGGCATCCTGGACCATTGCAGGAAGTGTATGTGAAAAATAAGTAGGTATACGCAATGTTATATGAGGTAGGTATAGGCAATTAATTTCATGAGGTTTAACAAAATTAAGAATGACAAAATGAACCAAAATTAGGCTGGTAACGAAACTGAAACTAGGTTTGGATGAGCTGGGAGTGAAGTTTCAGCGGCTACTTCGTTAATATACATTTGCGTTATAAACGAAGACGCCGTTAAAACTTCACCCTGAAGTCATCCAAACATGGGGAAATGGGCAAAACCCACCAACATAGAAATTGAAACTGTGATTACCACTGAAAGTAATTGATAAAACTACTGCGGTGGCCTTTTGAGGAACCATGAAGAATGGTAAAACCTTGTACAATTGTCATCATATCTATTGTCTCATATTATGTTCCTTTTCTCTAATAGAGCCGTAAAGAAAGAGACCAGTTCAGTCTGAAATCGCTCGGAAGTGAAGAAGAATGAGAGGTTTTGATGAATGCATTTTCTGCGCCTGATCTGACGGGAGCACTGAATAGATTTTATAAATCATGTGTTATCGGGTGGAGAGAAAACTCAAACTTTCGATTCTTTCAGATGTTTGCCACCAACAATCCGATAATCCCTTTTTCGGAATACTACGCTATTTCACCAAATTCGAGGAGGAAAACTACGGTATGCCACCTCTCAAGTAACCCGTTCCTATAAGGAAAAGAACGGTTCGCCAAAATAACCCTTGAAAGTAGGGGAAGGTGGGGCACCTTCAACCATGGGGTTTCTTCAACCACTGGAGATTTGACCGACATGATCAATGTTATCAAGACCAAGAAAATTATGATTGGAAGAAGAACTTAATAAAAAGTTACAACCGTTTTTTTGAGGCTCTAGCTCAGTATTTTGGTTTGACAGTAGAAGAATTATGTCTTTTAGATATGTAAGGTTCAATAATTCCTGAAATATCGTTTTAAATTTTAAGTATGCTACTGTATGTATTTTGGAATGTACTATAAGTACGTTTTTCAAACTCAAAAAACGGTTATCAAATGATCATTTTTGGCGGGTTTTAGTAGCTGGGAAATAGTTGAACTAAACGTAGAAAAAAAAAAGTTCAGAGCAGGGAGATCAATTTAAGCAAAAAGTGGTTGAAGGTGCCCCACCTTCCCCTACACTTACCGTATAGTAAGGAACCGGGCTTACCGGGCTCATGGAATAACCGTTTTCAATGAAAAAGGAAAAACTCAACAATTTAAAAAAGTTTCATATATTGATTTAATTTTTCATTTCATTTTATTATATCATTTTACGTTCTAACATTCACAGTCAACATTTTAAGTTACATTGTGTGATATATTAGTGGGTAGGTTCCTACCACCTACGACCAGTTACTACCTATATTTTCAAATATATTGCACATTTCATTTTATTCTATCATTCTCTATTATTCACTCTATTTTCACTCAACATTATCATTGTGCAATATTTTAGTTAGGGACCTCACCTACGACAAAGTACTACCTATATTTTCAAATATTGCACATTTCATTTTGTTCTATCATTTTTACGTGATATTATTTTCTATTATTTTCGATTATTTGCACTCAAAATTTTAAGGAGTCAAATTTTGAAAATTAAGGGTCAAAAAACGTGTTTTTGAGGTTTTTTGTGTGAATTACCCTTTTCAACATAGTAACATATGGTATATTCGGAATCATGGCAAAAGTTCCTATAAGAATCACCTATCAAATCAGTTAAAATGATTCTTTGAAAATTCGCTCATTAACTTATGCTGCATGAATGGAACGTTTATGATACCACGACGTTTTCAATACCAAGAACCCGGTACCAATACTGTGTTTCCACACGCCCGGAACGTAGGCACATCTCCACAAAATACAGCCACTCTTATATTGTTTGTGCAGGCTGAATCTGTGGCCTCTAAAATGGAAATTTGGTGAGCCTACGAGGGAGGTCGCCACCTCGGGTTGACGTGATAGTGACATCTCGGTAACACGAGAGGAACTGATACCAAGGAACAGATAATTGTGAACCAAAGGGGAGGTGGCAAAGTGAGTTGTTGAAACAGGTGGCGTTCAGTAGAACTTGTTAAACGCCTCTGAACAAAGGGCAAGTGGCATAGCGATGACGCTTTGCCACGATACTCAAACTATTAATGTACTATCATGATTAAATTTTCTGAGGTTTTGCAAATTAGGCCCGAGATGATTCTTCAATAATGTTACTACTTTCGAATCAATAGCCTCTGCCCTTGCACAACCGTGTGTTAGGGACTTATGCAGCGAAGACGTATTGCCAGTTGGGCGTTTTGAGCAGGAGGCACGCTTCGGCATATTATCTCTGTGAAGAGCACGGAATTTGCGTTGGAAAAAGCACCTATTGTGCGTGAGAGAAGCGAAATATGCCCTTCAGTTCTAATATATAAAGTTGGTCATTGGCTATCAAGTTTTATCAGTCTCCGTGCCTACTACTAGGGTCAGTTAGTCATTGAGAGGTTGTTTAGACGAATAAATAGGAATCCGGAGTGGGAACGTAACACGTGAACATCATTCTAGCCAGTTCAACTGGTGTGTGTCGCCATTACTTGCTCTCCTAGTACAGGAACAATTATTTTCCTCCCGCAAATTTTCCTCCCATGCCTTTGGCATTCCCGGTTTTCGTCTTCCGAAACCACCACCGCCTTTCAAACATTATTTTTGAGTGTAGTATCTCTTTAATTTTATCCCATACCGCGCCTTCCTTCCTTTTGGTACGGCAATTCTCAAAGCCTTTCCTTTGTGGACGTCGACGACGGTTTCTCCGCCAGCTTCGCCGTTCAAGACTTCACATCTTGGGGTACCCCAGGTATTTCCTCGAGGAAAAACAGGTACCGATCAATTTGATACCTATAATAATTATTTCTACGCCGAACCGCATCATTTCCCATTCTGTCCCCCGCAACTCGACTCTCACAGTCAAGAACCACCCTACCGCCTACACCTCATATTCCTACTAGGTAACTTCCTTGCAAATACCTATTCAATTTCATTTACATCACAAACCGCATTTCTCAGGACCCAATGATCTGATATTAAGCGCAGATGCACCTATCCATCGATGACAACACTTAGTATTGTCATCAATAAAACCAAGACACCCAAGCTCCGAGTGCCATCGACAAACAAGATGTATTTCAATTAATATAAAAATCTTTTAATATCCTGTATTATCTTGTGAATGTATAAAGACTTGTAAAAACTTGGATGATGCTCTTCAGATGATCCTCGGACCTACTACTTAGCTACTAGGTAGGTAAGTACTAATAAGCTTCCCCAACGGCCATTAATAAACTGGATTGAGTAAAAAAAAAAAAAAAAAATGTTGTCAATATGAATAAGTAAAACCAGCGCGCATTATTAACTTAAAAGGTCGTTTGGGATTGTTTTGTTACCCTTTTTAAACTAACGTAATTTGGAAGTGGTGAAACTCGGTTCGCGTGAGCGTATCAGCGAGAAAATCTCATATGAAAAATTTGTATGACTCGGAACGATCACCGCACGTGTTCGAAGGGCCAACGTGCTATTAACCCTAGATTACTACCCCTACGTCGATTCGACGTGTAGTTTTCTTCAGTTTCAAACTTTTCCGGTTAGGGGGTGCCACAGCGGCTTCAGCTTCCAGATATGCTACCCCTGGTTAGTTGTCTACTGGCTGCCGAGGGCTTTATGTGTCCCGGCTTCACTCAAGGTAAGCAATGATTTTTTTTCTGAAACCTAGGGAGTCGAAACGACGTGTAGGTAGTAATAAGCGATCAGAATTGAACGGTAGTAATCCAGGGTTAAGCCAATCTGGTCGCCGTGAACATGAAGCCCGTTCATTATTTTCCTACTATTAACCTACATGTCCAAAGTAAGTCGTGAAAGAGTATTTAGAACTCATTATATCGCATAAATTGGGGTAGAATAGTAATCGTGAAAGTTGTCATACAACGGAATATAATAATCAAACTAAGTAAAACGATGCCTAATCAATGCACTGGACGTCCGAAATTTACAAGGAATGGGCGTTTTGAAATTTACAGTTACTTCAATCAAGTGACCCCAGTGACTGATTAAACTGGAGCTCTCTCTCCGGCATCGCTTTGTTACACAACCCTTAAAAGTTAACTAATTAATCTTCATTATAAAATAGATGATGATCGGATAAACATGCCATTGTACTGACAGGTACCAGCAGAGGGTTCGCTAAGAACGGAATGATTTTCGACACCTCAACACATCACTGGATACAGGAGTTACGGTGGATTTTGTATGAAGGGAGAGAAGGCTATAGACGATATTATATGTGTTTTAATTGGCGTGCACGTTAATAATGGCTTGGAGCAATGTCAACCAAACACAGTTTAGTAACCAACAAACAAGTCAAAAGATGATTTCGTATATTTTCAGCCGACATAAAGAGAGCAAAAATTGAAAAAAACCTGGTCATAAAATGCAACATTTGAATTCATTAATAATTCCTTTTCCATCAGTTCTTATTTGTTACTGATGATGACCTAACCGTCAAAATCGATTTAACTTTGTAACACATTATTTTCGTGGAAATCGACGTCTTTCATTAACTCCGTTTTCTTCTTATTTATAGTAATAAATAAGAAGAAATCGGAACGGAAAACGGTCCCTATTTATGTTTCCAAAAATTAGTGTTTCGAGTTTCAGACTTCAATTGGTATACCTATGTATATTGTACAACTCTAAAAAGAAAGAAATTATTATCGTGTAACGAACAGATAAAATGATCACCGGCAGGTAGGGGTACCTAAATACTGTTTCCTCGAACAACAGAATGCATCCCAAGTTTGCAAACTTTTCCCATGGTAAATACTCCTGCACGTTCACATAGCTCAGTGAATGGGAACCGGCTACAGTTTCGTGACCCGTTAAAACTTGTGTCGATTATTCATTTTCAACTTTATTAGAGAGGATTATGCGATAGATCGCGAAAATTTTCATCACCCGCATATTAAACATTTCTCACGAGAAAACGAAAATAGCATCGGAGAAGGGGCCACGCGATGGTTTTGAATCTTATTTTCACTCTCGGAGGTCATATAAAATGTAGGGTCGCTGGGAGGGGAACAGGTTTCAACTTTCATCGTTTTCATCAGACTTAACCCTCGCAATCCTCAGCTTAGAGCTTCGACTTCATGCAGTTGCCAGACCCCAGCCACCGATGCTGTGATTTATGAGCTGATTTTCTCGATAGATATCATGCGACACGTCCAGGTTCGATTGGAAACGCGGATTTGCAAATTTTTGAACAACAACTCCATGGTAATCCATTTTACAGTCTCCTAATGGAACCTAGAAGTTTTGATACATAGTCGTTTTATGATCGAGTTATAAACGGTTTAAACCGCACTGTTATTTATGTAGGTGTACTTACTTGAAATTATAGGTTCTCAAAAGTTTGCAATAAAATGGTGGAATAAGATTTTGTGTCTGGGTGTTTAAAGAACGTCCGTTTTCTTTGGGACGAAAAGACCAATTTGACAAGCGAATTCCGGAGATAAAAAATAGATTTAAATGTTTAACACGATAAGGAACGGTTTTCTAACGCTATCTCTTGTCAATAACTCGATTTTATTGAAGTAATGGGAATCGTTAGTGCATCCCATTGGAATAGTTGATGCATGGTTTCCATGTTCCTTCTCGACTATAGGCTACAAGAGTTAAATCAAGAAGGAACCGGTCACACGTCCGGAGGATCATCTCAGTAAATGAATAATCCACAAACCCCATGGTGTAATCCACTGCTAATTGAAAGTATGGCAGCCCAAACAACATGCTCCATCATTCTATCGTTAATTCAATTAGTATCCATCTCATATAATTATGAGATTATGACAGTTCATTAACTCTTGTAATTCTATCAGCCAAAATATGCAATATCGGTTTTGGTGTTTGTATGACAAAACACACTCAAACTGTAGCGCCGTTCTCATCGCAGAATCTTCAACATAGTTAGTTGATAAATCGAATTTACATACCATTAGGTATGGGGATTTGGATCAAAGCGCAACGGTTTTGAGATCGTGAGATATTCGACAACCTACTGTTTTGGGATCTTGACAAAACACCGTAACATTAATTTATTCGATTTTATCCACAAAAAAATATTTCCAATTTTCTTTGTGAGGGGCTTTTGTGAAAAGCCTTTTCTTTTTTAATGCAACGGTAGGTACCAAGCTTGCGGCAAATAGAAGGTAGTCCGATAGGGTTCATAATCGGGAGAAGTTTATCAAAAATGCCATCGTGGGCAGCTTTCTTGAAGTCTGTATTGAGTTTATTATTCAAGTGAGAGTATAAAATCATACTCTTCAAAGATATTTCATCACTTCAACATAGCGTGATGAACAAAAATGGCATAGAGAAAGGCAATCTTCTGCTAGCTAAACGTATTGGCAAGATAAATACAATTTACTATTAAAACAGAATGAAGGACTTGTTGAAAATGGTACCTATAAACGACCCACCACGACAGAAAAATTGAAGAAATTTACTGTAACTTTTTTGCTCTCCATAAAATATCTGGCAATTCCAATATCCAATAAGAGAAACTTTCAAAACACGTGAAATTTGTCTAATACCTTCTATTCTTGACTAGGAACTGCACCATGGTGACCCAAAACAAGTTTAGTGAGTGATACAACCAATTTGAAAAGTACCATTGTCAATGAAAACTTCCGACCCTGTAAGACAACATTACTACAAGTACCTAGCTCGGATTCAGCGCAGTGGAAAAATTACATTTTGGCTTTAATACTAACAATACCATCATTTAATTTTAAATGGAACATAATTACCACTAGCTGAAGGTTTTATGTAGTAATGACTTTGCCACGATTCTCAATTATGGTTAGTAGGTATTTCTACAGGTTGATTTTTCTAGAGGTGTACAGGATGGACAGAGGACCGTCTCAGCCAGTAACAATGTATTAGCTCTTGAGATTATTTCTATGGAGACTGTTTTGAAAGGAGTTGTGAATAGTAGGTAACCTTGATTTTTAGCATAGATTCAGAATTCACAATATTCAACATTGGTGGAGTAGCACGATTTTTTCAATTTACCTGGATATTAAATACCTAGTATTAAACCCTACTAATAACCCCTAACTACTATTACTACCGTACTATTAAATAGAATATGTCTACGGAATTTCAGGACCACAAGTTTTTTCCAATGTTGAAATCACCAACATTCCTCAAAACTAGGACATAAATGAGCCAATCAAACTCCACTTTTCCTAGAAGAATAGAGAAATTCGTTTCTCGTTTCGTTCTCCTTCCCAAAAAAATTACAACAGCGAGTGATTCGAACATTAATTCGTTGTTGTTCGAGTTGTGTACGTTCTCCAAAATTGGGATTTCGTAACCAAAGCGCGACATACTTTAAATGATCTCAATCGAAAAATGTTTACCCAAAAACAAAACACGATGATAATATATCCCAGTAGTTGAAATCCGGTTTCTAGACAATTCTCTTTTTTACAAAATAAAATTTTTATAGGTACCTACATGGTATTCTTTTTGAGGGGTGATTTAGTTGCCATAAAACCGAATTTCTTAAAAACGTCTTTAAAATGGTATTTTTTAAAATTGTATTTTAGCTTATTTTTCAAAACTGTATTTTTTATAAATGAAATAGTACCTATACCTTGTCTGATACTTTTTATTACATCACAACACATCTGAGTTCCAAGATGAAATCAGGAAAGTAGCAAAATTGAGATCGTCACTTCTGAATCAATAGGGTGATTCAACTCAACAACAGGGAACCAGTCACGAAGTATACCAAGATAAGCGAAATTTTCCACAAAAATTCGAATATTTTCAACAAGTGAAGCGAAGTGAGTCCGCATGAAGTTTTTTGAAATTTTAACCAAATTTTGCGACTAAGATCCATTAAACTCTTCAACCTACCAGAGATGCACAAAAATCGCTGGTCTGAAAACTCTCTTGATATTTTGGTGAACATCTAGATTTTTACCGTTCGTAAAATCAGTATCGTCTGAGGCGAAACATTTTTCACTACATTATTATATAAAATGGAATTCATGGTTTCGGTCAGAATACTCCAAGATGGTATGAAGAAAATGTCCAAAAATTTGCCACCAAGTTTCTTGTGTTGGGCCCTGAGATGATTTTCGAAAATTCGTTTTAAGAAATTGCTCATTATCTCCTAGGATTCTAGAAAATAGCTTTCGACTTTTGTTTTGATACTATGCTAAAAATTCGGAAAGCTTATTATTATAGCTGACAATTTAAGGAGAAAATAGCCTGACGAGTCCTCGCATCGACTTTAATCATCCTGCTTAAGCAATAAAATCCAGTTTAATTAACTAATTAAATTAATTATTCGAATTAAAAATTGATAAATGGATCTCTATCAATCGTTCAATTGCTATGTACCTACTATTATGACATTTTTCGGTAGAAGAACTGAAGGAACCCGACTATTGTTTACAACCTGCGATCTTTGTCATTCTTGATGACAACCCAGTGATCGCGGTTGTGCCATGGAGCCGAATAGAGGTGATGGTAATGACTATGTTGATGGTCATATAAGGTATCAACATGAAGGGGAAAATTTAGAGTTTTGAAAGTGAGTCGTGCAAATAATAAATTGTCAGTCAAAGGAGTGAAAAAGCAGATGGGTGCAAGTGCAATTTTCGGGCTACTCACTTGGTCTGTCGAGTTCTGAGAGAAGCTCGTCTGCTGACCCGGAGACGACGACAAAGAGGCTGAACACGACCGTCATGCAGGATATCATGTTGTCGACTCCAAAATCTCCAAATTCTCTTCACAGATCACTCAACACAGTACACTTTGGTTTCTACTAATGTTACGCACACCGATGACATCTACCAGATAAAATACAGGAAATTGACAACGACATCTAATTTGACACTCGTAAAATACAACATACAACGCCTATTCTAGAAGAAGTTTATCACGAGATAATGTTTGTTGGAAATTTCTTTATATAGTAGAGGCAGGCATAAAAAGAGTTCGTGAGGTTGACGTTGATAACTTGGTTGATTCAATAAATGGATTTTTGTTGTATTTCTTTTGTTTATAAATATCGTTTCACGTAAGTTGCGGTTTTGTGTATAATTAAAAAAGTTTTTTTTTTGTTGAAAAAATGTTTCTGTAATAACGGGATGGCGGGGGGGAGTTGTCCTAGGGCGGGGTCCAGTCGGGGACAATCCCGTCAGAGCGGCGCTACGACGGGACCCATGTGACGTCGCGATCGCGGCAGCTCGAGCCGACGGAATGCAGTAAGTCCTCGCGCGATGCCGACAGACAAACGACTGGTTATGGTTAAGCCCCCTGGGCCAACCCGCCCCCCCACCCGCCCCCTTGCCCCCCTCAGCGCGCATGCCGCTGCTTCTTCCTCCACCCCCTCATCCACCTTCATCTCAAAATACGTAACTACTACAATAACATCCCCACCCTTCCATCACCAACTGGTCATTATTGCATTAGATAAACAAAGCGAAGCCGAACCGTTTTAGTGTGTTTTCACGCTAAACATCTTTCGAGGTTTTCGAATAAAAAACTCAATTAATTCATCAACCCTCCCTCCGAGTATGAACCATTTCCCATTCAACTTTAGGGCGGGATTTATAGACGGTCCTCGAGTTTCAAG
>JAEMON010000001.1:49133719-49151328 GCA_030264115.1 Lygus lineolaris | reverse complement strand
GCAGCGTTTTTTTCCACCGATTTCGAATAGAACACAATGTTTAGCGTCAAAATAACACCTTGCGGATCATTTTAGGAACAACTGTTTGCTCCCAACAAGGACTTACGGGTTGAACGAAAAAAAAAAAAACAGAAACACGAGTGTGAATCGCAAATCTTTCCGAGTTGGCCAAATCCCCGTTCAAAGATCAGCTGATCAAATGCAACTTTTTCTGGTTTCTACCGGATCGAGTTTCTTGTTTACTTTTATAAGCTTCCTTACGTTATGAGAGGACCTAAAACTCTCGGATAATAATAACAACTGTAGGTAGGTACCTACTCATTGTACATAAGAAATATTGATTGTGAATCCGCCATATAATTACGGTAGGTACTTACTATAATATACAAATGAGATCTTTTCAGATGGGTGATCTATATAGCAAATAATAAACCATTGTGTAATCATTTGCAGCGTTTTTATTAAGTGCTCAGAACCCTTATTAGAAAATCTTATCTACAACTTCTCTTAAGAGCAAAACCTTGCAGACATTGAAGAAAAATTGCAAAAACTACCGAAAAATGGGTTGCGGAATAGAAGTTTGCAAGAATTAGTTAGGTACCTACTTAATTTTGAGAGCTTGATCATCCTAAAATACGAGATACGAGGGGAAGGAAGAAATGAATTATGATAATGGGTTAGGTATGTAGATAATATTTTCAGCAAGGATAAGTAAGGGAAAAATCAGAGGAACCTGGTCTCTCTCTCTCCCCTCCACTTCTCAGGTCCCAAAACTTTTGGAGTTGGTGAAAATGATCGGCTGCATGGTTTTTATTCCATATGGTTAGTCGGGGTTCAGCCATTGAAGTAGAAAACGAAGTTATATAATCTGTCATTAGTGTTATTTGATGTTTCAGGTCCTAACAGGACGAATCTTCAGGAATTTGACCTGCGATAAAATAAACCCTATATGTAGCTTAAACTATAAGAATTGGAAATTCCAATGGGAAATTAAGTTTACCTAAAAGTAATAAAAATAATTGGTAAGTAATTGTTCAAAAATCCATTCTACAACACAAGTGATCAAAAAAGGCAGAAGGGGCAGAAGGGTTGATGTTTTGCTTCCGAGTATACCAAGGTAGCGGAAGCATTGTTTTCACTTTTGAGATGTGAAAAAAATGTTATCTCCAAAATCGAAATTTCAAGTCGCGTTTTGCGTTTTAGACCTTTCTAAACAATTTTGGTTTTGTGTCTGTCTGTCGGTCTGTCTGATGTCCGGGAATCCTTGCAACAAGCATAACATACACACTTTCCATCCGATTTATGAAATTTTCAGGGATTACGCGGGTTAGGCCCTAGATGGTCCCCTATGCAATTCATTACCAGCCGACCAACAGTAGCCTCTGCGCATGCGTAAACGTGAAATCCTCGAGACATAAATTTCTCGCGACCTAATGGTCCGATTTCGCTCAAATTTGGAGGGTAGTTGAAGACCGAAGGTTCGAAGGTACCCTACGAGTTTAATCAAAATCGGATCAGCGGTATCCACTACGCATGCGCAAAACTTGAAATCCTTGCAACAAGTATAATTTTGACAATTTTCATCCGATTTTGATGAAATTTTTAGGAATTACGCGGTTAGTCACCAGATGGTCCCCAATGAAATTCATTACCAGCCGACCAACTGAAGCGTCTGCGCATGCGTAAACATGAAATCCTTGAAACCTCAATATCTCGCGACCTAATGGTCCAATTCCGCTCAAATTTGGAGGAAAGTTGAGGATCGGTGATGCGATAATGCCCTATGAGTTTCATCAAGATCGGATCAGTGGTACCCACTGCGCATGCGAAAACGTGAAGCTCTCATAACTTCAACAATTTTCATCCGATTTCGATGGAATTTTCAGGGATTGTGCAGGTAGTAATCCCTTTGATGATTTTCCAATATATGTTATACATATACAATCATTATGTGTGTAGTATGACGACTCTTTGTGGTAGCGTCGGGCGAGGGTGTTTCTTATAGCTAGTAATAAAAAGAGGTTAATAAACAATATATACAAAGGAGTGTAATCGGCGCAAATAGGCCTCAAAGATATTTACAATGTTGAAGGATTTGACTTAAAACTATTTACAAAAATAAATTTGTAATACGACGGATGTCGCGGTTGGGAGTTCAGGAGAAAGGAGGGGCTATGCCCTGCTCAACTTTGGCCAGCAATCTCCCAAGATTCTTCTTCACCTTCTGATGCCGCCGGAGAGGAATTTACCGACACAGGTTTAGCTCTTGCTCTCGTTTTTATAGAGAGGCAAGCACAACGTCTTTCTTCTTAGAGCGTGTCCTTCCTTGAGTGTTGTGTTCACAAAGGGGATGTCCAACTGTACTCGGGGTTTTATCCTCTCGAGGTTGGGTCACGGGCCGAAAACGTGAACACACACGGTCTCAGGGACTGCTGGAGGTCTTCCTTGGTGCTGCGTACAGATACCAAAAAGAAGATCTCTCCTCCTACAGTGAATCACGATATTTCACGGTTTTTGCACTGTAGGTTCCCACAGTGAACCGCATCAGGCCTTGGCTAGGTGATACCACTGATGGGAATTGCTGGTGGAGGTTGAACTCCCGAAAGTAGTTGCAACTATCCACCAACGCGATTGAGGTTATTTCCTGGAGAGGAAATAGAAGAACCACAGCGGAACAGGAGGGCCAGGCCACTCGACTGTTGCCCGTCTGAGGGTGGAGCCGTTGTCTCAGAGAGGCCGGATGAAGGTTATTTCCTGGAGAGGAAATAGGTTAGAAATTCGCAGCGGAACAGGAGGGCTAGGCCACTCGACTGTTGCAAGTCTGAGGGTGGAGCCGGTGTCTCAAGGAGACTGGAAAGTAATCTTCTCACTAGGAGGTATAGCAGGAGTGGTTCAAAAGGGCCGCCTCCTGGAGAGAGTCACTCGGCTTGGGTTCACTGCAGGCCTTGGAAGAAGCCCCTGAAGGGTTTCCTGTGCCAAATTATGAGACAGCCGGGTGCACTAACACTGCGGACAGGCCTACAGGCGCCAGTGGCAGTCGAGACAGTCCCTCAAGCTGTCCCTAGACACAGGTTCTGTCTCCCAACAGGAGTATTTGTGCTCAAAAGAGAGCTAGTTACAGGGTAACCAGCTACCGCCTCAGTGGTCCTTTGGACGATTTTTAGTCTGGGATGGCAATGCCTCTCTACCTGACTTGGCTGTGGTAGCAACAAATACAAAACTTCTCCCAATCAGGTAGGTTCGTCAGGCCATGGACTTGCCAGCAGGCGCCAGAGGAGGTCCTTCCTTGTAGTGAGTCCAGCAATAACACTGCACGAGAATTATCCCTGCTCTACACTAGGCTTACAACAATTCCTGAAGGGTAGGGAGGTTAGAAATAACCTATACCACTCAGGGAGGGTAGTTGATAACCTCGATCACTGGGGGGGGAGGTACAGTACCTCGACCACTCAGGGAGAAGAGCAGATAACCTCAACCACTGGGGGAGGGTGAAGATAACCTCGACCACTCGGGGAGGGCTTGAAACCTCTACCACTAGGGGAGAAACAGCAACTAACCTCAACCAAGAAGCGAGGATGAAGATAACCTCGACCACTGGGGGAGGGCAGCAGCTAACCTCGACCAAGAAGGGAGGATGAAGATAACCTCTACCACTGAGGAGGGAGCAAATAACCTCAACCGTGAAGGGAGGGAGTGCTAACCTCTACTGAGCAGGAGATGATGTGAAGACTCTTGTTATCCCAAGGCGTAGGACTTCTCCAGTTCGGAGGTGGTCGAATGACGCTTTTGGCTGTTGACAGCGGCTTTTTATACAGCCGGTTTCCTTGATTTTTGAGGGCACCCCCTCAGGCGTGGCCGCCCCCTCCTCCGACAGTGGCGCTCCTGTTGAAGGGTTCTCACAATTCATTCCCCTTCTCTTGATTTTCTGCGGTGCGCTCTGAAGGATTTTCTGAAAATACTAAGTTTTCCAGGTCTCACACCAGGGGTTGTAAAGAAAAGAGTTCTCCCCTGGGTTTACAATAATTTCGAATTTAAGAATTTTAGAAATGCAATAATAAGTAACGGGGAAGTAAGGCTGTCATATCACATCTGGATACGAAGAACTACATGAAATAACCCAGGACTTTCAGTGTAGGTGTTGGGCACTTCGGTATACAAGATATTTTTGGGCATCATTGCCTATACTACTTTGCGGTTGACCTGAATTGACCTAATGTTTGACTGGGGAATTTCACGCTGAATCCAAAAAAAAAGTAAACAACAAGAGAGGGGGATTGCCCCCATAAAGGACCGAGAGAAAAAACGCTCCAAATTATTACGCAACGGAGCTAACCCGCACAATCCCTGAAAATTTTATTGAAATCGGATCAAAAGTGTGGAAGTTATGGCTGTGGCAAGGAAATGTGTACAGACAGACGGACATACAGACACGAAACCAAATTTGTTCAGGAGGTCTTGAAACGCAAAATGCGAGTGGAAATTTCGATTTCGGAGCACAACCATTTGTTTCATTTCAAAAGTGAAAACAAAGCTTCCGCTGCCTTGCAGGCTCGGAAGCAAAATCTACTTTCCTATATGAAGTTTTCGAGCTAGGGCGTTTTGAAAATGTCATTCCCTAGTTTCTACCTCTTAGAGAAGACCGTCGGTAACGGAAAGCTTTAGGCCTCTTTCAGACGATCCACGCTTTGCCCACACCAGTGGTAAGCGATTTTACGAGGGGTGTTTTCACACGCGTCCACTGATTGTCAACCCCCCTGTCAGCCCCTTTCCCCACTGCTACCTGGTACACACGTCTTTACCTACTAGTTCTCTGTTCAATGCTATTGTGAACAGCATGATGGAATATTCTCAAGATCAGATTACAGCTATTTCTGTGTTGGTGGATCAACTAAGACGAAAGAAAAGGAAATTTAGTTTCAAAAATCGCTAAAAAACACGCTTTTTGTGTAAATTACCATCTTAGGAAATTACCTATGTAGGAACATAATATATGGTATATTCAGAATCAGAGTGAAATTTCCTATAAGAATCACCCACCAAATCGGGTAAAATGATTCTTTGAAAATTCGCTCATCAACTCATGCTGGGACTTTTTTATTTATTTACTAAGTACTTTTCTGGAATACTTCATCCCATCATCAGTTACAAACATACGATAACAGTGTTTATTGTATGTTTAGACCTGATGATGGGATGAAGTATTCCCGAAAAGTACTGAGTAAGTAAAAAACTGTGTTAATCTGAAGATAATATTTTTTGAAAAACGAAAAACCTACTGATCCCTAATCAACCGTTCTCAGGTCCCATAAACATCCATATTTTCCAACTTCAAAAATAAACCGTTCTGTATTTAAAAAATCGGTCATTTCGCTATTAAATTGACAGCTTGTTACAAGAAAAAGACACCTATTGCATTGACTGCTCAGGGATTAGTGGGAGACCAGTGGAAACTGTCTGAAAGGACAGGTAGGCGGCCAAGTACCTAGTGTTGATGATTGATACCTGCTAGTGGAGGTCTGTTAACAAAAACCCTCTGTGGCGGTCGGGTGACGAACTGTAGGGACACAACCGTTTCTCCGTCTGAAAAGCGCCCATAAGGTGTATATACCTGCTGTGTTGTGGGACAACTGTGTTTTTCCAACTGTGGATCGTGTGAAAGGGGCCTTAGGACACAACTATACCCCAAGTGGGTACACCAAATTTCAATAATTTTGGTCCATGGTGACTAAGCATAATGCTTCGGCGGTTCGGCGCGACCCCAGATATTGTAGCCTCCCCTTGTTATTACTCTCCATGTCTATTCGAGTGCCACTACGTAATAGATACGATAGATTAAGAATAATATAATAATGTTCTGGATCCGTGCTTTTTAGCGAATTCCCACTAATATAAGCTTCCTATTTATGTGATATCTGTTCCGACACTGAGTTGCACTATGAGGAATACCCTTGGTTCAGAAAAACGTAATTTATTTTTCGCCGAACTAACCAGCCATTAGTAGTTTTTATTATATCATTTTTTCAAAATTTGGGTCAGCTGAGATGTCACATCGGGCCACCCTGGCGAGAGGGGAACAATGACGTCATAAGAGGTACAAACTTTGGAAAATCATAGACAGATAACTATAGAGAGTGTGGTTGGTGCCAAAACACTCAGGATAGAATTATACTTCCATTGAAGGGTATAAAATAAACACGTGAATATCCCTCATCCAGGAGCGCGGTATTGACGTGAGAACGTAAAAATGCTAGGTAAAAAAATATAGTTGTTAAACTCCAAAATAGCTGTTAAGTGCCTCCTGGAAACAAGTAGCGTATATATATAGATGGCATCGTGGAAAATACTCCTTATAGGTGAAGGGGGGGTTAGATTAGTAACTCCTTAAGGGTATTTGTGGTAAAATACTCCTCTTATGTATTAGGATTAGTTATATTAGTAACTCCTTATAGGTATTAGTAGTAAAATACTCGTTATGGGGATCAGGATTAGTAAGAAATTTACGTAGATAGGATTATGTAGTCTTCGTCGCACTCCAAACCTGAGGGATACTATTTTGGTAAAGGCGTTACGTTTCGGCCTATTATTTAGATTCTGTCCATCCTTCGGCCCCCTAAACAATTCATGGAACGAGAGAAAGCGGGTTGATGACGGATAACCGGGGTAAAGGGTTGTTTACGCACATAATACTATTATAGACCGCTAACCCAACGTAGGGAGAGACTTTGAAGATAGCGAGCCTTCACAAATTACACGAACGTAGCACGCAATGCTTCCCCATTGGAGATTCGTTGCTTACCTTCACATTGATCTCGCCTACGAGCCTTTCATCTTACTATCCCACTATACTACACCTTCAATAATTTATTATGACACCTAATACAACACAAAATAACTCTGACTCCCTCTTATAGATTTACTTTTTGTTTCATCGGTCTCTCATCGGTGAATTATTGTAACGCTGAAGATAAGATATATTTTATTAAATAATATACTTATTGTATCATTCATGTTTTACCATGACAAATATTTTTACAAATATAAGATTTGTAATAATACCTTTGTACCTACTACACTACATACGTTTCATGCCAACAGTCATAAATATAGGACAAGAACGTCGCTTCGCAGCAATATCGCAAGAACAGCGTCATGACTACAAAATGTGATTTTTGCGCTACAAGAATGTTGGATACTGTCGGATAGAGCTCTTTGAGTTCTATAAGCCGCTAGAGAGCAGATAAAACGGTATTCAATGACCGTGGATTTGGGTGTTGCGGAGCGAGAACAAGGGTTGGTGCATCTTAGTTTTTACCAGCTGCCTCAGTTGTTGGATAGATAGATACGTGTTTATTGATAGCGTACAGTTTAGTGCGTACGTAACAACTGTCACAAGCTAAATACTACACATAAAATAGAATTTAAAATAAAAATAAAAAACACATTGTACATATTTTAGCTTGAGTGCTCCAGAAATCACTAAAACACACCTTCATACCGTCACTCAACTCCACTTAACCTTCAAGCGTTCGCGTGGACAGTCAAGTGACTGTCATCTTCGTAATCCGAGAAAAGCGCGCGTTGGCAAGACTGATTTCCACATGTCATTCCCCTACCTCTGATCCTCTTACGTACTCTCTGATAGAATTTGCGAAAAAGTTAAAGTTTTCAAGCTCCACACCAGGGGTTGTAAAAAAAAGAGTTTTCCCCCTGGGTTGAAACATGAATGACAATTTTGGTTTAATATTTTCAATAATGAACCTTTGGAATCGAGCACGAAAAAAAATGTTTAACCCCCATCAAAATTTGAGGTTTTACGTTTCAAGGTACGTACAATCCAAAAATCGAATAAAAAAAAATCCGTCCGTCCGCCGTACGACGTCAACGGCACTTTCCTTTATTACCATGGACCAAAATAAATGAAATTTGGCATACCGGCCTCATTCGGGGTCTAGTTGTGCCGCGAAGCTTGGCGTTACCGTCAGTCTTCTCTAAGGGGTAGAAAATTGGGGATGAAATTTTCAAAACGCCCTAGCTCGAAAATTTCAAATAGGAAGGTATATTTTTTCCATCAATTTCGAATAGAACACAATTTGTAGCGTCGAATGAGACCTCGTGGAGCATTTTAGGACCAACCGTTCGCTCCCTGTAAGGACTTAAGGGTTGAACGAAAAAAAGAGCAGAAAAACGAGTGTGAATCGCAATTCTTCCCGTGTTGCCAAATTCTCCGAACCAAGTTTGTTGTTTACTTTCAGGAGCTTCCTTAGTTACTGAATTTCATTAGGAATGAATGATACAACTCTCCGATAATAATAATTACAGAAAGATACCTACTCATTGTCGCCAAGAGATGATTGTGAACCTCGCGGTAGGTGGGTATTTATGTCAACAGGATCTTTGCAGATGGGTGATCTGTACAGAAAATAATAAACCATTGTGTAATAATTTGCAGCGTTTTTACAAGAATTTGGAATAAGCAATTTCACAAAATTGAACAGTCAAGAGGGAAGGAAGGCTGTCATGCTCCACTGCTATATATCCGATTAATTCTTGAACAATTTGCATTATTAGCTAATTTATATGTGTATTTATTTATATAATTATGAGTCAATTCAGACAATATCTGACCCTGGGATCGATATAAAAAATCCCCCAAAAAACCAAAAGGATTAGTTTGGCCAGAATATTTGGAGTACCTACTCCAAGAGGTCCGATTTTGAAAATTAAGTGTAAAAAAACTTGATTTTGAGGTTTTGGGTGTAAATCACCTTCTGAAACATAGGAACAGCATATGGTATAATTCAGAATCGGCGCGAAATTCCCTACAATACGAACCACCCACAAAATCGGTTAAAATGGATGATTTGGAAATTCGCTCATGAACTCATGCTGCATGAATAGAATTTTAATATTTTTCACATCAAACTCAAATAACGTAGTTTCTTTTGTGGATATTACATATAATATATATATATATATATATAATGTGGGGTTTGTATATTATATAAGTAAATTACAATTTCCTCGTTTCCTTGAAAGACTGGCAGACACGGAGGTGTTCTCTTCGTTAACACTAGGCTAGTCGAAACGTAGGTATTATATCTACGAAGATAAACACCCAAGTGTACAAATATTGACTTCAAATACGTGACGATGCAGCTGGAAGAGGGGGCTGAGCGAGCTGAGACGGCAATGAAACCCTTCAAAGGAGAGGGACTCCAGCTTATTTTCACCTAGTGGCTTTTTTATACAGCTCGATTTCCCTGGTGGACAATTCTTTCCTCTCCGTGGATTTATGAGGATCCGTCTCATTCAGCCTCTGGCCCATCTAATTAGAACTATTTAACCAGAGTTACATCTTCCTTCGATTGCTCCCAGTTTTCTGCCTCGCTGGCATTCCGCTCAGAATCCCTTTACTTGCTTCAACGAAAGGTGACAATCCTGCTTGGCGTTCTTTACGGCGCCGGCGGAACGTTTACGTCCGACAGGGGAAAAGTTTTTAAAGAGAAACTTTAGAAATCGTTACGTGCGCGAACCTTCAAGAATGAGGGAGTAGGTTCATAAAACGACCAGGACCCGTCTTCAGGTCACCACGGATGAAGAAGGAGATAAGGGTACGTGCAACAACTGTTATTATATACCCACGAAGATGACCCGACCAAAGACCTAACCTAGGTCAACTCATAGGACGAACATAAAAAAAAGTCGTCCCATGACAAACTGAATAGAGGAACCTCCTTTTTTGAAGTCGGTCAAAAACCCGAAGGACGTCAACTAAAACACAGACGGCAACATACTGTCCGAGCCATATACATATTAGAACTTTTGATTTCTGCACATAAAAGCGTTGGCAGTTTGGATACAATAACTAAATTATTGACACGAGAAATATGATGAACATAAAACTTACTTAGTACCTTTCTGTAGATTGACGGCCTCGAGAACTTGCTAGAGGTGGAGTTTTTTAATTTTTCAATTCACTCACATTGCCCTTCCGCTCTCTTCAAGAACGTACTTTGAAATCTAAATTGTTCAACTTTTTAACTCTTTAGCACATAGTTCTTACCAAGAATTCATTCATGCAGTAAGTACCTTACAATAGTGGCTTAATCATTCTCATATTTTAAATTAAGTAACCAAGGGGATAGGCGACAGAGGCACTTTCCATGGTATTTACTATCATCACAGGAGGAAGGTGAGGTTTTGGAGCAACTGCGGAAGGCCCCGGAATAGACCCGGGTTGCTACCGCTAGGGTTCTTGCTTGCATCAAGTGCGCACCCACCTGTCCCCTCCTCACTCTGATCTACTAGGAAAAGTTAACTGACATTTGTGTGTTCCTCATCCTTCCCATTAACCAGACCTGACACCAAGTGAGTTTTTCGTCCTCCCGCGAACTTGATGAGACATTGTTTTTGGAATAGATGCGATTTTCGGATGGTGCAGTAATAGGAGTTGTGGTCTCTCAGTAGAAGGCTTACTAGTTTTTTTTTTTTTTTTTAAGAAAAAGACAATTGTAAAATTTATAAACTATATTTTTCATTTCGCCCAACCTACCACAACATAAAACTCTGCAGTCGACGGCCCTCCTGGTGCAAAGTGTATCTCACATGTTCAAAAAAAAAAAAAGCTTACCTATTTATCATTAATATAATTTTATATTATGTCAATAAAGTCTATGTTCTACCCACTGCTATCTCAGATATTTTACCATGGCTTTAAGACGTTCAAACTAACCCAACATTTCCTTCATTGATTCATATATGAAAGCTTTTGGTCAATGGCTGTTACGAAATTGCAATCGAAGAAAACTGTCGCTGACGTATAGTTGTGCATCCATCGACTGGAGAAACCTCGTATTAAGAAATTACCTTTATATGGATAGCATTCATGATTTTTATAACGTGCGTGGTTGATTTTTTTCTTGCTGACTATATGATGACGAGCTCTAGCGGGATGTTTACCCGTTTTCAACCCATGATATTACGTAGGTACCCAGTTGAAACAATTTATGATTGTTTCAGGGACAAGACAGACTGTGAAGTACCTTCCCATGATTTTTTTAACATTGACGGATTACTTAGTGGCCGAGCGAACTGAATTTTACAACGGCCCGCATCACTAACAACTGTTGATTTCCTTGAGGTTCACTCCTGGAAGAAAGGTAAATCCAGTTGAGTTGGGATTGAGGTATTAACATGTAACAGGAAACGGAGCAATTTTCAGTAAAGTCATGCACCTGCGTCGGTTTAATAATAGATTATTAAAACTATTTCTAACCCAAATATGTTGTCTTCATCTTGCTTTCTAGTCATCAAACTTTTACTTAGAAAATACGCTATGACACCTACCCTACCTAGAAAACTAACTTGTACGTTGGGGAAGATTATTTGGTAGTATTTCTTCTGTTTTCTTTCGAAATTGTGATTAGCAGTGATTAATACTACACTGACAGGATTCACTGGAGCGTTCACGCATCTACTTCAAAAGTAGCCTCATAGAAAGCTTTGAAGTTCTAAAAGTTACTAACTGCACGGATTCTGTCCACGGTCTGACGGTTATTTAAACTAGGAGTACAACGTTAATTGAACTATATGTACCTAATTTATATTTAGTCGGTAACTGCGACCTTTCGGGGACGGGAAGGCTTTTTCAATAATGTCTCTCTCTCCTAATAACAAGTTGAAGACACAATCTGAAGAGCCTTCATCACTTTTGAATAATGACTGAAATGGCTCAAGACTTATTTATACCCACAATCGAATTCCTTCACTATCTTATTTGTTCTTGGATTTTAATGAGTAACTCTTGTATGGACTATAAATCTATCTGCCGGGCCTCAACAGGGAAGGCAAGACTCTGAAACGTCGAATCATACTTGGTATGAACACGCACATAATCAGTGTATTGCAGGTACGAAAGGGTCAATACAAAGAGAAAGTGTTTGAACTAATCTACTTAGGCTTTTGATTGTACTCTACCAATTTCTTCTACTAAAGTAAAAATTGAATTATGTATTTAGTAGGAATGGAAGTAACATGTTGGAAGTACATTGCTGATCTTCGGCCAGGCCTGGGCTTGATTCAGATTGTGATGTACGCGGACTATACATAATCTTTGATTCGATCCTCATCTCCTATTGCTCGTTATTGCGCCATGGGAGGGAGTCAGTAGCATCGTAGCGTATGACCCAGACATTGACATTTTCCGCCCGCAGCTCTGATCCATGTTCAGTCACTCTGCTCGGCCTCAGGATCGACTCTTCTGACTACTTGGACTGAGCATGTGGGGGGTACTGCCGGTGGGGGGTGTCTGGCGAAGATGGTTTTTCTAGCTGCGTTTGGCTCTCGATGGTGGTCTCCAGTGAAGCATTGCAAACCGTCAACTATGACTTCTTCAAGTCCCGCGCCCAATATTGTATTCTGCTGAGGGGAAATGCGTCGGGTGCAGCAAGAATCCTCACACTTCGCTCTATATAGAGCAAAAAGGTAACATTGAGGTCCAAAAGATGTTATCTGCACAGCATGAGGGTAAATTGGGTACCATCCAGTATTCAGAAAAGGACGGACTTCTATACTAACGACTCCAGGGATCTGATGGGTCTGTATTCTTGAGCTGGTTTGTTCCCCGACAGAGTCAACTTGGACTTCGGCGCATATTCCACGATGAACGGTGTCATATGGGACCAGATAAGACCCTGCCTTCAATAGCAGCTCACTTTTGGTTCCCCCGAATGAGATCTTGTGTACTGAAATAAGTCAAACACTGCTTGATATGTGCTGTCCATAAAACCAGAACTGGTCCGTGTCAAGGATTTATATTACCAATTGAGAAGCCCAGCACCCCTTTTCGTACATTGCACGGAGACTGTCTTGGCCTAACACCAGTGAAGAAACCTTCACAACCAGTGAAGGTTTCAAGCATCTATTGGTCATTGTGGATGCATTCACTAAGTATTGCTTCCTATTACTCCTCTGTTCCACCTCTCCTGTGGAAACTGAAAAAGTTCCACTCATGCAGCATGAGTTGATGAGCGAATTTTCAAAGAATAATTTTAACCGATTTGGTGGGTGATTCTCATAGGGAATTTCACGCTGATTCCGGATATATACCATATTGTAACGAGACAGACAATTAGGGTAAGAAATTGAAAGAACTTGAATTTTAAATTGGTTAATACCTAGAAGGGGCGCGAGCAGCGCCACTAGAGAGAGGTAGGTTGTACTCGAATTTGCCGCTAGGATCGCTACTAATGAAATTCAAGAGCTAATATTTCAGCCACCAGGAGAGCAGGTATCGAGGTGACGTCAACTCTGAGTCAGGGTGACGTCAATTTTGACCAATCCGATTGAAATGGGGACAATTTTATAGTATATAAGGGCGAGCACGACGCCTTAAAATTCAGAATACATTCTCCCCTTCAAGGGCTCATACCTCCTAGTGAGAAGCGATCTTCCCGGTCTCCTGAGAGACAACGGCAACCTCTTTCCGGCTTAAGTGTAAGCAATGGCTTCACCTACCCGGCTTCCTTTGTGAAGCAACGGCTCGACTCGTCCCGGCTTCATCCGTGGAGCAACGGCAACTCTTCCCAGGTCGGGGGCGGCGCAAGCCTCTCTTACCCTTCCTGTGGAAACATCATCTTCAGGAAAGTGCTTCCCGGCTCCCCTTGCGGAGCAACGGCTTCTACCCCCAGGTTCTACAGGAGAGCTTAGGCCCCTGTACGTCTTCAGTCACATACCTCTACTGTGAGAAAACTCCAGTATCGTAGGTCGATCTTCCCGGTCTCAGGAGAGACAACGGCAACTCGGCGCAACAGGAACCTCCTCGGACGTTCCCTCTCGCTGTCGAGGACTCTCGCCGCATCACCTCGCACTGGGCGCCGCGGGCATACCGCCGCCCCCAGCTGAGCGTTCCGGTACTCGGTCCCAGGAGTAGGGTCCCGGTGGGAACTCCTGTGCGACTTATTGGGATAACCTGGAGCCCTATCGACGTCGACAAAGTGAGATAACTCCTTCCTCCGTCATATAGGTACTCCCTACGAGGGCTCCTCCTTCCAGTCAGCCGACTCAGGAGTTGCCTGAAGTACCTACTTCAGAAGAGGTCTTTTTCCTCAATTGCTCCGAATTTTCTCCTCACTAGAGTTGGAGTTCGGAGGAAGAGAAGGAGCTTGGAAAACCACTCTAGAAATACCTATATCTCTACTGGGCTAGCCCATTCAGAATATACGTTTGAGTGTGTGTGTACCAGCCTTTCTCGGTCACAGGTTCAACCCAAACCTCAATACGACCTTGAGCTTTAAAGACCTAGCCGACTACCGAAAAACGGCCGTTGAAGAAGCACACCAACACACAGACAGACAAGGACCCCTCTTCGCCTCTCGTCCCCACTCTTGGACACTGAAGAGAAGTTACCACCAGAGGACTGCCTGCGCCACAATCCGTAAGCCAGCTCTAAGGGCCCATCAAGGGTGTATAGATAAACCGCTGTAACCTGGCACTTGGGACTGGCGCGTCCGAAAGGCGAGAGGGTGGAAAACCCTCACTATTCCTATTCTCAGAACATCGTTTACCCCGTAAAACCCCGCCAATAATATAATAATAAGGGTCGAGGCCCGGTCTTCCCCGACCGATGTTTTCTGCCATGAGAGTACACGATTTCTACCTACAATCCATGTGCCAGGTTACAACGGTCTGACTATACCATCTCCCTTTCTCTCTTAACCTTCAGTCCGGATAGACGACTAGACCTTTCTGACGGATAGTGAGGTCCACTGGACCTCTCACATAATTTCCGTTGATTTGGTGTAATAAATTCACACCAACTTCAGGAATCCAGTCGAAAACCATCATATCAATGAAAAGATTTTTATTATTAAAGCATAATTTACAACTTTGACAGAATAAAGAAAAATTTCAAGTCAATGAATTTGAATTCAGCCTTATTGTTTCCGAGTCTTCAAGGCAGCGGAAGCTATGTTTTCACTTTCAAATGAAAAAAATTGTTGTGCTCGAAAATCAAAATTTTCACTCGCATTTTGCTTTCCAGGGCCTGCTGTACAAATTTGGTTCCGTGTATGTCTGTCTGTCTGTCCCCATTCCCATGCCACAGCCATAACTTCCACAATTTTGATCCGATTTCGATAAAACTTTCAGGGATTGTACGGGTCAGCCCCGTGATGGTCCCCTTTGAATTTCATCGCCATCTGACCATGGATAGCTTGAGAGCATGCGCAAACGTGAATCTCCTGAAACCCCGGTATCTCAGTTCCTAATTGACCCAGTTCGCTCAAATTTAGAGGGTAGTTGGGGGCTACCATTACCTTCTAAAACAGTGCGACATAAAACAAGAACAACGAAATTCATAATTTCGTAATCAACACCACCAGTGGCATTGAATAACTGGCATTGAATCGAGAGAAAGCCAGTCAGGAGGATAGATAGGTCCAGTGGACACCTGTGGGGGCACGGATAGAGAGGTCCGATGGACCTCATACTGGAAGCGCGGGTTCAAAGAAATTCGCTGTAGAGCAGGAGGGGCGCGGTACTAATGAACAGCAATAACAACACTTGGTTAATCACTGATAGCTAGGAGGGTACTGAAGACGCCGACACCCTCGGTCTTCTTATTCACCCCTTAATTCCCCTCCAAAGTTTCGCTCGAGGTCCATGGGACCTCTATCCGGACTGAAGGTTAAAATTCGTAAAAATCAAATACTTATTGAAATTCAAGTGATAGTCCGAGTCAGTGTTGATATTCCTCCTCTCTCAGCTCATCTATCTAGATCTCTAGATCATCTCTTATATTAAGTTGAAATACGTATTTTTGTCGACTAGAGTCTGTAATTACTACTCTTGATATCTCTAATATATCCTATTCTATTGTTGTATATCAGAATTTAGTGTGACCAGAAACCGCCTTTGCTCAAATAAATTTCTCTTTTGGGCGCATCAGTCTAGTATAGTTTGATAGGCTAATTAAATCAGTGAGTAACTAGGTTTAGGATTTGATGTCACGATTAGATATGTCCGACCTCTCAGTGGTTAGCCTTCCTAGTGATCGTCACCTTACAATATGTTCCTAAGTTTAAGATGGTGATACACACCAAATACCTCAAAAAACACGTTTTTTAAAGCGATTTTTGACTCCAAATTTTCAAAATTTGACCCCTTGGAGTACTCCAAAAATTATGGCCAACGAACTCATCCTTTCTTTTGATATTATTGACATTTTAAAAATTGTTTGGATTTTGTATCTCTATCCCTCGGGCAGATATCGTCTGGAGCGATATATATATATCTATATATATATATAAAAAATACAAATAATATATATGTATGCATATAAAAAATTTCAAATTTAAGGAATCGTTTTAGAATGGTCTGTAACGGATTTCCATGAAGAAAATTATCAAAAATGTGCATTACAAAAATTTTGAAGCCATTGCAATAGCTTCATTTTCTTCGAAAATTCGCTAAAACAATTCCTTCCCGTGATAGGCTTATTTGGAACACCCAAGTTCGTCGTGGCAGATGCAGGTTCCAATTTCAAAAACACTATATTCCCAAAGCTTTTGGACACCCTTAAAATTGAGCACCAATGCGTCAGCCCTGATGTACATAGGCAATGGACAGGTTGAGAGGTACATTCCCAATGCAGGACCCTACGAAGTTATTTCCTGCTTGCCACGTGGGTGAATGGATTGAATAGAGTTGGTACTAGATTTGTGACAAAGGCTGCCAAAGAACAACTTCGTCGATGGGTCACTGATTGGTCACTGATGTGTGACATTGGATTCCTGCTGGACTCTATGGAAGAGGAAGAAGGAAACCTGGACCTGGGATGTCTTCGGGTTTTACGATACTAGTTTTATTTATAACCCAGTTATTTCTGTTCCTAACAGGTGGTTTCACTGTTTTTATATTAGTTTATTAGCTTAATAATGGAACGTTATGTTGTGAGCTCGGTTGCATGAGTTTGTCACATTATTACTGCATTTAATAGTTCCTTTGTTTCATCTTGACTAGATGTACTAGGACTAAATGTATCTATATTTGTTTCTAGCTGTTCCAGTCTTTCATTTGCCTTCAATTTTCTGCTTCAGGTAAGTTCGGGTTTATTATGATTGTGTTAATATAGTTTCTATTTTTATTGTAGAATGTTGTAGTTTTTAAAATCTTTGCCTATATATTATAATGCCTTGTTGTATATAGCTTGTAGATGTTTGGATATTACTCCATGTTTCTTGCATCGTGACAGGAAAATATTTTGTGATTCTAATTTACATTTCATAGCTATAATACGCTTAACATTCGATTACTCTTCCTGTGTGTCGGTGAGGCTGGTCTCACTTGCGTCCCCGCTTCCTCATTGCAGGTTGGTATCATGCTGGTTTTAGGAGCCATAGTATACATTTACTAAGTTGGGATGAGGGTGAAGAATAACGGCAGGTCCTAGTGTAAGTAGTTTCAATTTCCAAACGTTTTCGCTCATGGAGCATCTTCAGGGCTAGGTTAAGGGGGCAAGGGACGGAGCCCAAAATGTCCTCAAAAATGCCTAAATCTCAAGTACTGGTGGGTTTATAAGAACTATTACTATAACATTATTACTACTTAGG
>JAEMON010000001.1:49081491-49094288 GCA_030264115.1 Lygus lineolaris | reverse complement strand
AAGTGCGGACTTTTACCCCCCACTCCCCTATTTATCATCCTTTCTGGACCTCAATACCCCCAAGCCCCAACCCACAAGACCTGGGGGGATGCCCAATATACTCAATTTCAATTGAGGCGTTTATCGTTTTTGAAACCTAAGATCCTCTACTGTTCATCGGTTACAGAAATGGCCATTGTAAGTAGCTACACTCTAAGAACTTGGACTCTGCACACTTCCATCAGCTTAGGTATCCATGAATTAACTCCCAAAATTACCTCTTTTCAACGTTTTAGGTTACCCCTTACAACCTCCTTTTACGATGGACTGTCCCCCTTTCTGATGGATGGCGTCGGGAAACAGTGGTGGGAACCAATCTCCCAGAACTAGGTACTTACCAGTGGCTTGAAAATTAGCATATCACCCCCAGATAAATTGGGGCGCAGCATTTTAGGGGGAATAGGGACCTGAAAACGACACGTTAGGGGGAATTATTAGAACACGTTAGGGGGAATGAATTTTGAAAAAGCCTGAAGCATGAAAGTTAGTGGAGCCAGCTTTCGAACTCTGCATTTTCAGCATACTTCCTGTCTGAATTTTGTCAAGAACCTTCATGATGACGTGAATATTTAGGTGCTTGAAATAATACTGCTTATTCTACGAAATTCGACGATAACGCCATCAATCCTGGACCTTGCCCCCTAACGTGTCGTTTGTTGTTACCCCTATCGTGTTCTTCTCTCTGACTCTTCGCAGGCCCCACTCCCCCTAACTTGTTACGGCCGATAAATTGATCGAACCAGACGATTAGGTATTATTGGGTACCTATAATATATCTACCTAGCTTAGCATACCTGGGAAGGTTGGTGAGTAGGTACATAGTAGACAGTTTGTGCAGAGAAGTTTTGATTAGGGACCCAACTTGACACACTACTTATCACTAGTATACACTGCACAGATCGAATCGAAAAGAGCCCATATCACCCCGAACGCGGCGGGAAAATCGCGCAAGACCGAATCTCGAAGGCGAAGCACCTAATCGTGAAGGACAGCTGCAACAAATACTCTGCAATCTGGAAAAAAACTAGATGCAAAACGTGACGGACGCCCGGTAAAGACTGAAGACTGATGCCTGATGGGAGATGAGCTGGGGACCAGTGCCAGAGGACCGGGTCTGGAAAATAACTGCGAAGAAAGAACGACCGTTCAGTAGATCAGGGTTCAGATTGCCATTGAATTGACGCGAACTGCGAATTAAATGGTAACGTTAGGAGCAGGTGCCTAACAAACGGTTCATTTGGGACCAATGAGAAGCGTCTATTGAGAACTGCACGTATCACGTGACTATACTGAAAAACACTACCTAGTCGCTAAAGCCATCGACACTTTTCAACTTTTGTCTCATGTCAGGTAGGTAGAGGTTTGCCAAGACGTTTTTTACTTAGTCCAGTCGAATATTGCTCCCGAGTATACCAATAAGGCGGATGCATTATTTTTGACTTTTGGGAAGTGAACTTTTTTTCATCCAAATCAACATTTCTATTCCCATTTGATGTGAATATTAGATCTTCATGTACATACCTAGGATGGTAGGGGAAAGACAGATTTTCCGCTCTCAAATTTTGAAGTGTTCGAAAAGAGAATTCAAAAAATCTGGCAATGTAGCACTAGCATCTCATTATTAATCTTCATGAATTTTAGCGAATTTCCGAAAAAAATGAAGCTATTGCAATGGCTTCAAAATTTAAATTCTTAATGCAAATTTTTGTAAATTGCCTTCATGGAAATCCGTTTTAGACCATTTTAAAACGATTCCTGAAATTTAACACTTTTTTATATGTATTTATATATTTTGATGTAATATATTTACATATTTGTAGTATATATGTGTCATCCCAGACAATATCTGACCGAGGAATCGACCAAAAAATCTGAAAAAATTTCAAAATGTCAATAACATCAAAAGAAATGATGAGTTCGTTGGCTAGAATTTGTGAAGTACTACTCCAAGGGTTCAAATTTTGTAAATTTAGAGTCAAAAGTCGCTAAAAGCGCGTTTTTGAGGTTTTTGGTGTGAATTACCATCTTAAACATAGGAATATATATGGTATATTCGGAATCAGCGTAAAATTTCCTATAAAAATCACCCAAAAAATCGGTTAAAATCATTCTTCAAAAATTCGCTCAACAACTCATGCTGCATGAATGGAACTTTTTTCAAATTTTTCAGAGCACTTCAAGTGCGCCAAAAATCAATTTTCCAAAACACCTGTTTTTGACAACCCAGGCATGTACCTTGGGACAGCCATCTTCGTACCTTGGGACTAGTGTCTGAACCTTGGGAGGGAGTAGCGAATCTGTATTAAAAGAAAGGTACTGTGCAAAAATATGATTGAAGAGCAAACATGAAAAAAAACCGTCTTATGCCTATAATAACTTATTAAATTAACTTAATAATTCGCTGAAAGCACTAGAATTTAAGCTAGGTATCGCAATGGGTCCACAATTTTAGGAATACAAATTTCACTAATGTTTTAAGGAACGAATTTTGCTTGAGCCTCAAGAGGTCATGGAATATTAAAGTAACAAAGAAATGTCATCAGGAATACTGAAATTGAAGTTACAAATCACGAAACGATAAAAAGTGGTGTCCCAGGGTACAAGACTAGATTTGTCCCAAGGTACCTACATACACAGCAAGTTTTTCTGTTAGTGGTCATAGTTACGAGAAATGTGAAAGAAACTTAATGAAAATGTTAGGGACTTCATATCGAACCTCAATTAGTACAATGAAATTAAAATTACTGAAAAAAATTACCTATCCTTTTCGAAATTGACGATTTCTGAAGACAAAGCCCTTTTTCCAAAAGAGCTCAAAACAAAAAAGTTGCTAGCACAGTGTTAAGGTAAATGATTTAAAGTTGTTGTTGAAAGTTTTCATATCAAAAAGGCTGTGGAATGCCGCCAGGGATTAAATTTTTCTTGCATCCTTTCAAAATGATCTGAGTGTTGTCCCAAGGTACAAACGTCCCAAGGTACAAGACTTTCCCCTACGTACAATCTTGGTTTTGGGTCAGTCTGTCGGTCTGTCTGTGTGTCCTTGAATCCAGCCACACAGATGGTACCTACCTACCCTATGATGATACCCCACTGAATTCCGCAAAATTGCAGCCTCTACTTATTTATCAAAGTCCTCTAAACTTAAACTTCTCGCTGGTATCTAATGGTCCAATTTTTAACAACCTTGGAGGATAGTTAACTATCAAACATTATATGATCCCATCCGATATGCACAAACGTCAAAATCGTCCTAACCAATCATCAAAATTGTATTTGAAAAAATCCTCAACATCGATTGCATTTATTTATTTAGTTTGGTATTTATTTTATTCACAAACACAGTTATTACACATATTTCCAAGCAGTTTCTAAATTGTACTTACTGCTAGATTCCCAGTCATTTACGATTTGGCCTATAGGTCACTATGTGACCCACGACTATGTGATGTGTGTGTAGGTCACTGTGTGGCCTTTCTTCTTTAGCTCACGATTGGTGGACAATTAGTGAAGTACCATCATTGACCCAAAATGTCCTCAAAATGCCTGAATCTAGGCTATCAAAAAAGCGATAGGAACTCTTACATTAACCTTATTACTACTTGGAACTAATAAGTTGAAAAAATGGAAAACGCTCCCTCCCTCCTAACCGTAACCATTTTAGCCTTTCTCCGTTAATTATCTATCAATGTCAAAACTGTTCCGGCATTCTTCCTATTATTCTATTCTCAAGAGCAGTGAGCTATTGAAATTTCAAATTCCAAATTTTAAATTTGATTCGAAATTCAAAATTTTAGAAATTTTAAATTTGGATAGCGCATTGCGCTTGCGATTTGAAAAAGAATTACAAAAAACAGAAATCAGAGATTTGTAAATTTTGGCTGAGAAAAGTTTAAAAAACTGTTCAACAACCCTCCGATAACACCGTTATAATTATAGGTACCTATACATAATTACTTGATTAATAATGAATGAATGATTAATTTGTTGACCTATAATTATAGATGATTCCTTATGAATTTTATCGATATCCGGCCGATAGTCGCAAACGAGGAAATCCTCCAAACATCAGTGTCCAACGAACCAATTTTCATCAAAATAGGTTGATAATACAATACCTATCGTAAATCTTCCATATTGAACCATTATACGAGCATTACAACATTTCATCCTGGAAATTTCCCTTTCCCTTTCTGGAATTTTCCTTTTTTTTCATTCTGGATTGGTCCAGAATTCTCGGACCAATGAAGATTCTTAGACTCCTGGTTGTAGAATTGTTTACGTACCTTACTGGAGAATCAGTCGTAAAAAGACTAGCGAGTCGATAAAGGTGGCGAGCGCTTTCGATGTAAGGACATCATCATCAGGCCGTCGAAAGAGTACTGAAGTCAGTCTGTTTTTGAAACTTTCAGTTTTGAAACTTTTGGACCATTTTCAAGTATGGTTATGTAATATCAAAATTGACTGTTACATATATGTTACATTCGTCACTCAGAGTACAAAATCTTGACCTGATGAAAATGGGCTCTGCGTATGGCTATTTTTTAATCAGCTTTTTAAAGCTCAGTGAGCGATTTCCAAAACGGTGATAAAAGAGGGGTATCTGATGAGCGAAACGGGTCTTGAATTTAGAAGTTGCTGCGTCATCCCACCCCGCGCCAGCATAGTGGAGGAAGGGAGGGGCATCAGCGCCTAGAAGTTACTACGTCACAAGTGTTCTTTCGGCCACACTAGGGAGAATTCTGAGCTGAAAATTGGCAACTAGAGGTTTATGAAGGTGCTAAATCCGAATTAAATGTCAAAAGTTGAGAATTCCTAAACTTGCGCAGACCTCATTGTCGTATTTCAGGATGTTTTTTTCAACGAGGCATCCCTGTTTAGGAGGCCATCAACATCGTTGAAGGAAGATGTGCCAAGCAAAAATGTTTTATTGGTTTTCTACTAACAGTATACAATCCGTTGCATCGAACAATCCCCTCTTATGAACGCACGGTCTAATACTTCGGCTGTCATTCCAGTAAACAGGGTAACCGCAACAAACTGATTTGGTTTGAATACAAAGTATGTCGTATGAATTCTGTAGACGGATACCTAGTCAACAAGGAAAATGGCTGCAATGAAGTTAGAACCACGTTTTGTGGGAAACCATAGAATTTGAAATACACCTACTTTCCATACCTACTTCCATGACAAGGAATTTGTCTCACTTGACTCGTAACTATTCCATGCGTACCTACCTACATAATGTACAAATTTTCAAAATATTCTCAGATTAGTTCAATTGGTAAACTAATGAGCTACTTATGTATTATAATTTCGTTGAAATGGAAGTTACATGCTCAATAAAGTTGTTTAGTTTCAGTTTCTTCAATTTGTTCCTGCCTAAACCCCCCTCTTAACCCCCCAAAAATTGTGTGATTCTTTTTTTCAACTTCGAGGGAATTTGTAATGAAAGAATTTTGTACAAAACAAAGTATTTTCGGAAATTTTTAATTCTCGGCGCAAATGGGTTAGGTAATTCTCCATCGTGATAAGAACAGTATGAATTTATTTGTCCAGGACAAGGAATTGACCACCTTATAATTCAATAACTTCCTATATTAAAACCAACCTATAATAGATACCTTCCCGAAATCAAAGGACGCAGATCAGAGAAACGTTGATGACTGAAGGACAGGCACGGAACCAAATGTTTTCAGAGAGCTCTGAAAATGAAATGCAATGGGAAATGTCGGAGGGCATAATATTTAGTTCTTTCGAAGGGACTTGAGACGACTCGAGAGGCCAAAGGTGTCAGAAAATGGAAGGCTTTTGCGGATAGTACTCATATCCTTTCATTCATAACTGAACATTTGAAAATTATTTGGAAATTTGAAACAGGTAGGTACCTACCTACTTTTCAAATAATATAACTCACCAATGCGAGAATCCTCAAACACATCGCACAATTTTTACTTCTCTCTATCTCTAACAATGTGTCTACGTGTACCTATTTAGGATTCAATGTTTTTCCATTTCCGATTATTACTATGACTGGGGTTGCATGGAACTTCAAACTTGTAGGTAGGTAGGTACTTTCCTGGAATGAAATATAATTCTTTTCTAACTATCGACTACACAGAACAAATTGCGGCCAAGGTAGGTAAATATCCCGAGCAGGTAAGAACGACCCACACTTAAAAAACCTAGGAACAGGTAGGTAATTATAAAAAACATAATATTTAAGTAGCCTCTTTTAATAGCATGGTAAGGTACCTACCACTTAATTTATAATTAACTTACCTTGATTCAATGAAAGAATGTTCATTGATTGATAGTGGTTGATGTATAATAAAAGGAGAGATGATCTGATTGGAATTTGATTGATGGGAACTAAAGTACCTACCTAGTCAGATGAAGTAAAAGTCAGGACACCAGCAAGGGCAATACGCGTCTATGATTGCTGAAATTGAACTGTTTATTGAATTGACCGCAGTAGTGTTATGGAGCGTTGGCTAGTGAGTTGGCTCCGATCTGTGACTTCAGGGCCCCAAAGTGGTTTTTCTTATCAAGTTCTGGCTAAACCAGACGGAATTTCGCAGTGAAAATTGGTAGAGTTACTTAAATTTGAATTCCAAGTGATTACCAAGGGAAATCACAAATTTTTACTTTCTTCAGTCCACCTGAAGATGAAAGGAAAGTATTGCGATTCATGGGGAACCGTCTAGGAGTCAGCCCCCGACTACCCTCTAAATTTGAGCGAAATCGGTTCAGTAGGAACTGAGAAATAGCAATTTCAGGAAATTCACTTTTGCGCATGCGCACATGCTGCTATTGATCCTATGATGCTGAAATCAATAGGGGACCGTCTAGGGCCTAGGCACCCGCACAATCCCTGAAATTTTCATCGAAATCGGAATACAAGATAGTACAGTTTGCCCGGGACAAGGGCTCACCACAGACAGACAGACACGGAACCAGAGTTGTTCAGAAAGCTTTAACGCATAAAGCAAGTGGGCATTTTGATTTTTGAGGACACTTTTTTACTTTCCTCAGCCCACCTGAAGGTGAATGGAAAGTATTGCGATCAGCAGAAAACCCGATTTCTGAAAAACCACCTTTTACTGGTCCTAATCGACATCTGATCAATTTTCTCCACGTTTTGGAAAAGCGTATGTAAGTCCGTATGTATGTGTATGAAGACGATTGCGGCTCCTAAGAAAATGATAAAAAAAATCCGATTTCAAGGATTGGTTTCTACATGTCTGAGGATGACAGCCTAGGAATTTCAGCCCTCTAGGTCAATGATAAGGGGGAGAAAATATTCCAAATAGGGGAAAAACGTAGTTTTTAGCCCATTTTTTAGCTTTTCCAAACTGCTCTAATGATTTTGATGAAATTCACAGGATTTACTCTTCTAACAAGTAGAAACAAGTTCCAATACCCCTCATCTCTACAAAATAGATTGAGGGCCGAAATCAGCGTTAAAATCCGCAAAAATAGCCATTTTTCAGGTTTTTACGGGTGAGGAAATGATTCCCCATTGTGCAGGTACATACTCATTTCATGTAGTACATATTTTACCTATGTGAACGAATCACATAATGAATTCCATATCCATACAAACTCAAATAGTCGTTCTCACTCCTTCAGCTTTGAGACATTGGGCATAATTAGGATACGAGGAAGTAGGTAAACAATTTTAAAAAATGGAAACAACCCTCTATCCAGTAAAAAAAGTTGCAGTTTAAAAAAATCGAAGATAGAGTTTAGAGATTATTGCAATTAGGTATGTCCTCATTGGTAGCCCACAGATGCCTTTCACAATAGTTTAGCAATTGTTTAGAGCCACTCTAGCGGAGTAATATTGTAGAGATGTCCTGGATCCTTCAGCTATTGGTAGACCACAAATAGATTCATCATTAGCGTGTTAATATAAATAAAACAAAGGGGATAAGTTCCATAAGTACCAGAACATTACGAAGGAAACCAAACAAATAATTCCGCAAGACTCAAGTTTTAAAAATTATTTATTGCCAGTAGTGTTCATGGCTGATTGCACAAGTGAAAAAGGATTTTAACGCAACTATCGAAAATAATACCGTAAGGTAGAAACCTTTCAACACCAGAAGTTTAATAATAAATTTGGTACCAAGTGATTGACAGGCGCTGAATTGGTACTCTAACACATTTTGATTGATAATTTTTTACACAACAATAAACGATACGTACACAGCTATCAAATAAATGTTTATACAATCTACTTTGTAGATAGTCACTATTTACAACAGATCTCATCTTTGGTTACATTATATAACAAATTTCACCTAATCCACTTGCTGAAAGAACTTGAAGCAAATACAAACAAAAAATCAAGGACAAATCCAAGATGAATTCCTCACAGTGAGGCATCAATGAAGATCAGTCCTCAAGTAAGGAAATCAAGAATGAGGTACATAAATGAAAGAAAACATAACAATCAAATCAAAAACTAAAATAATCACATGGAAGCTCTTTAGATAATAATCACTATCAATAGTAGAGCTTTGAAACTCCTTTACACAACAACTTACACTCGACACATTATATATACAATCTTTCAAATGAGGAACTATACCAGATTTTAGAAGCACGAAAGCATCAAAAGTGTCAGAATCAAGTACCTACTTCTATAGGTTTTGAAAAATGAGTTGTAAGCAGTTCAAAAGCCTCCAACAAATGGGTGAAATATCAACCATTTCATGTTAGGATTTTAGAAATTCGAGTAGGTAAATATCTACTATTTCGTCAGTCGTCCGGTGATTATTAAAATTCTATTTAATCCTTATCAATCAGACCCAATGGAGCTGACTAGGAATCTTCGAGTAGAATGATCAGTACAATTATCTTCAGGCTCAAAAAACTCATAATGGAGAGCGCTGCTCGTTATAGGTACATTTACAATACTATAACTGATAATAAAACTCACAAACGTTGGAGCTTTTGGAAATACATTAGACAAAATTATAATGGTTCTAATCTATATAGGTAAACAATTTTTACAACGAATATGTGGATAGGTACAACTACTTACTTTCCAGTTTTTCTTTGTTTAATTGGAAAATTCATATTCGTAGCAAAAGGCTGTTCACGTACCTCGTACGCACGAAAAGATAGTTCCTTCGTTTTTCTAACGTGCAAGAAGAGTGATGCTAGTGTCCCTGCAGTCATAAGCAGAATGAATCCAAATTTTTTTTTAAGTTTTCAGAGGAAATGTCAGGATTGTTTAGGTACACACTAATGTGAGACCAATAATGAAGTTCAAAGTTTACCAGATGATTATACGAAAAGGTGGACATTTACGCTCCAGAAATTCTTGTTGGAAGTGGAAACGTAACAATTACCTAACGATCATCTTGTCTACAAAACTTTCATTAGCAATCGGGAGTTAACCATTGACTTGGAGAAATGGGCGACACGTTTTTTTTTTTATTGTTTCTCTCAAAGTTAGTCGTTTTCACCCTGCAACAAGTACGAAGAACGACGGCGAAAACATTTTGAACTGTAGCTGTTGATTTTTAGAAAATTCCAAAAATAGGGAGGCGGGTAACGGATGGAAATACTGCCAACATCATCAGTCATCGGGCATTTTGATTGGTCCATGAAAAGGGGCCAACGGCCGAGTTTGCATGAATATTTTACTAAACTCCTTAGCATTGAATAGCAAAAAAAAATTAATTAAAGATAAATACTAAATAAACTTAAATCAAAGAGCTAATAACTAAAAAACTTGCTTGCTATTAACTTAAATTATTAGTACTTAAATTTACTTAGTGAAATATCCATGGATGTTTTGTTATTGTTACTGCTGGCTGCAAAACATGGCGAAAAGACACAAGGAAGGTATTCCATGCAATCACATCACAGCCGTACTTAGAACGACTGCGTTATCGCACCAAATGTTTAGCATCTGTTTAGTTCCCCCAATCCTTTTGCCTTGAACTAATCGGAATTTGGAGTTGAAACTTTGCACAGGTTTTTTTAGGGTGTTGAATCCGAACCTGAGGTCGACAATGCTGAATCCTGACCAACAACTGTAGCACATTGTTCATAATCCATTTTCATTCCTAATTGTGAGAATTCCAAGTTGAAAAAACGGAAGGAAGACAATTTCAATTGACAAAATGGCAAATTGCCTCTTTACTTCTTGTGGGTATTAGTTGTATTTTTTAAGGAATAAAAGATACCTGGGACTCTTACAACCTTGGTAGACAAATTGACTTGTGATGTCACAGGGATGTTTGCTGGGACACATTGTACACCATTTTGGTAAAGTAGGTACATACCTAAGCAATGGGGAACGCCCATTATTCTGAAGTAATAATAAATTATTACCTAATTATTACCTAATTAATAAATAGAAATAATAAGTTTTCTTTGTTACGCGAGGAGGGTAGAAACCAAACCC
The DNA here is from genome assembly GCA_030264115.1 of Lygus lineolaris. Taxonomy (NCBI): domain Eukaryota; kingdom Metazoa; phylum Arthropoda; class Insecta; order Hemiptera; family Miridae; genus Lygus; species Lygus lineolaris. The sequence continues at coordinate 49,083,826 of JAEMON010000001.1, read as the reverse complement.
TCTCCCAATTAAGTGGTTACGCAATACATGAATGACCAAGTAGTTTTCAAAAGAACAATACAAATTGAATACTGCCTCAACTGATTATATACCTACGAGTAAGTAGTAGTAAAGTAATTATTTGGTGATTCGTCATTCATATTACCCAAACGAGTGTATCCAATTTACATTTCTAAATTCGTGGATAAAATAAATATAATTTTATTCAGTCACACATTATATCTCTTGAAATTCCTACATATTTACAATAAACTAATCATTTGCGTTGAGAATCGAAGGCAAACTTGCCTCAATATCCGATTACAAAATAAGAAGACATTTCAAGATAACTAGTATCAGTCCCAGAAAGGAGAAGAAATATATAGTTGATCCATCTCCAATTTTAATAATTTGGGAGAGATTATAGAGGAATATTTGAAATGACCAGAAATTATTTCACATGATTGAGTAAGAACCTACAACATAACTATTCGAACACACACTTCATTGAATAAATTTATTATGTGCTGTTACTCCCACCAAACAAATGGAATAATGGCGAACTTGCAAGGGTGGAATTTCGCAGTTACTACCTCAAAATCAGGTTGAGTGCCCTTGAAAACTCAAGGGCACTGAAAACTTCAGGTTGACTGCCAAATAACCGTGTAACTTTTCTATTGTGAAAAAATTCAACGAATAGGTTACAGAACGGAATTATTCCATCAATGATGAGGACAATGGGGAATTATCATCAAATTTTTTTAATTTTTTTTCTGTAAGGTAATGGCTTAAAAGAAACAATATTGAAGCGTAGAGCAAAAATAATGTATCTGTGATTTTAGAAAATTTATTAAAATTTTCATTTTTGTAATATGGCGGGAAAGTTACGTTGTAACGGGTGTCGTCTGTCATTGGCCAAAATTCGTGAAGGCCTGTCAACCAAACAAAAACAACACTGTTTTAGCCCCAGATTAGTGAGAATATAATTAACTCAATTAGATAATTGATTGAATTAATTATTTATTAATTAATAATAATCAATTATTTAACTAAATTATGTTTTCACTGCTCCCTGTGTGATCTCTGCACATTCTCTTTCAGTTGTTCTTTTAGTGTGACGTGTTACCGGGTGGCTCAAGGGCCGTCGGAATGGCGCCTGTTTTTCAAACTGCTGAGATTTTATTCCGAATTTTCGCCACACCAGAACGATCAACTATTTTTTTCTTTGTATTAACAGAGTTATTTTATTCCTATTAACAATAGAAGAGTGGAAAAAATTCGATTTTCTCATACACGATCATTCCCCATTAGGTTCGAGACCAAACGAGCCTGTGATGTTTGATCTCAATTGTTTGTGCAGTCTCATCTAGGTACACAAATGTAATTGGACCTATAAAGGGAGAAAAACTAATTCGAATGTAGTGTGTAGGATTAACCTGGTGAAGTAATATCCTGATACATAACGCATTCGCATAAATTGGGTATAGAAACTCTTAGATATAGAAGACGATACGAGACTACCCTCTGGGAGTGAGGGGGCTATTTCCATAGTTTATGAATGACCCCCAGGTGCAGAATGGAATTCCATGAGCTGAAAACCTGCTCAACAGTTGTTACGTGAAAGTATATGAAGCGTCTAAATGCTTGAAAGGTAAATAAGAGAATCCTTGACATTTTTTAGAAAAGCAGGAGAGCAAAGGTAATTCCTGTGAATCTCATGAATGTTGTAGGAACACTTTTATATAATAATAATTAATTGTACATTTACCAAAACACCTGTTGAAGTAGGGCAAACTTTGATGGCAAATTATATAAATTAATAACAATAACAAGGCAAAGTAAATCATATAAACTAAGGCTTCCAAGTATTACAAAAAATAAAATATATCCAACACAGCACAGTTCACGCTCCAATAGGTACTCTTTCAATATCGTCTTGAACATCTTCAAAGGCAATGAATCACCGGGGAGGAGCTTCAGTTTGATATGGCTTTGGAAGAAGGAACCCCTTTGACATGGCTTTGGGGAAACCCTTTTTCAAACATTGAAGCCGGTGCTTAGGAATCCTAAATGATAGCGTTCCGTTTTGGATCTCATTATCATGTCCAAGATTGTATTCCCTGAAGAGCTCTCCTTGCTTGTTAATGCCTCCAAAACAAAGACGCTAGAGAGGGTGAGAAGGCGCATTCAGTTTTAAAACATTAACCAAAAACAATTTCTTGAGTGCCTGGAATTTAGTTCGACAAGCATTCATCTATTTCACTACCGAATATCAGGAAGTTTTTCTTATCAACACGGGAGACATCAGAGGCTTAAGAAGACTCCACAGTGGGACACCTGTGGTCGAACTCCTCAC
>JAEMON010000001.1:49045078-49069958 GCA_030264115.1 Lygus lineolaris | reverse complement strand
CTATATGGTTGCGCATTACATCAACAGTCATACCTGCCAGCTATGGCGCTACCTGCACCATCGTTCCCTCCTGGTGGACTTGAGCCTCCACCTGAATGGAATCGGGACCACCCATCGCCCCAGAGGAAGGATCAGCCACGGGATCCTCAATAGGGTACATCGGCCGGATCGGGAGGCCAGACCGCGTCGTCATAACCGTGAAAAACCTGTCGAAAAATACGCAAAAAGAATACGATCAATACGCGAACCGAGAACGGAAAAAGAACTCCGAAAAACTGGAAAACGGAAACCGAAAACCGTCTATCATGAAACGTACCTAGCGCGGAAAAAAAAAATCGCGGCACCGCTGTCACCACTTTAATGATTCGCTAACGAGAATTACCTGAAATAATGATTAAAAAAACACCGTATTCGCTTTCAAGACTCGAATCAAACTCAAACTTTATTCATCCCTGATCTCCTTCTCTTATACACATGGCAACACATAAACAATCAAACAATCTATGTCACAGACACTGTCAGGTAACCCCATAGTTAATTGGAGAATCCCCTACACCATATATATCTTTTGGGCGATTTTCCTCTTCCACCAAATTTATGACTTCGACGTAGACGAAAACCAAATGACCAAAGATACCAGGTTCACAACGTGATGAAACGCTCAGTAAAAGAAACAATGAAGAAGTACGCTGCTGCTCGTGGGGATGAATGGGGACAAGATATTGTTGAGCGTTTGAATGATGACGATCTGGAATTTTGCGCCTGGTGCCACGGTGACTGTAATAAGGAACTCCACAGTAAGATTTCAGGAGGATACGAGGCAGCAGGACGTCCCCATTTAGCCCATGTTGACAGGGCTATGGACTTAATATACTCTCACCTTGAAGATCACTCGGATGAATGTCAATTTTCTGTCAAAGAATTATTAAATTTGGTGGAAGAGGAAAATCGCCCAAAAGATATTAGGACAGTCAAATCCCGTCGTTTGAAAAATATGGTGATGATGTAGTGTATGTTGAACGAGCAAATCAAAAAGCAGTCCTTTGTTTCCAAAACTTTGGCCACAAAATCCTCCAATGATGCCTTCTAAGAGAACAGGTAACAAAACGTACAAGAAGAACACATCAGAGTTGTAAAAGCAGCAGCATCAACTGTTCTTGAAGACATCCGCTCTGTTTTATTGGTTTTATTATTATTCAATGTTTTCACAAAGATTCCCATAAGGGGGTTCTCCCCCCTATGTACAGGACTATTTTACAAACATAATAAATATTCCTCCTTAAACTATCAAAATAAATAACAAAAATTCCATGTGACACAGCCCTTTTCAAAATAAACTCTCCTATATACAAATCAACCCTTCACTTCTTCTCTCACCTACCACTTATCTTACTCTTTCTATACCCTCACTAGCCACCGGTCTGAATTTCTATACCAATTCCTTCCATTTCAAAATATCCTTACCCTTTACTTTCCATTCCTTCTTCCTTAACCTATTCAACTCCTCTTTTCCAATAATATTTGCTACCCTTGGAGTGAGGAACTCCCTTCTTTTTGCTCCATATAGTGTCCTGACCCTGGGTAGCTCATATTGCTGTCCTTCTGTCTGTGTCCCCTTCCCATTTTCTGTAAGAGTCAAATATCTGTCGCAGTCTTTTGTATTCTTCAGCAAGTTCGTCCAGTATAGTTGTTTAATAGTCAATATCCCCATTCCTGACCTAGCCGACCGCAGCTCCTCATTGGAGATGTCCCGGGTGCCCACCTGCAGAACCACTCTGATTGCCCTTCTTTGTACCACATTCAATATCTCCAGAGCGGCCGCAGGCGCCGCACCCCAGACACCCACTGCATAACTCAAATGAGACTGGATCAAGGAATGGAAGATGTTAAGTCTTACAGTCTTTGTCAGTTGGGGTGCTATAAGGCTAGACCACTGCCGCCCCTCCTAATTTTCCCTGCCACCTGGTGTATGTGCGCGTCCCAACTCATGGTCTCTCTTATTACTACGCCCAGGTACCTCACCTCTCAGACTTGCTTGACTGGCCGGCACTCCTCAAGGCTTTAATTTTCATCCCAGCACTTGCAATTATGTGCCATGATCGACACTTCCCTTTTTTCTCTTTGGTTGGGGGTCGGTAGCTCATGACCATGGTTTTCTTGACATTCAATACCAACCCCAGGTCATGCATGGTTCTAGTTATCCTGTCAAAGTCTTCTTGTAGACGACGTTGAGCAGTTTCCATATCTCCGTGCACTACAGTTACCTCCCAGTCATCCGCAAATTCATGTACTGTACCAAAGTGGATGCACTCTTTGATTTTGCGCACATACACCAGGAATAGCAATGGCCCAAGGCCACTTACCTGCTGCACTCCACTAGAGACATCCGATGGCCCACCAAGTAACCCCCCTAGTTTCACCCTAAATTGCCTGTCTGTCAAGTAGTCCCCAAACCAGTCCAGTATTCGTCCCATCACCCTACATTCCCTCAGAAGGGCAATTAATGTCTCCACGTGGAGAACATCAAATGCCTTCGATAGATCCATCAAGATCGTCAGTACGTTCAGTCCTTTGTCCAGTCCATCGTAGATTCCATCCATGTAGTCGAGCAGTAATAATTGTTCTGTCCCCCTCCCTGATATGTACGCGTATTGTTCCTCTCCTATTAGTCCATTAGTCAGTAAGTAGTTTGAAAGAATTTTTGTTACAAATGTCTGTTGTCTACGACTTACAAGAATATCCACCAGCTCGTAACAAGTTCTTATCTGACATTGATTCTGCTGCACCAGCCTCTTTTTGCTAATCTTCCTAGAAACAGTGATTATGAAACACAAGAGAGGTAACTTGGAAAAATGGTGAAAAAAAGTAGTTGCACTGTCACTTGCTATCAGTGCAGCAGCCAGGCCCAATTCTTTTAATGTGACTGAGGTGGGAGATGTGGAGAACGAGGAGGGACAAGACAAGGGAGAAGAGAATATAAAGGAACCTGGAGAGGAGGAACAGGCATTTGCGGAGGATGAGGAATCTCAACCTGGGCCTTCGAAACGTCTGAGAATTATATGAATTATTGACAAATATTCTTTTTTATTATTGTAAATATTTATGCTAAATCATTCTGCTCAATCTACGCAACATTTGATCACTTACAGAGTAAATAAAACTATTTTTTCCAATTTTTTACTATGATTTTCCTGTAAACCACAAAACTGTATATATATATATATATACATACATATTATAGATAGGTTTTCTTCACGTCACCAAAGATCAACTGGCCCGTCTATTACGAGCAACGTAATATGACAAATGGGCACATCAATGTTATATATTATTTTGCTATAGGTAGGTACTACATGTGTGTGTGTATGTCAATCATGGAACTGTGTGTACATCCTATTAATATTTCTACAACTTAGGTATAATTAAAAAATACTATAGGCACCATAAACGATCATAAAGAAGCAAAAATGAGCAAAATCCTGCATTTTAAGATTTTTTGGAAAATTTTATCAAACTTCAAAGACTTGTAGGTGAGGGTTAAGATGATAAAAAATTAAGTTTGACCAGTGTATTTTGTAGGGAATTTTGTCTTATATGGGTATATTATTGTCTTACATGTAGTTTTTGAGTTATAAGCAAAAACCGAAATAAGTGCCAAAATTTCGAGGTTTTTCGCCTACCAAAAGTTCTCCCGGGGCTTTCAAGGTCGCAAACTTAGTTTCAGGCTCCCCTTACCATACCAAGCAATCCTAAAAAAAATCTTTTGCCACCAATTAATGCACGCCGGGATGTACGTATATACTGGGCCAGAATGTTTTGGATCAAATAATGTTATGGACATTAATTATTGTTTGTCTGTATCATCTATCAATTTCTTCGGACTAAACTATGTTAAGATCTTGGGTTTCCCATTTCTTGACCTTTTCTCTGCAGGCGTTTTTTTGAAACTCCTATAGCTGGCGAGGGCCCTATAAATCTTAGCCTTGAACGCTCTTTAGCCAGGATATTGTCATTTTCATTACCATCGTGGTTTGAATGTCCTGGTATCCATTTTATGGAAATTTTGTTATTTTCAAGAAATAGACTGTTTGTTTGCATTTTCTCCCACACTATGTGCTCCTAGTACTGAGTTATCGAACTAGCCAGTGCATTGCAGTGGTCCATATGTCCAGACCAAAAATGTTAAGTGTAACTCAGAACTTCGAGAGAAATTTTCCTAAAACCTGTAGGTAACACTAATCATTCAGCCATCCTGTCAGTTGCCTTAGGCTGTATAATTTTGGAGCTGAGAAGCTTCCAGACACACATGGTGCGCATCGTTCGGGTTAAAATCTCTTCTTTATGTTTTATAGGATACTCTAAGCCTCTTTAGGTTGTTTGCCCACTGGAAGCGTGTTCAAGAGATTATTAGGGATTACTTAATCATGAGAGATTTTTTTTCTTTTTTTCTATTAGTCGGCCTAGGGTTGAGTAGGTAGCTATCTGATTGCCAGGCTGTGTGATTGTTGAAATAATAGACTTGTTTCATTTGTGGGCAGATAGGTACCCGACAATCAAATATCTACTTGAGGCAACCTCTCAAAAAATAGACCTAACACAAAAATGCAGCACTTCAATGATTTCTTTAGTGTTATAGCCAGAAATACATCCACATAATTCACAATTTTCGACTGATGAGTAAAATGACACCTTTGAACGAGGCTCGTAGGTGTAGCATTGCTCGAGCTGGTTGGTCACTGGGAGCTTGCGCAAGGCATCATCGGCACCAGTATGGGGAAATTTCAGGTGAACGGTTCCCGACCCCCCTTGCCCACTACTCTTATCTCGTTGGTTCCGAACTACCTCCTAAGGATGATTCAAGTTTAGCGAATTTTCGAAGAAAATGAAGCTGTGGCAATGGCTTCAAAATTTTTGTAATGCAATTTTTTGACAATTTTCTTCATGGAAATCCGTTTCAGACCATTCTAAAACGATTCCTGAAATTTAACACTTCTTCATATGTATATATATATTTATATATTTATTTATATATATGTCACTCCAGACGATATCTGCCCGAGGGATCTAGATAAAAAATCCAAAAAAATTTTAAAATGTCAATAATATTAAAAGTGAGGATGAGTTCGTTGGCCAGAATTTTTGGAGTACTCCAAGGGGTCAGATTTTGAAAATTTAGGTTCAAAAATAGCTTTAAAAAACGTGTTTTTTGAGGTTTTTGGTGTGATTACCATCTCAAACATAGGATTATATGGCATATTTGGAATCAGCGTGAAATTTCCTATAAGAATCACCCGCAAAATTGGTTAAAATTATTCTTTGAAAATTCGCTCACCAACTCATGCTGCATGAATGGAACTTTTTTGTTATTCAAACGCTCTTCCAGAACATTAATTTATGAAATAATTCATCTGGACCTCAAAATCCTTCAACTAAACAACACTAGTGGAGTGAGTTGGCAGGGGGAATTCACAAGTTGCGTACCTACCTCATAACTACTACCAAAACAATTCTCTGTTTATGCTTCCATAGGGAAAAGTTTTCCAAAAGAAACAGGACGAGCGCCTCAATGTCATACTACACCTATTATTTATTTTCTCCATTAAATTACCTGTAAACCCAATTCAAATGATACGCTGAGTAGAGTGGGATGCCCTTGTCCGTTTTCGGGAGTTGCATAGCGAAAAGCATCTTGAGCCAACTTGAAAAGATGCGAAGAACTATGAATATTCCTCTGGGCTGATTCCAAAACAGTCCTTAGTCTCATTACTTCACCTGGTGATTGTAAACAATAAGAATATAACTAATCAAAAAGCGAAAATAACAAAACAAACAGCAGCGGAGAAAAAGCTAATGTCAAAGAATGGCAAACAAGCAGATTATGTTACCTTTAGCAGCACTAAGCATAGTAGAAGCTAGAGCACATTGCTGAGTTTCAATGTGGCCCAAAGTAAACCATCTTGGGTAACTACTCAACACACCGTTGAGTGGATCATCACTGTCTTCCTGGTCTTCGAGAATCGGGAGTCTGAAGGCATATCAAATAATAATATAATTGTGCATAAAATAATTAATCACAATATAGGAAAATATAATCCAGTGAAAAACTATGACCAATGATCAATGCTCTCAATTAGCTTTTTCAATATATGTTGTGGGATTCTGGGCCAGAATGCTATGTTTTTCTCTCGATTCGAATCCCATGGCTTCAAAGCTGCCTAACAGATCCAGTCATTCAGTATTCTCAACTGTGCCAAACTATAGACAAAAAATGCTTACCTATCTCAGATCAGTATAAGAGGAGTAAGAGTAACTCATAGAAGAGAATCCCATTAGAAAATTATAAAGAGACCAAATTTCACCAGAAGGAGAATGCAGAACAGAAATTTTCCCAACTAAGAAGGAAGAAACTCAGGAGGAATGCACTTTATCAGACAGCAAGAGCCATCTAGTGAGTCACCAAGGAACCAGTGGGCCACCTACTATCACCTACAGGGAATTCAAGGAACTACACCACAAACCACTATGGAAGCCAGTCACCACCTCACTTCTGAAGTATCTTCAAACTGAACAAAAACCCTGAATTTACTGCATTTCAGTGTGTGATATGAAAGATAATGTGAAATAAGGAAGGAATGAGAAGTGAATACAGTGAAGGAAACAGGAATGAGTATAATTGAGACCTGAACAACATGTTTTATGAGGGGCCCAGAAGAAGGAAGAGGTTCTTAGCACCACCTGTGATCACAGGGAGGAACTAAACCTGTGCAGATGACCACACCATCACCAGGGGAACTAAATCAACTTCTAATCATGGATGACAGCTCTCTCATATCTTGTGTTCGGATGGTTTAAATGAAAAGAAGAGGCAGCATTTGAGCAATTTTACTTCAGATTATGAAAGATCATGATGGAAAAGAATGGTTTTATTACATTACAAAACCATTTACAGAATTTAAAAGGATGAAATGGCTTATTGAAAAGAGGCTGGTTTTTGGGAAGTAGTTTCCAGTGCCATCTGTTATCACTCCAGGCTAGCTCTGAGTTACCTGAGATCTACACCAGGCAGCAGGCCAGGGAAACTTCCAGACACCCTCCCAATAAGGAGATTAAATGAAAATAAGGATAAATAGTCATGCTGGGGCCAATCCTCTGGACTCTTCAAGTTACTGACATACAGTGGTTATATGATCATTGGATTGGGGTCTGTTGGAAAGTGATGATCACTTTACACACCCTGGGGGGTTATATGATCTCTTAGGTAATAGGGTTAGTTAGGTTCTCCAAGGGAGGCTATACAGTCTCACTTACAGCACTGGGAGGCTATACAGTCTCACAGGCAATAGGTGTACGTTTTCCAAGGGAGGCTATATGGTCTCTCTTTCAAAAGTCTGGGTGTCTATATGGCCACACAGGCAGCATAGGTAGGGAGAGGGTTATATGACTCTCACTTAACAAAAAATCTTTTTCTATCAATTTTGCATCATAAAAAACACCTTCTTTCTTCTGTAGGGTTATATGATCCTACCAAAAAACTACCAACAGACCAAAATCAGGGACCCTCATAGACAAGTTAAGAGTCCTTGTTGTGAAGTACTGGGTCTGCTGTGCTAGGTAGCCTTACCTTTGCAGCACTTAAATAATTTACCTACCCATCTGGATCTTATTAATATCAACTTCAAGGGAAAACCTAACTAAAATTGCAGGAAAATTTCACTCAACTGCCATCTAACTTCTGCGGAACATCATCTAACTACCAATTTTCAACTGCTAACTTCAAAAACTGGGAACTCCAACCTATTTCAGGGAAATTTTCTCAACTGCTGCTTCATCACCAGGGAATTTCTGTGAAAGGGACTAATAAATTGAAAACCAAGCGTTGAACTGTTTTTTGTAAAATATTGTCATTGTTTGTATTGCGAATAGTAAATATTCATCTAAAAGAGATCTCTTTTAAGGCAGAAAAAAAAAACACCAAAGAAAGAGTACCTATTTCCCAAGGAAATGGAAAGGTATTTTGAATTCAAGTGAGGTTTTAGGGTTGGCTTTTTGGGGAGGGTTGGATGCCAAATGAGTAGTCTTCCCTTTTCCTTGAAAATACAAATGAGTTAGGACTCAAAATAAATTCCGTTTTTCCATCCCTCAGAAAAACGTCACGATGTATTGGAAAATATATAAATTAATAAATGAAACGATTTTCATTTATAAGAAATGAGTATACTTATTTCTACTTCCATGATGAAAAACTTGGTACTGACCTCATTGCTCTTAACCCGACTTCGTAAGCTAGATCTGGGTAATAATTCAGTAATGAATGGAACATGAATCTAGCAAAAGTATGCATGGGAATGCTTTCAGGGTGGATTCCAAACCCCAAACCACTGGATGGGCCTCCCTCCAACAAGACGATAGCTTGTCGTCGTAGTACAGAAATCAGACAGTTGTCCATCTCCATCTCTTGCAATTTGGCTATCAGTCTATCTTCTTGTTTACAAGCTTTTTCCTGGAATTAATTAATTACAGAAAACGTTAAGATATAACTTGAATAACAGAAAGAAATTGTGCTGGAAGACGTAGTCCATAACTGTGAAGCTAATGAGTTACAATGTTAAAATAAAATGGCCAAAACGGACTAGCAAATCCGAGAAGCCAATCACGCCCACTTGTGGAAGGGGAAGGGGGGCTGAGCTCCAAACCAAATTAGCGCTGGGACTCTGACTACCAAATGGTTAGAGGGATTTTTATATTCACTTGATTGTTTTTGCAGAGTACCAAAAATAATACCCAATGACTATAAGAAAAGACATGGGTCACATAAGGCCATGAATACAATAATCACCTGATTACAAGTAATCTTGGAGTAATCATAGGCGTTGATTACAAGTGCTATTGGTTCCATTAAATTCTTGAGTTTCTTGCGGTTCCATCAGAGCGCTTCTGACCCTCATTACCAACCAAAACTCTGAACGTAACATACAGATGAGTAATATATCCAAAGATGGCCATGATTAAGAGGCAAGTAAAAGTTTTGTGGTGGTCCCCAACAGATGTTTCATTGACAGGTGGTACATTCACTTCCAATTGGAGTAGCTAAAAAAGGGAGATGCCCACGTGTTTGTTTAATATTTTTAAATGAAAGTATAGGTACTCTATCCTGAGAATTCTAATACAAACCACACTTTCTTACCATAGGTAATGAGGAACTTAGCATAGTCCTCTTAATTCTGTAATTTGAAAGATCTTTGAGAGAGCTTTCCAAATAGGTGATATATGGGGAGCACCTATCCGATGATTGAAACTTACCAAAAATGGATTTTGTAATTTTAACCCAACTGAAGTCACTGACCCCCTGCCTGCCTGGGTGGGTCCCTCAGCTCCCATCTTTTTCGGAACCTAAATGAGGCCACTTCCTTTCAACCCGTTTTCTGGGCAAACCAATCGTATTTTGAGGTTCAAAATGCAAAATTCCCACCCATGCAAGTTGCCTATTTTCTTCCTATTTCTGCGCCACTTGTGGCGTCAGTGCGCCCCTCTTGCCTGGAATCGACCTCACTATGATGTTACAGGTGGCGTCTCCGTAGAAAGAAAACTGTAGGACATTGCAGTTGGTGTCACCCCATTCTCAGTATGTAATCTACTTTTAATTTAAAAAAAAAATACATTTTTCTGAACCATGGACATTCCTATCTCATTCGAGTGTGTTTTCAGTCTAAGCAAATAATTTCAAATAAAGATTTTTTGGTTCATTAATGGTTTCTAAGTGATTTCTTTGGTTCTTCTCAGAGATTTCTTTGGTTCATTAACCTTTTTTAAGGTTTCTAAGATTTCTTAGGTTCATTAATCGGTTCACTCATTATTGGCTTTTCCTTTGCTGAGTACTTTCCCCCTTCAATGAACCAAACAGAACCTGATCGAAAAACAGAAACAATAAATATATCTAATAACCTGAGCATATAGACCCGGTGGCATTATCCTTTGTTGGCCAAGTCCTATGAGAGCTCCTTCTACAGCCAAAGTTAAATACGTTTCAGAACGGTCCCGCGATCCAACAACAGGTACATGTTGATACTTGGGAGGAACATTGGATATAGTTTCTTCACAGCCAACTGGGTCTGGAACAAAATAGATATTGCAACAAATTAAAATGTATAACCTACACTAGTGAGACTGCCAAACGTCATTCAAGCCAAGTAGGTACTAACAGTACCTAGTACCTTTCAAGTAGTATGACTACTATCTAGGGTAGGGCCAGATTAGTGATTATGCATTTATCAATTTGCTTAGCGTAATACTAACCACCCACACCCAACCATATTACAGCCCCAGTGTCAATAGGCTTAGCCATGTGTAATTTGATTGTGGACCTAGTATAATTTCTGTAAAGTCATGATTGAAACTCTGAGAAAAAGGTGATACTCGTATTTTTCCCCCTGGGTCGGTTACGGTTTGAGATGAATTTTCACAGTTGAAATAAAAATTATTTCCTCCTTATGCAAATAAACATAGTACAACACAAGAAACCGAATAGTTGGGTAAGTATTATTATTACCACTAACTAGTCACAGTATAATAATAAATATAATTCGTATTATTGGTAGGTACATCTTTGTATAATAGTCAGTCCATAGAACCAAATAGAATAACGCAAGAGTGGTTTGTAAACCACTAGTACCACCTAGTAGTCGGTACCTACTATAGTAGCATTTGCCGCACTAAAAATCCAACGCTAAACGTAGGAAACATACCAAAACGCCTCCATAGGGCTGGGTGGTATGTAAAGGGAAGCTCGGAAAAAGGTGGTTTTTCCTGTGGGCTCTGATCCCAATCATAATTGACAATACAGACTGAATGACAAATAATGCTGATGTAAGTAGATGACAACTAAAAGAGAGCAAAAAGTGACGCCCTCCATTAGGTGGCCACACACGAGCAGATTTTCACGCCAGATGTGGGTTTTTTGAGCGATATCCGCGTGAAAATCTGGAGGTTAGTGGAAAGCTTGGATGAGAAGATCGAGCGATTTGAACAGAAAATTTGCTGAACGATATTGGTCAAAGATATTGAGCACAGAAATGCCCACAGATATTGAGCCAATGTGATCTCTCTCTCTCTTCCCCCCCCCCCCCCCCCCCCCCCCCCATGAAGGGATTTATGGAAGAGATAACTGTGATCTGACTCAGATATCAGAAATCTTTTGTCGTGTCAAAAGATTTGAATCTGACAGATCTAGGTTGTTGACCAATCAAAATTGCTGGAAATCGGGCGACTTGCCCCACTAACGAGATGATCTGATTGGATGGCAGACATCGGCGAGTGAAGTCTACAAGATTTCATCAATGGACTCTTTTGCGCGTTGGGGGGATACGGCAGATCACAGGCGATATTGGCCATCCTGATAGGCAAATCACATCTGCCATAAATATCCGCTTGTGTGTGGCCAACTAATGTCGATGCACTGAATGAACCAATTTCGCATATTTTACACCACCCTCTCCAACATGTCGACCGGTATGTTGGCCACTTCCTCGGGAATGTTGGTCTTCAGGTCTTCAAGAATCAGTGGACGGTTGTTGAAGACCTTGAGGTAACCCAACAAAAAGAAGTCGAATGGGGTTAAATTGGGTGATCATGGCAGCCATTCCAAATCGCCTCTGAGCCAAATTATCATCGAGAGAGATGAGGCGCTCTGCGAGCGTGCGTCCTTGTAGTGCGGTGCCATTGCTCCGTCCTATTGGAACCATACGTTCCCTAGGTCCATTTCATCAAGTTGAGACAAAAATTTCTCAAGCATATTGACATAACGGCCTGAATTTACCATGACTGCCCGCTCATCTTCTCCAAAAAACCATGGTCCATTAACCCCAACTGAGGAAATTGGGGCACCAAACTGTGACCTTTGGCGAGTGCAAAGGCCTCTGATGTAGTTGTCGGGGGTTTGTCTCAGCCCAATAACGCCCACGGACTCTTGAAGAGGGTGATAAGAAACACGCGAAATTGGTTTGTTCACTGCATCAACAAGTGCATCACTTGGCCGATATGATTTTTAAGACCGCGTAACAAAAAAACTTCAAGCTATTTCTTACTATTGAAAAAAAAACAATAATAATAATAATAAAAAAATAAAATAAACAGCACTATATTAGTCGGTACCCACTATAATGGCGTTTGCAGCAATAAAAATCCAACGGTAAACCTAGAAGAAATACCAAAACGCCTACGTAGGGCTGGGGAGTAGGTAACTGATAATTCAAGATAAGTTGTATCAGGGGGGATCGGATACCAACCAAAAGTCCTCAAAAATGCATAAATCTCAGCTATCAAAATTTAGAAAAGGATGACCTATTATTTTAAAATTTGGACGGTTCATTATCCTCAGGATTTGAAAAAGAAGAACCACAAAAAAGAAATACAATTGGTAAATTATTGGCTGAGAAAAGTTTGAAAAACTGTTGAACACCCCTCTGGTAGCACCTTAATATTATAATTAATTTAAGGTAGAGTAACAAACTTACCAAAATATGAAGGAGCTCTGGGACTTTGGTCATCATGTACTAGAGAAGCTTCTGCCAGGTTATCAAATAAGCAACCGATTGGATCGAAAGGATGACCAATCCAACTGTCAGCCCACATTGCACTAGCACATTCTTTACTTGAGCAAGGCGTTTCATTCTCACAGGGTCTCTTTTCTTTCGCAACTAACTTCAAATTGCAGTTTGGTGGACATGGGGTGGGAGCAAGACGATGATGAGATTCATAACATCTTGAAGGGCACTGCATCCTACATTGGCAATCAGCAAACCTCTGTTTACAATATCGATAATCATAGTATCGAGAATGGGCGCCATATCTACACTTTGATGTGCATGCTTGCTGATCACCATTACATTTAGGTGATCTAGTAACGATTGGTCTTTCTGGTTGATGATAGGTTTGAGTTTCTTGCCACTGTCGTTGTGCAGTAAGTTGTTGTTGCTTCATTGTTCTCACAACAGCCACTGCTAAGCGAAGTGCTGCTGCTTGGTGTCCGTGTGATCTGAGAGAGTCAACCCTTGCAGCACAAACGGGTAACGGCTCTGTTAAAATAAAACAACCAATGATAACTCTACAAGAGCAATACTCATCAATAAGGGAGAGTCAAGGTGAGAAGAAACATCGAATTCTAAAGATAGGTGCCTACGTTATATAACATAGAAAAAATGCAAATAGTAATACATTGGTGAATATGGTTTTACAAAGAATATTATATTTTCCATATTTCAGCTTAGTTTCACCGGTGCGCCATGACGAGACAAACGTGTTCCACTATCGACTACATATGAGATGCCATTATTTGAATAAGAAGTGAATACGAATAAGTAAATAAGTGAATAAGAATTTGAGATTAAAAAACAATTGAATTCCTTCCCTAGAAAATTAATAAGACCTACTCGCATGACACCATCCAGGATAAGAGAAGATACCACCCCTACTACTACCTAGGACCGTACTACCTTTTTAGAATGATCTCGACTTTCAAGGTTTGACACTGCAGTATTTTGCTTCCTCACTACCTTTGTATGTATTCGGGCAAGAATTGACAAAAAATGTGTGTCCTCCAAAATCAAAATTTCCACTTGCTTTTTATGCTCCAGAGCTTTCTGGACAATTTTGGTTCTGTGTCTGTATGTCTGTTGACTAACTGACTAAAGTCCATATTACAAACGGGAGGAAGCTATACGACGTTTTTCTTGTGTACTGCTAGGCAAGTAATTATTCGTTTGGAATAATACAAGCCAAGGAAACAGTAAACTCGAGTAGATACCAAACTCATTTTTGTTAGATGGGTCATTTTGGATACGTATAGGTAGCAGGCTCCTAGAAAAATGTCACTTAATAGTCGAAAATACCTAATTTGTACTTTAAATAATTAATTTTTATTTATTTTCCATAATTTTAGCGAATTTTTGAAGAAAAAGAAGCCATTGCAATGGCATCAAAATTGTGTGTGTCACTCCAGACGATGTCTGACACTCAAATCGAGATAAAAAATCAAAAAAAAAAAGTTTAAAATGTCAATAATATCAAAAGAAAGGATGAGTTCGTTGGCCAGAATTTTTGGAGTACTCCAACGGGTCAACAAGGCTTAAACAACAAACCCTTGGAATAAATTATTAAGCGTGAGAAAGAAACACTGGAAAAGAAAAAATTTAAACTTTGAGGTGCGGTTTCCAAAACTGAGAGACAGACTGAGTTGAGCCATCAAAATTCTGAAGGGAAATACATGTATGGTCAATTCAGTAACCAGATTACGACAAAATTAACTTCTTACCGTGCCACAAGGGTTGACCAAGTGAGTTGAAGCTTCCTGACAGAAGTGCACTGTCTGGCACATGGCTACAGTAGGAGTCACACGATAAAATGTTTTTCAAATGCATGTTATCCCATGACAATCCAACAGCATCCAAGGCTCTGAAACATCGTTCAATAGATAGGCACTTATTACAGTCATTGGAATCGTAAAATTGTATTAACAAAACATTAATAACGGAGCATAGAGAAGTAGTTTATATAGGTTTGAATCACCATGTTTAGCAGTGCATATGTATTTTAGAGTATCTAAGAACAATTGACGACTCTGAAACATGAAGATTCAAAAGCCAGGTACAACCTTCAGTAGGCAATGAGTAAGTAGCTACTAATTACCGTTGGAAAATAGTCCTAGGGATTATTGCATTCTGCCTCTGATGAGATTGGCTCCACGTTCGCCGCCTATTGGGACGAAGACGATGCCTCTCAGCTGCAGCCACTTCATCATCAGAACTGCTATCTGAAGAATGATTTCCAGCTGTCACCTAGGAAGAAACGAGAAAAAAATCTAGTTTTGAAAAAAGATCAGTTTTGATTATATTTAACATTGAGATGTAAATATGAAACTTCCTAATTAGGTACCTACCATACAGATATGAGTGAAAACAGACAATCAGTAAGTTGGCGGGATATGCAGCAACTGGTTATATGGTTATTATATTCACGGAGGAAGGGGGGGGGGGGGGCTAATCCGCACATTCCCAATAAATTCCGTTGAAACGCTAAAGACATGCTTGTTGTGAATACATAACTTTTGAGGAATTCATAGAGGAATATATTAGATAAGCTAGGGCGTTTTGAAGAGTTGACAAAATAATTTGACGCAGCTTTCCAACTTAATATACCACACACTTCTGTGCCTTAAAATAGGCAGGCAATTCAACTTCTAAGAGCGCACAGAAATCGCTGGTTCACAAAAAAGTTCCGGTTAATATTATTGAGATTTTGCCATCATTTTCTGGATGATTTGGACTGTTCCCAAGGACAGAAGACATTGCCTGGAATGTTAAATAAACAGAAAAATACTATGTTCAACTTCAAGGTGCCTCTCAAAGGTACCTACTTGTTCAAAATTAATTTCTATGGAGAAAGTATCAACAAATTCGCCTTCCTCAAACTTTTAGACTCAATCTATTTTTAGTAGGTTAGGTTGGTTTTAGATGTAATTCAATAATCAATTTCTGTAAATACCTATTAAACTTTGGTTTTGGTATTAATTTTGGGTTGTATTACAGAGTGGATATTTCCAATAATTTTGGGTATCAAGTTGGACTACAATCTGCAGTAGATTTCCCCAAGTATACTTCAACAATTTATCTTTAGTAACTACCTGATAATTTTGAATTCATATATCATGTTTGTAGTTAGCATCTATTCTTTTAAATAACATTTTATAGGTAGGTGGCTACATTTTATTCGGAAATTTACTAGGGGGAGAAGAGAGAGGAGCAAATCAAGCAGGCAAACATACCAACCTACTATTAGGTAATTAGGTACTTAATTTAACATTGTCTGGTATTCATCGACTCTGTATCCTTGATTCAGTATACAGATGCACCCAATCTCGCCCATTTTATTTTTAATGTAAGTTTTATAAGCACTCAAAAACTTTACGTTTCCTATTATAGGTAGGTATCAATTTTTTTCCATCTCACAGGGAATACGAACTCAGCCTGGAGTGTGGGATCGGTTCCTACCTGAGATGTGTGCACCACAAGTGTCCCAGATATGCAGGCAGTTAAAGCGGCTAGCGTCTTAGGCCCTCCGCACACGGGGCGACGACCAGTCGAAGGAGAAGGGAACTCGAAGCGAGAGGGATTAGGATTCCTCTCGAAATAACTCGAGGGTATCCGCAGATGGGTCGTTGCCGTCTCGTCAGCCTTTCGCATATACTACTGGATGGCTAGCTCAGGTAACAAGGAACCCCGTTTTCCGGTCCTTCGAATCCCTCCACTCTCGTCTTGGGCGTCAAGGCGGATTTTTCCGTTCCAAACAGTTCGAGAGAGAATCGCGTCGAGGATGACGAACTGACTGCAACTACGATTCGAGTCCGAGCCGACCAGTGGGCGGAGCCCCATACCACTACCTAGGAAGTCGAGAGGGGAGAAATTTCGCCTGCAACGATCTCGAGCGGGCTTCGCCTTCGGCCTTAGGTGTATGTACCTGCTGTGTTGTGGGACATCTGTGTCTCTCCAACTGTGGATCGAGTGAAAGGGGCCTTAACTTGACATGTGCACCAGGCCTACAACAACTAGGTAATAATATTACAGGAGAAACGTTGACTACACTGTCTCTCACTAGTTACTCCTGAAGAACATTGCTCACTGTGGAATGGTAGAGCCTCGTGGTCCACACGTGTCTGGTAGAAACCACTCCCACACTTCATTTCATTTGAGTTCACACTCGAAATGGAACTTATATACTACGAGTATGTACCAAACAGTGTTGGGCACTCGCCATTTTGAAACTATATAGAGAACTGGAATTCCAATTCTTAGCCACTGCAATGAACTTTCGTGTGCACTGGTCTTTGAGGTCTATACGTGTGGATCACCCATATGCCTCTAGGTATCTAGCTACTGGATAAGCAGTTGCCGCAAATGTGGATGCGTTTTTACCTAACGTGTGCACCGGGCTTAACTTTCCGAAGGTTTTAGCCACCAGGGCAAGATTGTTCCACCTTAACTGTTTCCAAATTCGATCATTGACCACAAAAATCAGTTGTGGTTCATCCATTATGGAGGTGTGCACAATTTGTGTAATATTATTTCGTTCTAGTTTATCATTTCAAACAATCAAGCAAGCCTTCGTTTCCTCAGACATTATGAATAAAACATAATACATACGTCACTAACTCGATGAATCGGTGGGGGTTGCCGAAAATCTGGATCTTCAAGGGGGCATACATCCACTTTCGCCCATTTCTCCAGAAGCTTTTTCCAGTGTAGCTTTTCCGCTAGACTGCAGTGTGGATTCAATACGATTCCAACCCACAAAGCACCTGCAGATTGAAAATCCTTTTTTACTCAGCGTAGGTACAACATCACCAGAAAACTATTGATACATAGGTAACATAGTATAAATCCAAAAGAACAGCCATTCTAAGTATGATATGTAAACAGCAAAAAGTTTTCACTTTTATCAGTAACATACATACCTAACTGGTCCCAAAGTTGGCGACATTTGTCACTCATTGGCGTGCCTTGCTGTTTCCATAATATCAGTCTAGGATCAGAGAGGAACTGTTCCGTGATTAGTGTCAGCATTCGAGCTCCATTCGAGTCGCGAGCCCTCAACATCTCTCGCACCTATACAGAAAAAAATTGAATGCATACAGTTATACTAGGTACCTATCATGGGAGTTGCGTGTTTATAAAATCGTGATCCTGTTGGCTCTAAATGAGCTCCTATTCAGTTACAGCTCCATGCATCTTCAACTTACTTTGGCAGATATCTAAATATCACAACATAAATATACGTATTAGTTGAGTTTTCGGGATATCTTCCCGGCTGAACTGTTGTGATCATTATGGGTTTTTGTTTTAAAATGAAACCCCCTGATGACAGTCAAGCTATTCATTATGGTAACCTCGCAATCCATCATGAGGTGGATCCTAATCATACCTTACAAGTAGAATGAAAGAAGTTGACAAATGGTTGAAACAAGTTGGTTCAATCGTGCAATCTGTCAACTTCTTTCACTCTACTTGTATGGTATGATTAGGATCCACATCATGGTGGATTGAAACGTTACTATGGCAGCCTGGATATGATGAGAGGCTGAATTATCTGAAATTGGAATATCATTCTTCTGGGCTGTATTCGTACCAGTAGGTAAATTTGAACCAGATTTGAAGGTTTCTGATTGGAGGATTCGTATTTAGGTCGAAGGGTGCCATCTAGCGGATTTTTGAATGAACCTCCTATGGAGTCAGGAGGCTGCGCGAGAGCAGTGACACTTGCATGTTGCCTCGGTGTAACATTTTGTTCTTGAGGTGAAGGCTCGTCAAAGGCACTGAAAAGAGGATAGAAATAATTGTTGTACCCCTCGGTACCCCTACATGGATTCTAAAAAGAACCAGTGATCGAGAGGGTCCCTACGTGGAGTAAAAAGATTGGCGGTGGGACACCTAAACCACGGGTTCCCAACAGGGATCCTGAAAAGGACCAGTTAATTTTCCCACCTATGTATAGGAAAGGAGTACCTATGTGTAGGTAGTTAGGAAAGGAGTTCCTTGACGAGACCTTCGATGAGTTGTGAAATAGTCGAAGTGCTGGCTTTTGTATCTGCAATGTCCATCGGAGAGAGGGAGTGTGAATTTATTTGAACCAGGCTCTGAGGCTTGGCCTTAGCTCTCTGTTTGTCAGTGGTGTGTGGCAGCACTACGAATGGCATTTCCCCAGTCACCTCTTGTATGACGAGGGTACTGTTGTCCTGAAGATGCTGGTCGAGGGTGTAAATTGCCCCAGCCCCCTCTTGTCCAGCTTTATCGAAGCATCTGGTGGAGCCAAAGGTTGGCGTTGCTCACCCATGGGGTGCCGCGTTAAGGTGCCTTATTCTGAATGAATAGAAATGTAATTTTCCCCGTCTTTCTGGGTGGTAATTTCATTCTTCTTTTCCTTGCATTGTTTGGAGAAGTTCACAAGCAGTTTAGCGGCCATTTCGTTCTTATTTATTCGAATTAAACATTTTTCTTCGAGCCTCGTCGAGCACCGTTAGTCCGAGCCTAGGGTCCTGGCTTCTGCTTTCTCAGTGCAATGTATATATATTTATTGTATTAGCTTTTCGCCTATATTTCTCCTCAGGATGTGAGTTGTAATTTTCTTTATTTTCCTTGTTGTTATTCTCGTCTTCCTTGATGATCTGGCGGGGCTGTACTTTTGTTTTCTTGCTTCCCGAATTATTTGGAGTTTGTGCTGTCCCAGGACCATAATAAATTTTTTACGAAATATAATGTTTTTCGTGAAATGGCTTTCCTCCGTTTCTTATATTTTCTTGGTGCTTCTTGATGTTTGTACAATTATAGAAAAATACGGGCGTTGGTTTCTTGGCTCTTCTGTGTTGTAAAAAACGATTTTTTTGTTATCATGTGACAGAACTGGAGCCCAGTGTCTTGTTGCTTGCTCTTACGGTCGGCTGTCTCAGAATGGGGAATTATTGTGTGTGAGAAAATCAAATTTTTTCTGCTTTTGTATTGTCATTCGGAATAAAATAACGCTGTTAATACAAGGAAAAAATTGTTTATCGTTCTGGTTTGGAGAAAACTTGGAATAAAATCTGAGCTGTTTGAATAACAGGTGGTATTCTGCTATCCCTTGAGAAACCCTTACATACGTCACACTAAAAGAACAACTGAAAAAGAATGTGCTGAGATTGCATCAGGAGCAGTGAAAAAATAATTGATACAATAATCTTAATATATAAGAATGAATCCCTATTCCTCTATGTCATGCAGAGACTTGAGAATGAGTGCACCAAATTGAATAATTATTTCTTATTGTGTTCGTAGATGTCAGGAGAAGGTTTTTATAAAAGAAAATTTTCAATCCGACGTAAGGGCTCTGTCCCACTGTCACACGAGCGAAACGAGCATTTGGGATCTGTACAACCAACCATTGTGGGATTGTGCAACGCACGGGTAACTGGCAAGTTGAATGATAATAAATAACAATTTATTAATTCAATCA
The DNA here is from genome assembly GCA_030264115.1 of Lygus lineolaris. Lineage (NCBI taxonomy): Eukaryota > Metazoa > Arthropoda > Insecta > Hemiptera > Miridae > Lygus > Lygus lineolaris. The sequence continues at coordinate 49,049,927 of JAEMON010000001.1, read as the reverse complement.
ATTATTTAATTAAGTTAATTTCATTCTCACTAATCTGGAGCTCAAACAGTGTTGTTTTTGGAGAGTTGTTGTTTTTCGTTTTCTTTGGTTGGCATCTTAGGAGGGTTTGGCCACTGACGGAAGACACTCTTTTCAACGTAACTTTCCCGCCATAGGACATTAATGAAAATTGCAATACATTTTAATAATAATAATATATTCTTTATTCGTTATCCTTTTCACAAGGCAAGAACAAATGGCGTCATACAAACAAACAAATGGCTGGTAGAATAATAAGTATCATCGGGTAGGTAGGTTGGTTCTAACGGAAAAATGCAGAGTAGTAGTGGTGCTCAGGCTTCCATGAGTGCAGTGCACAGACGCAAGCTGCCGCAAGTGGCGGGGGGCCGAGGAAGCCCCGGACCTGCCCCTGCCCACCCACCAAGGTGGCGTCCCAAAACCATTTTCTGAAATAACAGATACAATATTCCCCTACGTCTTCAACATTGTTTCTTTCAACATTAACTTTCAGAAAAAATTGATGATAATTCCCCATTTGCCTCATATGCAAATTTGTGTACTCGATGAAATTCTTCTTTCTGTTTCTTCGTAGATCTTTTTCTTTCTTTTTTCTTGAGTATGATTTTATGAAGGACTCTCTTGATTGTGATTATTTATAATAAATACGCCACAGTTACCATAATAAATAACTTGGCTGTCATCAGATGGTTTTATTTTTTTTTTAACCCATAATAACTTAAATGTAGGTAGTTAAGTAGATCAAAGAGTTACTTCTAGTGCGCAGAACTTACAAATCTAAATGATTCGTCTGTTTTTATTGCTGTAGGTTTTGCAATCTTAAAATTCAACGTTGGTACTAGGTAATTATAATAAAGCATTACTTGCATCACCTACCGACCTACCTTGGCAAATAGTGAGTTCAGCTGTTTATTAGCGTTGTAGTAGCTGCCCTGTGACAAGTAGGATTTGACCTGCTCACAGACCTGCTCCTCATCCAAATGCCATGTGTGGTCATCATCTGCACTCGCTCCAGCTGTAGGATCAGGTGCCCCTGTAATGGGAGTAATATTACGACTGATGGCAGCAGCAAAATCAGAGATTGTATGTACTCTTATTCCAATACATTTATTCTAATACCTAGTACTTATTCATAGAATCCTACCTTAGTCATGGATTCATCTAACCCTAGTACTTATCCAAGAATACCGATGTTCATGATAATTGTAATAGTTAAATAGGTATGTACTTAGTTAAGTAGAAATTTTTGAAATACCTTTCGTAACGCATCACTTGGTATTTACAATTTACATTTAACATAAGTAATTAAGTATCCACGTATTTTGAATATACTGAACATACAGCTGTTAGGCTCCTCTCAGCTCCTATTAGGTTTTATTGTAACCATTGAGTTCTTTTTTAATTTTCTTACAATGAAATGAGGTTTTAATTTTTTCAAGTGATTTGTTTCCAGGATACTTCCATTACCTACGACGTACATGTCACATTGGAACCAACCTGGTATTTGATTAATTGACGATTTCTGTTGCAGAATTTCATCAGCAAGCTTTTGAGCAGTTGGAAGTACTTCGGTGTGATGTTCTGAAATAAGGTACTGAACGAATTTTTGGAGTTGCTGTCGGTCCATTTGAAGTAAGGTTTCTGAAACAACGAATGATTGTTTAGAATAATTCTATGACTTGCAATCAAGACACTTATTTTAGGAGTCGAGGAGATTTTCTGAGAAAACGTAGGTACCGGTAATGGATGGTATCGGTCTATATCATACCTATTGTACTTTAATTTCCCTATCAACATAAATAGAGCAGATGGTGTGGTAAAACTTAATTTGGTTGGTGGTAAAAAACTCAAAGCTTGAGACACAATAAAATGAGAGTTGGAACAGCTAATAAGTAACTATATTTGGTTTGAGGAAAACTCAAATTGTCTGGGATATGCAGTTGGTAGTATAATAGTCTGTTGTTTGTAAATTACCTAGTTTCCCAAACATTTGCAATAGAACATACAGCAAACGAGATAACAACTCTATGATATTGGACTTTTGATTGGATCTTGAATAAGAATCTATTTCTCAAAACTCAAGCGGAAATTCACGAGGTAGGAGCTCCTGGGAGATGAGTGAGGTTTGGATATAATTGAAATTAGGTACTTATTTTTCTGTCTGCTGGTGGGCCAACATATTGTTTAGCAGTTGATTAAATGATATTTAGCAAGGGAGGTCCCATTGGATGAAAAAAATTATAAAATTACTTCCAACCAACAGCATATATTGCCAGACTAAAATGACGGTAGGAGGATGAGGGTCACTGATTCCAAAATACGCATGAAATTTAATATGCAAACCAGAAGCCTGTACAAACGTGACACCATATCATCATACATAGAATACGTGACTGTATAAAAGTAATCATCAGTATTCCAAAGACAATAACACCCACTAATGCCTCACCAGCATAAATCACTGTTGTGTCAAAATTAATATCTTAGAAATAGGTACCTATATACATTTTTGAATGTATCTACAAATGCATGCATTTATGAATATATAGAAGGGTTTAAATTAAAAGTTCCATTCATGCAGCATGAGTTGGTGAGCGAATTTTCAAATAATAATTTTAACCGATTTTGTGGGTGATTCTTATAGGAAATTTCACCTTGATTCCGAATATACCACATGTTCCTATGTTTAGGATGGTATCTCACACCAAAAACCTCAAAAAACACGTTTTTTAGCGATTTTTTAAACTAATTTTCAAAATTTGACCCCTTGGAGTACTCCAAAAATTCTGGCCAACGAACTCATCCTTACTTTTGATATCATTAACATTTTAAACTTTTTTTTGGATTTTTTATCTCGATCCCTCGGGCAGATATCGTCTGGAGTGACACACACACACACACATATATACAGTATATATACAGAATGGAGGTTCATAGGCAGTTGGGGAATCAGAACAACTACCAGCATTTAGAGCATGACCCGACGGAGGCTTTCAGAGGGGAGATACGTGCTTATTTGAGTGCGCAGGCTCAGGAGGAGGCACTGACGAGTAGAGATGTGGCGCTCATGCTGCTGGAAGTTCCAAGGTGTTCCATTTTCTATGTATTGCCAAAGATACAAAAGCCCTTCGAGCTGCCGCACACAATGCCGCCAGGTAGGCCCATAATGTATAGCTGAGGGGCCCTGACAGAGCGGTTGTCGGCATACCTTGACTACCACCTACAGCCCATTGTGAGGTCCCAGACCTCTTACATACAGGATATCTACGACTTTCTGGAGGTCCTGCGGAGCATGCAATTGGAGGCTGGTGGTGAGCACCCTATTTCGCTGGTAACGATAGATGTGGAGTCGCTGTACACGAGTATCCCGCATAATGAGGGATTGCAGGCGCTGAGGTTCTTCTTGGATCAACGGCCTCAGGGCACTCTCCCATCAACTGGGTTCCTGCTTGAACTGGCGAGGTTTGTCTTGGAGAAGAACGTGTTTACCTTTGAAGGGGACTATTACCTGCAGCTACAGGGGACAGCAATGGGAACCATAATGGCCCCATCATATGCTAATTTGTACATGGCACATTTGGAGGACGATTTCCTGTTGCATAGATGGAGACGCAGTCAGAGACCATTCCTTCGGAAGCGGTTTATTGATGATGTTTTCATGATTTGGCGCCACGGGGAGTGAGCCCTCGGTGAATTCATGGCTGCATTGAACGCATCCTATTCTGTGAAGTTCACCCATTCCACCTCAGCATCGAGGATAACATACCTGGATGTGGACGTCTCGATAAGTGGAATGGCAATTCATAAATCTGTCCACAAGAAGGCAACGAGCCCTCAGTTTTACCTCCACTACAGTAGTTGCCACCCCCCACACACGAAGCGTGCTATCCCCCGGTCTCTTTCAGTGCGCGGCCACAGAATTTGCAGTGAGCGTGATGGGCTCGAGGGATATTTATTGGACATCAGGAGGGCTCTTGTTGCGTGGGGTTAACCCCCGCAATTGGTGGAGAATAGAATGATCCCGGCTGGTGTTCGATATCGACAGGAGGAAAGACGACAACCCAGAGAGGGGCCATTCCTTGTAACAGAGTTCTTTTTCGGTGCACAGCGGATGTGCGGATTGCTGAGGCAGCTGCACCGGACGCTAGTGGCAGCGGCCCAAACAAGGGAGGTTTTTCCTGGGGTCTTCACCGTGGCTTACCGAAGAGGTCTCACCCTTGAGAATCTCCTGTCCCACAAGGTTCAGTGTGGTCAGGTTGCTGTTGAGCGTCCGATCCCTGGTCTCCAGCAGTGCCGTCATCCGAGATGCAGACTGTGTGCCTTGGTGTTGCCTGAGACAACGTTCACTCCCCCAAATACCTCGTACACCTATCGTGCGAGTGGATCTGCCATCTGTACAAGCCGCAACTGCGTGTACCTACCAGCTTTTGTGCACGCAGTGTGAATCGTTTTATGTGGGAAAGGCTGCGGTCCTGAACCTCAGGATGAATCTCCATAGATCGGCTGTGAATCGGGCGTTGGAGCAGCAGGTGAGCATGCATGCTGCTGGTCATGGAGCGTCATTTGACGACTGCTTTTTGGTGAAAGTTCTGAAACGCCTTCCTCCAGAGGCCACATTTATGCAGCTGCATCTCTCGGAGAGAGCCCATAGTGCTGTGTTGGGGGCACGGCGCCCACCAGGCTTAAATTGGAATAGGTAGCGAGGCAGAGCTTAGTTAATTTTTTAAATTTTTTTCTATAATTTAGGTATAGTTAAATTGTTATTGGTTAGATGATGTTTAGGAATGTCCATAGCATAGGCCTCCCCTTTCCCAACCACACCCTATCCGTA
>JAEMON010000001.1:48986327-48997102 GCA_030264115.1 Lygus lineolaris | reverse complement strand
AAAACTAATGAAATTTCATGTGCCACACTCTAGGTTCCCGAATATCATATTTATGCGCAATTTCACGGTTGAGCGATTTTTGGCGCTTGCCGGTAGGGTTGCGCGCCTTAAAAAAAATCGATTGAGGTGTCAAACGTTTATGAAATTTTGCGCAGAATCCGAATCTGCAATAAAAAATGCGGGTTCCCATTTCAAATAACAAAGTTAGTGAACGTGTGCGCACGTGCGGAAAAGTGTGTTATTTGAGATCTAAAGAAAAAAATAAGGGGGGTTACCATTTGGAATTTTCCTCTAACCCATTTATTAAGGAAGTTAAGGGGGTGGTCTTCGTTATCTGGGACACCCTGTATATAATGTATAATTGTGTGTGTGTACGATATCTGACCCAGAATTATCTTTAAAAAAAAATCCGAAAAAATTTCACAATGTCAATAATAACAAAAGAAAGGATGAGGAGTTCGATGGCCAGAATTTTTGGAGCACTCCCATTGGTCAAATTATGAAAATTAGGGTATAGGGTGAGATTATCGGTAGGTGCCGTTTAGAAATGGAAAGAATGATGCAGTCTGAGTTAGGAAGAGTCCACGAAGTTTTGTATAAACCCATGAGTGGATTACCACCTGACCCTAGTGCAGCAACACGACCATCGCAAGTCTCAGTGGGGAGGGGGAGACTGAGGTTGAGACCTCAATTCTGTGATGGCAATGATGAATGGGATCTCTATCGAGCTCAGTTTGAGCTGATAGCACGCAAAGAGGATTGGAATGATGATCAGAAGATTGTAATGTTAGGAGCTTCCCTCAAAGGTCCAGCACTCACATTATTGCCTAAGATGGGGCCAGATATAACATGTAATGATCTAGTGATGCTCTTGAGGTGAGGTTTGTTAATCGGGATCGGACAATACGAAATCTCGCTTTGTTGCAAACCAGGGTTCAGGGGAGAAATAAGGATCTGAAGTCATTCCATCAGTCATTAAAGGTTCTTGTGAGGCGAGCATGGCCTGATGCAAGAGGTTTGAAGATACGGCTATCTCCCACTTTGCTAGGGGCCTGAGAGATGTTCGTCTCTGTGAGTTGGTACTTGGTGATAGCCCCAAGACAATGGGCTCAGGCATTAGAGAAAGCAGAACGAATGGCGGCTGTACTGCAAGTATCTAAGCCAGACAGGGTGAGAAAGAGAGAGAAATAGAAGAACACACATGCTGCTTATGGAAGAAGAAATAAAGGAGACTACAGGCTCACTTGGGCACTCAACGTTTCAGAGTCAGCTCCGAGAGGACATTGGTATGCTGGAGGTGTGAAAACCCAGGACACGTGGCTAATAGTTGTCCAGACTGCCCAAGGAAAAGTTTAGGAAATGTAAGACTGAAGGGCCTAAGCCAAGAACGAGCAGGATCACCAAGCTCGTGTAAAGTTGACTACTACCCAGAACACTGTACATGATGATACACTGTGTGATGAACACTGTAGATGATATCCCTGTGTACAGAAGCACCCCATCCTCATCACTAGTGCTACGGGGTAGGTTAAATGGGGTGGACTGTGACTTTATTGTTGACACAGGGGAGCATAATGAGCCTGGCGATCATGAAGAAATGTGGAATCAACATCAATGCCATATGCTCAGTGTTCATCCGTCCCATTCCAGGAGAACAATTGCCAGTCAAGGGTGAGGCACTGGTATCATTAGATGTTGGCGATGGATGTAGGCGAGCCCAGGGAGTTCTCATAGCACAAATTCAAGAAGCTTGTGTTATTGGGCTAGATTTCCTCGTTGCTCAGCGTTGCGTGATCAATCCAGCTAATGGGAAAGTCACAGTAGGCAGAAAACAACTGAAGGCATTATACACGTCTGGAGCGCGATATTAACAGAATATATATGTTACAGAGTTTAGTGAGGAGTGCCAGGAGTTGAATATAGCAGCATAAGAGGAGCTGAAGGATAAAGAGGGTGTCTGCCACCGAAACATAGAGCCGGACAACACTATCAAAACGCTGATACATTGCCGCGTCGGCTGTGGGCAAAACATGACCACAACTACATCCAGCATCAGGAAGAAGAGGCGAGAGGTCCCATTGATATGCCGCGTACACAAGTGGTAGTGTACAGAGATTGATGGACAAAGCAGAGGAAAGATGAGGAAATCGCACCCGTCTTGATCTGTAAGAAGCAGGGACCAAGCCATGGTGGCAGGATGTTGTCAGCTGTCCACCAGATACCAAAGCTTTGTGGGCCATTTGGAACTCTCTCGGGTTAGTCAAAGGGTTGCTGGTGCGATGGGTAGGAGAATGATACATGAGGGATGAAGGTTAGAGAGCAAGTCATTGTGCCAAAGAAACATCGTCAGCTTGTTTTGTGAAATGCACACACTTTCGGGTTATTTTCGATGGAAACGTACAAGGAGTGAGATCAGGCTTCGATATTACTGGCCAGGGATAACCGAAGACGTCAGGATGGTTTGGGCTGCGTGTCAAGTCTGTGGTAGACTGGAAAAAGGGAGAAAGGCCTAAAATCGCCGATGCGAACCTTTGTGACAAGCGCAACATTTGAATGGAATCATACGAGATTGCAAGAGGTTCACGAGTGGTCCAGCAAGAGATTGAGGCTGGCTGCGGATGAACGCAAACAATAATACAATGTGCAGGCTTAGGGACCTCGTTACAATCCTGGGTTGGTATTACTGTCCAGAGAGGAAGGCTGGGAGATGCCTCAAATCGCAAAGTCTGCCAAATGGGAGGGAGAGGGGAATGTTGTGGTGATGGCACTTAGACCATTGGTAGTTTAGGAGGCATGTTCACATGTAGAGAAGTTCAGTTCATCATTTCCTAACAATGGTCTAGGATATTCGACGTCGAATTGGGACTTTCGAAGTGAGCTAATGCGCATGCGTCCCTGCTCCGATTCAATTTACGACGATTCGAATTTACCAAGGGCTGGAGGCGTCGAAAATCAGATAGTCGACGTCGAATATCGAAATGCAGCAGCGATCCTAGCTGGTAGCCTTCGATTTTTGACCATTCGACGGAGAAAAATGTAGGAGCCTCATGATACCCTCGAGTTTCGAATATCAGATTCGATATTCGACGATTCGAATCAGACCTGGAATACCCCTTGATACACGAAGAGCTGAAATGCAAAACCTCCTTCATGCAATTTTTTCGAAAATGAGTTATTGGTGCCTTAAGTAATATGGCCTTAAGCCTAATAGAATCTATAAGACAGTAGCGGTCAAATCCAGTCTTATCCCGTTCAAAAAACTATCTGTACAGTACAGTACGGTTTGATGCAAACTCAACTATATCCACCGCTCGGTTCGGTGCAGCATCAACTTCATCCAATCGACCAATCAAGAAGCCCGTAGCTTACTGTGGTTCACAGTGTGTGAACCATAGTCTTCCATTTCCAGGTAGTGTTTCACTTTCAGGCTTCTACATAACTGTCATCAGTTTTTGTTTTAATATAAAAGTCCAGTCTAATATTCCTTATTAATGTTATTAATTAAATGTTAAAGAATATGTATTCTAGAGCTTAACTAATGTCTGATTTCAAGGGTAAATCTGCGCTAAAATGGAGTGTTTGGCGCAAAACCTTCTTTATCGAGACTCGTTGGTGCAAAACCAGCTTTATCCGAAGTACAAGCGGAAATGTCTCCTAAATTTAACGGAATTTGATTTATAACCCAATCATAGACGTATTCTATTTTTGAAAACGGCTTCCTAAAAAAAAAAAAAATAAATAAAATAAAAATGGAATTAAAGGGTGCATACTTATTTACAAAACTGTTTTTTTCGATTTCCCAAAAATCAGGTTATGCGGATACAGGAGGTTTTGCGTTTCAGTTCCTCACATATGAAATATGTTAAATCTCAGGAATCGTTTTAGAATGGTCTAAAACGGATTTCCACGGAGAAAATTCTCAAAAAGTTGAGTTACTGAAATTTCGAAGCCATATTGGAATAGCTTCATTTTCTTCGAAAATTCGCTGAAATGTTTAATTTCAGGAATCGTTTCAGAATGGTCTGAAACGGATTTCCATGAAGAAAATTTTCAAAAATTTGCAACATTAATATTTTGAAGTCATTGCAATAGCTTCATTTTCTTCGAAAATTCGCAAAAAATTATATAAGCAGGTTGCCGACAGGGTGAATCACAGAGGGAACGGTGGCGACCAGGAACGCCGAGCGGGAGGAACACAGACAGACGGCGCGACGTAAATACGGTTTTCCCACGGCCCTTAGGAAAGGGTCAGAGGGCGGTGGGACTCAAGACGCATCCCCATGAATCAACCCCTTTTTGGCGTATTAAGCCTCGGACACGTTCTCAACTGGACGCGGTGATCATTAGAAAGGGACCTTGCAAGCCGAGAGTAGCCGCGGGGAAGGGTGAGGGGCGCGGAGCGGCGAGGAAGCAGCGGGGGTGGAAGTGGTTTACTGAAGGGGTGGCGATTTCAAGGGGAACGCTCCGCCGTGGCACATCGCCCTTTAAAGGGCTCGTAGGACTGAAAACCCACCCTCCAGGCCCCGGCCCTTCCCCTATCCCCTAGGCCCCATCCCAGTGCCCCAACGTCGGGAGGCAGTCAATAGCGGCTCCAGTTGCCGGCACATTTCCATAGATCCGCGGGAACGCGAGGCTCTCAGATGCGACGGTGCAATCATCCCGACATCTACCTACTGAGGTGCGGCAGTCACTGGTATCACAACAAACACCTCATTACCGACCTCTGTGAATGGTCCTCAGACTCGAACAATTATCACCAAAAATAATACCCTAAAGACGGACCATATAAAAGCCAATTCCCTTTGATGTACTCACAACTTACATCTATTATCAACTAACATCTTATGAGGTCAATAATAATAATAAGTAGGCGTTCATTCGAACCCACGAACTCGAACTATGGAAAGTTCAGGTTCGAGTTTGAATTTTTCGGACTCATCGGTTCGAGTCTGAGTTCGAGTTCGAGAAGTATAGACCGAGTTCGAGTCACGAACTGTTTGAGTTCGAATACAGGGTATGATTGAAGACAGGTTGGTCCCTATAACGTGAACATCCCATTTTTCAAAAAATAATTGGGTTGGTTATCCATTTATCAGAATGAAAAGAAACAAAAAAGTCCGCCAAGCTGGGTGGGCAGTATAGCTTCCTCACTTTTGTAAAATCCACGTATAGAACCGAATTTGGAAGAATAGTTCCGGAGACATCCCTACGACAACAAATTTAAAGTTTTCGCATGCGTAGTAGGTATTACCGGCCCAATCGTGACGGGATTCGCAGGTAATTTTCCAGTTGTCAGCCTCCAACTACCAGCCGAATTGGAGTGAAATCGGTCCATTAGGAACTGAGAAATCGTAGTTTAAGGAAATTCACGTTTGCGCATGTGCACAAGCTACCCTAGAAGACCATCTTGGGTCTGACCAGCGTAGTTCCTGAAAAATTCACCCAAATTGTAGTTCCGGAGTTATGCCTGGACAACGAACTTGAAGTTTGAGCATGCGCAGTAGCTATGAATTGCTGATTTAATTGAGACGAATTCAAAGGTAATCGTCCTGGTGTCATCGTCCGAATATTCTCCGAATTTGAGCAGAATTGGTCCAGCGGGAACTGTGAAACCGGAGTTTCAGGAAATTCATGTTTACGCATGCGCACAAGCTGCCATTGGACGAACGGTAATAAAATTAATAGGATACCGTTAAGGGCATCACCCGGACAATCCCTCAAGATATTGTCAGAATCGGACCATAAATTCATACAGTTTTAGCTGAGACAAGGATGACCACATACAGACCGACAAACATACAAAAAGCTCTGAAAGCAGGTGGAAATGTTTTATTTTGATGGACAAACATGTTTTCAATTTCTTGCACGAATACTTAGCTTCCCACCGTCGGTAGTGAGGAAGCAAAAATTTGGAATTGTAGATAACTACCTACTCCCTCCCAACACCCTACTTTTTAAAATTCAAGGTATGTACATGTACCTACTTACTTCTGCGAAGTTTTATGGATAGTTCGGGTTCGAGTTCGAATATTTTGGAATAAGCAGTTCGAGATCGAAAACGGTTCGTAAGTTCGTAAGTTCGAGAGTTTGAATGCATAGCTAATAATAAGCGGTGCACAGAACTCAAACTATATGGGTTTTAGGGAATTTTCGAAGAAAATGTAGCTATTGCAATGGATTCAAAATTTCAGTAATGCAGATTTCTGAGGATTATTTTCATGGAAATCACTTCAGACCATTCTAAAACGATTCCTGAAATTAAACATTTTATGTATTTATGTCATTCCAGGCAATATGTGACCCTGTCCAAAGTAGACCAGTAGTAAACCGAGGGTTTGAAATTAGAAGCCGGAGGAGTAGACCAGTTGCCTAGAGAGCAGGTAGACCAGTTGCACACCAAGGGTTTGAAAGTAGAATGCGGAGGAGTGGACCAGTTGCAAGAGAGCAGGTAGACCAGTTGCAAACCAAGGGTTGCAACTGGCCTACTGGATGAGTAGACCTATTGAAGTGTAGACCAGTGGCCAAGTTCCAGGGTAAGGTACTAAGCTCTTTATACTTTCCCATGGTCAGAAGGAATCCGTTTAAAACGTCGTTCGGTCTCGACTACGAGAGGAGAACTGGAGGGGTGTTTAGATACGTTGCTCAGGGCCGATGCCTATATGGACGATTAGTCCCTAGTGCCGGTTAAGTTACCTGAGGAGTATCCGTGATTCGGTGGGAGGAGCACTGAAAAAACCAACGCCCGTAATTATCAGGGAATTGAACGCAGTACCCAGGCACCAGTGTAATGATTACCTAGAAAAAATAATACGGTCTCACGACCCTCTATACAGGAAATACCTATTAATTTTTTGTTAGGGGAGGAAGATTCAAACGAAACCTTAAGGTTTTTAGGATTGAGAAACGATTCTATACCATTGTCTCTGAGATTTTCCCCTAGTAATCGGGTTTGGGCTGTCGTGAATCCATATAAAAAAGACTCACCTCCCGATCGTGAACGTGAACTCTTCTTGTCATGAATAAATTATCAGAAGCTTCGAAATGAAGAATCACAAATAAGGGTTACTCCGATGAAGATGAGAACGTTCTCTGGGTGGAAGATTCCAAGATATCAAGTATGTACCTACTGATGATATAATGTAACATAACATCATTGAACAATCAATGACATGATTGAACAATAATGTATTTAAACAACACACACACACACACACACACACATTGCAGCAGAAGCTGTAGTTTTTATCGAGATTCGGTCAGAAAGAAGTCTTGATAAGCCCAACGTTTCGTCGCTTTATTTCGTCATTTTCAAGGGATGAGTTGAAGTGAGATTCTGAAGGAGTAGGCAGTTCACTCTAACATTTCTACTGAGCAACTGCGATCATAATCACTGGCACTTGAAGTGTGACTATGATTACGAGTACCTATAATCACAGTGGCTGAAATGGTGATTACGAACAAAACAGTCTAGGTGTAAAAAAATGTGTAGTGAGTCATGAACAAAATAGTCTAGTTTTGAAAATAGAATAGACATTTTTGAGGGTCAGAAATTTTGCCATTGTGGCATACGTTTTGTGATCTGCCGGGTTTTATATCATTAATTGTACACAAATTTGTCAGTGAGACCCTTAATAATAAATTGTGAGATGGCGATGTCGCCCATAGAAAATCGTGGAAATAGCTCTGACATGCAGTCGCACAGGGAAGAAATAGGAGTTCACTAAGGGCCGGTAAACAAGGCATTGATGAATCACCTCAATAATTGAAGAAATTATTGTCACTATCGAATGTTTGAAAGGTTTCTGACAAGTGATCGGAACATGATGGAGAACCACTCCCAGTTTCCTAATACTGCTTGTCGAACATCTTCTACAGTAGGTACAAGTGGCCATCACGAAACTGAGCAGCATTACAAATTCCAAGATCATCGATCGTAAATCAGTGTGGCGTCATCTCCTGGTGCCAATCTGGCCAAGAAGCACACTCACAGTGGCGTCAGAAATCCTAATGGAAATCGTAGAGGGCCGACGAATATTACCACTGAATTTCGAGGTGAGAGACCCAAAATGAAAATTATCAATATTTCAAGACACGGTTTCCGAAGCCCCTGCACACCATTTCCTGGCATGATGGTGACACCATTTCTTGGCACAAAGATGAGATAAAAACTAGTTCATCAAAATTTCAAAATTCATTGATTACATCCTCCAAATTCCAGGGCTCAAGATCTGGTAGGCCCAGAAATGGTGAATATTAGGTATTTTTCGTAACTAACCTCTTCCTCGTTCCCTAACGAATGCGATTCCGGATAGGTAGTAAACGTAACCAGGTCGATTTTTGAGTCGAAGAAAAAGAAAACCGCGCAAATAGCTGGAGAATTGAGGCCAGGGCAGCGCCCACAGGGTTCTACGGAAAGTTTTCCAATACCAAACAGTTCCATTCATGCAGCATGAGTTGATGAGCGAATTTTCAAAGAATCATTTTAACCGACTTAATGGATGATTCTCATAGAAAATTTGATCTGATACCATATTATGTTCCGATGTTCTATGTTTAAGACGGTAATTTACACCAAAGACCTCAAAATACCCGTTTTTTGACCCTTAATTTTAAAAATTCTGGTCAACGAACTCATCAGGTATATCACCTGGAGGTCAAATGTATCGTCTGGAGTGACACATATGCGTGTTTGCAAAAATAAAATTTTGTATTGTATCCTATTGTATTGTAATTGTATTCCTATCTGAATTTTCTTCGAAAATTAGCTAAAATGTTATGTGTGTGATTGTGTGTGTGATTCACTTTCGTGTTTCTGACCTGTTTCCAACGCTCGCTGTTCCTCACGGCGGATGTACAGCCCCGGTGCGTACGTTATAATGAAAAGTTGTCCGAAGGTTTAGTGACTATAAAAATGAGTGATGTCCGCATCATCAAATCTGACTGTTCAAGTTTCACGCTGAATTCGTGGAATTCAAAACTCTGAAAAGTATGACAAAACGGTTCGACTAGATTTTACTGGCCTTATCGAAGTAAGTCTTGCTATTGAGGTGATTTTATGACACAGTGATACCGTACGGGAAATTCGAAAAGTAATTCCAAGGCGTTCAATTTTACTTGAAAAATTGCTTGGTATACAGGAAAATCGCATACAATCCCCTTTTACGATAGATAGTTAGCGAATTTTCGAGGAAAATTCAGCTATGAAATGGAAATCCGAAAATTTTCTCCATAGAAATCCGTTTCAGACCATTCTAAACGATTCCTGAATTTCAAGATTTTTTCATACATATAGATGAAAACCACTCAAGAAAACCACACACAAGAAAACCACTCCATTATATATCTACATATACATATCTCTATATATATACTAAACATATACTATATATATACTATACATCACACGTAAGTCATATACATCAAATACATCATACATCTATATATACTATGCAATACATGTGTATCAAGCCAGCCAATATCCAACCCTGGGATCGATTAAAAAAAATTTATTTCAAAATGTCAATAATAGCAAAAGAGAGGATGAGTTCGTTGGCCAGATTCTTCGAGGTACTCGAAGGGGTCAAATTTTGAAAATTAAGGGTCAAGAAACGTGTTTATCGAGGGTTTTGGCGTAAATTACCATCTTAAACATAGGAATCAGCGCGAAATTCTCTATAAGAATCACCCATAAAACCGGTTTTTAAACGATTCTTTGGAAATTCGCTCATCAACCCATGCTGCATGACTGGAACTTTTCATGATTCGTGTTGATCAGAAGCTAAATCAAAATCAACTTTCCCACTCAGCAGAACCGATGGGTCATGAGAAATCCAAAACAGGAGAATAATAATGGGAATTGAGAAAAAGGTGGATAGTTGACTAATCACTCCGTAAAAAATTGAATGCCTGTCAGGTTTCTTTCTCTGATACAGCTGTGAACTGCTGACATAATCATACAAACAATCGAGTAGCGGAGTTCGTTCATTGTCCGGCACCGTATCGAGGCATTTTCTAATGAAACTTCAGGTAGGGAGGACATTAAGAGCAGGATGGCGTATGAGATGATTAGGATAGTGAAGAAAAACACAAGTTTGTAGAAATATTGCTCTTCTCATGAATTCATAAACACTGTAAAATTATATTATGTTATGTATTGATCACCCTACAAAGATCCCATTGGTTAATACAATCGTTATAATAAACTATTAGCCACACGTCCCCGTTATTGAGATCAACAATACAATACATTATACAAGGATATCGTCGTCGTTATTATCGTCGCTTAAGAAGTAACACGCCCTATCGAACATTTTCACGAAAATTAGGTTTTGACTGATTCTTATTCATTATTCTTATTTTCACAATGCCTCGATCGATACATATTATTTAGTTGGACATATGTGAATTGTGCAGGTACTAATCAATACTTTTCCAATCCTCATGGTAACAAGACTGAAACTTTATTTATTTTATTTCTTATTGCTTCCGAGTCTACCAAGGTAGCGGAAGCATTGTTTTCACTTTTGGGAAGTGAAAAATTTGTTGCCTCCAAAATCAAAATTTCAACTGACGTTATACGTTTTAGACCTTCCTGAACAATTTTGGTTTCGTGTCTGTCTGTGTGTCCCAGAATCCTTGCAACACTCATAAATTCCACAATTTTCATCCGATTTTGATTAAATTTTCAGGCATTACGCGGGTTAGGCCCTAGATGGTCCCCTATGAAATTACCTGCCGACCAACGGTAGCCTCTGCGTATGCGTAAACATGAAATC
>JAEMON010000001.1:48855880-48868908 GCA_030264115.1 Lygus lineolaris | reverse complement strand
TATACCTACTCTACTAATATAACTAACCCAGATCTCCTCGTATAACGAAATAATACGACATATTATTTCGGTACATTTTTGGCGCCCAACGTGGGGCGCCAAAATGTACCGGAATATTACCACGGGTATAGGGAGGAAAGAACAACCGCACTGGTAAATTCGGTGAGTTTATTGATCATAAGATATCTCAATCGGAACTGATTGCGCTCCCGGCCGATGTTCGCCCGCTCGCGTCCCCCCCTCGATCGCGGTGCTGACCGCAGCACTTTTACGGAGAACTCGGAATTTCCAACAGGAACCACGGTACAAGACCACATAATTATGAAATAACACCATTTTGGCCATTTTGAATCGATTCCCTTTCAATAAAAATTGTAAAAAAAACATGCGCAGACCCTTAATTAATTATAATTAATAATGAATGCAATCAATTTATTAATTAGGTAAATCATATTCTCACTAATAAGGAGACTGAACAGTGCTGGGCTTTGTAATGAGTTTTGTTTGGTTGACATCTTGGACGGATTTGGCCAATGACAGATGACACCCTTTCACACGTCACATTCCCACCATTGGACAAAAATAAAAATTTCAATAAATTTTCTAGAATTACAGATACTATTTTCGCTCTACGACTTCATTATTGTTTCTTTTGAGCCATTATCTCAAAGCCAGAATACAAGCTATGGAGTATAGAGAAACTATTCAAATGAGAAGAAATGTGAAAAACGCTACTTGGGAAGGTAAGAAAGGCTAGCAACTGAAGGCACCTCTTAGACAACACTGACAGTGGAGGGCAGCTTTCAGGAACTGATCAGGATTCCCTCTTATTACCAACTGAAAATTGGCAACGCTGATTTGATTTTGGCGAGAACTGGAAACCAAAAACCTGCTCTTTCAAATGGAGCCAGCTTTGCATCCCTAGGTGGCGCCTAACTCTTATTATACATGAGAACGAAATTGGAAGTGATGATCATTGGTTCAATATTTGCACCTGACAGTAACTGGCGCCTTTACCCTATCTTGAAATTTAAAACATCAAATTTCGAGGAGGGTTTAAAAAAAAAGTTTTTGGTGTTCGATTTCAAAGGTTCATTATTGAAAATCATCAACCAAAAAGCTACTATTTATGTCAATAAAAATATTCATAATAATCATTTTTCCCATCCCACCTGAAGGTGAATGGAAAGTATTGCGATCAGCAGAAAACCCAATTTCTGAAACACCCTCTTTAACTGGTCCTAATCGACATCTGATCAATTTTCTCCACGTTTTGGAAAAGTGTATGTAAGTCCGTTATGTGTGTACGATTGTGATTTAACACGATTCCGGCCCCTACGAAAATGATGAAAAAATTCCGATTTCGAGGATTGGTTTCTAAATGTCTGAGGAAGAGACCCTAAAAATTTTAGCCCTAGAGGACAATTATTAGGGGGAGAAAATATTCCAAATAGGTGAAAAAACGTTGTTTTTAGCTCATTTTTCAACTTTTCTTCAAATCTGCTCTAACGCTTTTGATGAAATTCACAGGACTTACTCTTCTGACAAGTAGAAACAAGTTCTAATACCTCTAATCTCCACAAAAATAGGTTGAGGGCCGAAATCAGCGTTAAAACCGCTATAAAAATTACATTTTCTCCTACTCTATCCAAACTACTCTAACGATTTTGATTAAGTTCACAGGGTTCACTCTTCTACCAAGCAAAAACGAGTTCTAATACCCCTCATCTTCAGAAAAATATTTTGTGCACCATAATTATCGTTAAAACCACCATAAAAATGACATTTTTTCTTATTCTGCCCAAACTACTCTAACGATTTTCATGAAATACACAGAGTTTACTCTTCAAAATAGTGAAAACATGTTCCAATACCCCTCATCTCTACAAAAATATCCTAAGGGCCGAAGTTAGCGTTGAAATCGACGAAAATCGCCGGTTTTCCAACATTTCTCCCTGTGCGATGCAACAACCCCAATTTATCATCATGAAAATCATATTATGCAACAACGCGCAGCGTAGCAATAGGCGTTGCCAACAGTAGCTTTCACACGGGGTCTGTATCGACATTGGCTGGTGCGTAGCTTGTGCCCTTTGCCCCCAAGAGCAGTCGTTCGTGAAATGGATTTTGGCAAGAGGGCACAAGCTACGTACTAGCCAATGTCGATACCAATCCCGTGAGAATGCTAGAGATGCCAAGGGCATAGCTGACTCGTGTCGAACAAGGGCTAGACGAGCGAAGCGAGCTACCTATGTTGAACAAAATATGGACGAGTGGAGCGAGGTACCCATTTCGGATAAAATCTGAACGAGCGAAGCGAGCTACTCATGTCAAAGGAACCAAATCATTGCAACCCCTTGTTATATACTTATTTTTATTATTCTCCCCGTCTATTACTCCCAAACAATCAACGCTTTCTATGAAATTCACAGAAATAACCTACGCTCTTTATATTTATGATCAAACAATATCACAATTGGAACCTGAATAATTTGTTTCAACTATTACATAGCGTTGGTAGCCACACATACTCACATCCATGTTAGCACCAACCACTCAAAGCCTATCCTGCCAGTTCTACAACATTATTTCTTAAGATACGACTCAAAGATTAGCCAACAAGCTACTATCAACAGCTGAGGAAAGTAGCGTGAAGCCTCGCACCAGATGTTTATATAATAAGTATATATTATATAGGAATACATATATAATATATATGTTCTATACTCAACATCACTAATCTAAAACACACCAATGAAAATAAATTTCACTTAACGAGAACTGCATGAATCAAATCACTACTTACCTAAACAAGCACAAAATCACAAAAGGAGAGAACCAAGAACATGACAAAGCAGAATAAATGAAAATTACTTATCTGTTGTTTTTTTTTTCTTCAGTATTGCCGAGGAACGATGTAGACAGTATGTGTATTGATTGTAGAATTGTTCTTGACCACACGTTGAATGAAAGAAAAAGTCTATACAGCAATCAACAAGGACAAGCATCAATGTGAAACGACTGAAATGGGTACAAAAACGCGTTAGAGCTAAGGCGATGATTTCGAGGGTACGTCACGCCCGGCGGCCATGCCCACCTGCGCAGAGGGATTCCACTTTTCCATTCAAACCTGGCTCCCCCTGGGTCACTGCGGTGAAAGCTAAGCCTGAGAACTCGAGAAGCGTTCTGATTGGTCGACCGCCTCGAGCAAAGTTGGGGCCCCTTCTCAGAGATCGCAGCACGGGCGTGGGCTCCAATAGGTGAGTGATCATCTCTTGTTATTTGTCTCAATCTTCGTCACGAAAGACGGTAAACGCACCGGATGGATCATTAAAAACAACGCGTAGCATCCATGCCGATCACATAGATATAAATAAAATATTATGGGGAAGTATTGTGGAAATTAATTTACTTACCTTTAAAATTACAATGATACTATTGCAATAATTAAAGGAACAAACATTAGTTGATATAATTCAAAAACATATTACAATTCAAGGTTTTCTATGCCAGCTTTGAAGTGCGCATTGCGGCCATTTTGCATTTGTTTGTTTACTCTTTCCCTTCCCTGCTGTAACGTACATGGATGGTTCGGCTGTTTTTGCTACCCAAATTCCCTTTTTTCGTTGAAATTATCGTCTCTATAGATTAATCCAGACGTGAAGGACTTGAATGGTGAATATGGGAAACTCCACGGTAAGTCAAATTACAAAATCTAATCCTACTGATCTACCTATCTGTTGTTCAAAGTCAAGAGTTATAAGTGAACACGGGATCGCCGTCGTTATTTATGTAGGTAGGTAGATGATTTGATCAGGTTTCTGGCGAAACATTTCAAATGTTATGTAGGTCGTGTGTTCGATTGATTTACTCGTGATTCCTTGATTCACAGGGCTTCCGGATCAATTCAACTTATCTCTGGTATCTACCTATCTCGGACTCGAAGATCCAGCTTTGTTCATCCACCATCCTGCCTGATCCCTGGTCGACTCGACTTGTTGCTTGTGATTTGAAAAAGTTTATTATTTGATTGTACTTACATCAATCCACAAGTATTATCTTTGTTAATAATCGAATGGACTGTTCAATTAGGTATTATGAAAATAAATCTGATCGAATTCGAACTGTTTAATTTAATCCTACCTGTCAGGACATCAGTATTATTTTTCTCTTTGGTTTTCCATTTCATTGAAAATCAAACTCATTCACTACCAAGTTGCGTACAGTTGAAGAAAGAAAATATTGAAGTCAACTGAGTATGAGTTTGGGTTTCAAGTTAGGAATAGGTAGGGTTGAAAAAAAAACAACATTAAAATTGCGAGAACCGAACCGGGACCAGCAGAAGAGGGCGTTTCGAATTTCCCGCCATTTTTAGTTCCTTTGGTGCTTTAGTTCTGCGCTAGCGTCCATTGTGGATATTAGACGTATAGCATCCACACTTGCCGACCATTTTAACGTTAGCTTTCTTCTCTGTTAAGTTGTCTCCGTTACTCTGTGCCCTGGGTACATACCCCTCTCGTCATTGCTCAGCAGTAGCAGGCTATTTGAGGTCTACGCCGTTATATTTTCGCTCATTGTTTAGGTACACATGAGAGTTGATGAAAACACGAAATCATTTCTTCCAAGACTATAAAAAATAGATCTGTGGGGAATTTCAAGGGCTGGCTATCGATTTGAACATTTAAAAATCTCATCCTTCCTGTAGATAAGTCGCGATTCCTGTAGGTAAGTCGCAATCGCATCCTTTCCTGCACCATAGCACCTCTGTAAACCTGTACCCAAAGGTCTCTTCTCTTTTCAACTAATTTACTACCAAACATGACAATCCCCGTAATTTGAAATTCGTGGCTTAGGTCTAGGTATGACATTATCAACCAGTCGTCACCTATTTACAGGTAACTGCTTTTCTACAGACACAATCATTATGATCGGAAATGTTCGGTCCATTATTTGCTGGTGTACAGTCTGAAACCAACGAAATTTTACGAAAGTAAATAATATATAGAATATGAAAATCAGTAGGTACTTGCCTTCAAGGAATCTTCTCACTTTAGGAGCAAATCTCTCATAAATCACTGCTTGGGAGGAATATGAAGTAAAAACATGATCAGCCGTGAAGGAATAATTGTTTCCGAGGAGTATTCTTTCACAGGAGGGATCAACAAACAATCCAACATTCTCAGCTTCCTGCTGGTTAAATGGTGGTCGCACCTAGAAAAATAATTTTCATGCATGATAGCAAATTATGATCAGAACCCAGTCCTCACAGGGGATGGGGTAAATGGGTTAACGTAGGAAACGAGTTGTCAGGGTCAGGAGGATTGAATGGGATTCTTAAATACAATGGGTACCTTCACTTATTTAGTACCCTATCTGTTTGTAAATATAAGACTATGATAAATATAAAATTTATATTTATCACTCTTTTATTCATTACCACTCTTACATTTAGCACTCACTATTGTTGGAACACAATACCTTTAATGAATTGTGTTCCAACAAGAGTGAGTGCTCCTCGGGGGGCGCCCTCAGGGCTACTCTCGCGAGCTTCAAATTTTTGTTGGGGGCAGGGGCCTGAAAGCTAGGAGGCGGGGCGACGTCAGAGCAGATATGTCTGGTGGTGAGGAAGAGCAGTTCATGGTGGGCACTAAAGTAGTATGGTGTCCAACAAAACACAGAGAAGAGATTGGAAGCCAATCAGGTACCATGTGTGTACCGGAAACTTCTTAGCTCCAAAATTGAAGACCGCGGCCAAAAAACCGTCTATGTTACATTTTTGAAATTTTACAGGAGAGCTAAAAAACGATTGAGAAACCTTTCAATCCGAGAATTGGTGGCTCTACAGTAACATAGACTTCTTTTCGACCATTAAATTCCAATCCAACCAAAATGGTAAAATATTACACATCTGTTCTGATAGTAACCATAATTAGATATTATTACACAATGGCTTATGAATATCTGTGCTGCAAATTATTACACAACGGCTTATTATACTTAGCCGAGCTGTATAAGAATAGGTTTCCCCACCAATGCTGAGCTAGAACATATCATAGAAAAATAAGAAGACGAATATTACGGCAAAATGGGTATTGATTTTATTGCCAGCTACCTAGTATGAAAATGCAAATAAATAACATTAATACGCTTAAGGAAGCTCCTAGGGAATTTCAGTTTTGAGCTGCATGGTTGCCCCGAGTTTTCCAATACTTTACGTCTTACATCTTTCCAATCTTTAAAGTTGATTGTACGTGACTTCGATTTGTAAAGTCTATCCATATCATTGTCCGATAGTTTCAATTAGGAATTCATTTTTCACGAATCTGCGCACAGAAATCCGGGATATCACATTCACTTCACACACAAAAAATCCGACTACTCTCAGGAAAAACGATGACAACGGTGAATGATGCGGCTCTGGATACCTAGCAACAGTGAAGACGCTGTAACATAGATTGTTTTTCTTGTTAATCGCGGACCTCGTTTCTTGCTATTTTTGTAGTCATAACGTCCATCACATGTGAGAAAATTAGGGTTTTTGTCTTTGAAATTGATAGAGGAGATCCTAACGAATCGTTTGATGCCATTAACTCATTTTCGGAAAAAAATGTAACATAGACGGTTTTTCGGCCGCGGTCTTCAATTGTTCACCTCAAGGCCAGGATAGCCAATTGGACTTGATATAAATTCCAACAAAAGTTCAGAGATTCTAGGTTCGAATCCAGGCTCCGACTATTAATTTTTTGGACTGGCCTAGGCCACCGGCTAGTTCGATTCCTCGATACAAGGCGCAGGACGATCGAACAGGGGTTTTCCCCCCTCGCTCTAGCTTTCATCTCTGTTAGTTTATGCTACTCGGTGATTGGGGGAACAGAGGGCTTGGAAATCCACGCGTACGCTCTTTGAAAATTACACACATCCCTATGTACTACATTCCGCGTAACCTCCTGGATTGTTTTTTATTAATTCCAGTTTACCTAAAACCTTTACTTGCTTTCTTTTCACTTTTTACCGGAATATTATTATATTGGAATATTTAAAAAAATAAGTAATTGTAATTTGGTTGGTAGTCTTTTGACGATGGATTTGTCAAAATCTTCATGCGGTAACGATAGGTTGTTACCAACCCAGAGCTCATTCGAGCGAAATTCTTAAAACTTCCATCATCCCTGATTTCCGCACTAAGGGGATCTCTACCGTCTTCCATTAGGTGAGTTCCACTGTACCGATGTCGAGCTTCCAGCGAAGGTCGCACCTAGTATCTGCGCTCAGTTGGTTGACGGCGAGTTGATAAAATTACACAGGCCGCTGCGGCCAGCACAACCTCTTCAGAGGAAGAGGTTCAACACTTTCAATCATTTGAGGATTCAGTAGTGACTGAATCCTCAAATGATTGAAAGTGTTGCATTTTTTGTTACATAGGTTTAGACGGGTTTAGAGGGGACAGTTGTATAACTTAGTTGTACAACAAAATTTTAAAACATGCTATATAGCATGTTTTAAAGCAATTGCTATACAACTTTGCTATTTGTTACTGGTGTGGACGCGCCTTAAGATGTCTAGCGCGTTGTCCAGCCCCCAAACTCGTTCCAACATGACTTCGAGAAGTGTAACCTCGGGCGAACCCGTGGCAACTCTGGGGAAATTTTCAGGATAGTTCCGAAAAGTTTCTAGGAACAAACCTCGGAAATCTTTCGGAGCTTGGGGTGTAAAATCTGAACGCTTCACAACGGGAAGCCACAGGACATGTCCCAACTGTATCAAATGTACTGTCCGTTAACTTGTTCAATATATAGGTTTCATACGTACCTACACAACAATTGATAATAAATAGATACCATCATACCAAATGAAAATGTGTAGGTACCCACCCTCACGGCGAATTCCAAGGAAGATACCATAACTGTAGTTCAGCCGGAGAGTACTGAAGAATTGTCACATATTGATGCCATGAGCAACAGAAGAATTGTTTGAAAAATTCAAATTTTCATTAGTTCAGGCGCTTTGGCACGCTAAAAACGTACAAATACCGCAATTAAATTCAATCGTGCAACACAAACAATAATGATAAACTGTACGAAATCCTACCAGCAAAACTGAGAATACCTAATGAAATTCAGCTACAGAACATTGTTGTGATAGTGTGATAATCTCATAAACATTACCAACAGATGCTTTTGGACGTTACAAGTTACTTTACCGAAATTCGATAATTCGACGTTGTCAAGGATAGAGTTCAAAAGGAGTGGAGGAAGAACTGATGCTCACACTCACCATGAGTGTTTTCTCACTCATCATGGACAAAGAGTTTAGAAGAATGATAGAGATGGCACATCACCATCAGTCTTTGAAGCTGATTCGAGCTTTTGAAGCAATTAATCCCCACAGACGCAAGTGAAATAAGTGAATCATGGTGGTGGTGGAAGAGGGTTGAGAACCTCCAACCCCCAAATCATTTTAAATCAAACCTCCGCTGATGCTGATTGGGTTCCCATAAGTCATTTAATTTCTTCAAATATTCAAATTTGAGAGGAATAGGGCCGATTATTTGACATTTCACACCAGCTATCCAAAACTAATAGGCACCCATGGAAGTAGGAATAGAATGGAAGGACCTCACCCCAACGGGTTTGTGACCACCATGCCCAGAACGCAAAATGCCCTCTTCGGCAGGTTGCCTACCGTTCCGTTGCAGGCGCTGTGACTCTTTCCATGGAAGAAACAGAAATGGAAGAAACTGTTTCTTCCATGCTCTTTGTTTCTGGGTCGGTAGGCCCAAGGAAGTTGGCATTTAATTCCGATTCCAAGGTAGGCTCAGGTTATCCCTAGGACATTTCATTATTTTCTTTTGGACACTACCATCAGTTGATCTTTGAGCTGAGTCGACTGTTTGTTTAGCAGTGTTCTATATTTTCATGATTATTTCCACATTACTCCGTCCTCATTTTTCATTTTTTTGTATATTTGAAACGCCTTTTTCAGAATCGAATTTTCTGGAATGGATTTTTTTCTAAATGAAGAAGTGAAACACGGATCTCGTTTCTTGTGTGGTAGAGATTATTTTGCTATAATAAATGTAGTACTACTTCGGCTTCTTCAGATAAACTCAACACTTTTTATCTTGCATAATAATCTCTCTTTTCCAAATTCCCGCCAAACCTATATAATTTCGAATAATCATTCTTTTCCCAATGTCTAACCCAAAGCTTAAAAGTCGAACAGCTAATTTATAATGTTCGGCGGGACTACACATGCTCCTCTCAGAACAATCTTCCTCCATATAAAATACTTTCTATTTCAATTTGTCCAAGAACTCAGTACTTATTCCCAAGTTATTCATGTAAACCGAACCATTCCTATCAAATGTAGAACCTCACAAATGTATTCCTTCCGAATGTAAAGAACCTCCCTGGGAGAGGTTAGTTGACCAGAAACGCCGAGTAATTCCAGGCGTGCACCACCATTGGGACAGCGCCCCCCACGACCGAAAGAAGAACTAAAGGGTCTATAAAAGGCGGCAACATCGAGCAATAATCGTCATTCACCTGACCACTTGTTGGGTCATGGAAGAAGGAGATCTCCTTCTTCCATGCTTTCCTTAAAGCCGCGGTTACACTTGCGGTGTTGGGCCCAAGTCCGAATATTCGCGAATACTCGTCGACATGTGCCCGAATGTTCGCGAATATTCGTGCTCGGGGATGCTCGCTCAAAAGGCGGTTTTTTGTCCCGAGTCAAAGGCGGCGAGCATTGGCCAATATTAGTGTAGAGTGAGTTGTACTAGGGTTGAGAGCCAACACCGCATGTGTGTGCAGGGTATTCGGCAAACTCCGAGCATTGGCGAATATTCGGGCGAGCATGACCGAATATTCGGTGTTGGGCCCAACACCGCAAGTGTAATCGCGGCTTAAGATTTATAGCATTCTCCTGTGATACCCCACAGTGGCTCTCCAGGCAGATGACTCCGACTTTTATGAACATTGTTCGTAAAGTCGTGTAAATCCTCTTAGCTAGCCTCTAAGGTCTCAATAAAATAATAATTGAGTATTTTGCGCTGTACGGGGAACCCCCAGGCTGCGGAATTTGACAGCTTTTGCCCAATTTCTACTCTTTCGACTTCGGCATTGACAACACTGCACGGCGCGGGACCCGAGCTGATCTGAAACCAGCCGACTTCATACGAACCTGGCCGAAGAGGACTCCATGGGCTTCGTGGCGTGAGCATTAGATGTACTAGTAAATGTAATAGTTCTCCTCTCCTAGCGTTAGGTTCTCTAAGCAGTGTCACACCCCAGTTGTGTTCCTTTTCTTTTCAACCGAATTCGCATAAATCAAGGTAAATACCTAGTTTTAGTTAAGAATTTACCACATGTCTCTGTTTAAACGTTGTTATTTTCTCTTGGCACTACTCGTGCTCTTTTTGAAATATATGATGTTTGTTTTAAGAATGTTGAGATCTCTATTCAAAACCCGACCCGTCCATTTGGAGGAATTTCCGAGGAAATATATTTAAATTCATTGTACATAAAGTTCTGTAATTTCGTACGTTGTTCATATGTAACGGTCGAGGGGGGGTCCTTCGACGAGTACATGTACAAACATGATGCACTGAATGGGCTCAAATCTCTAACAACATACCCTCCCCATCATTCTACCACAGTTCCATGACGTTCCCCTTTATGGTGGTTTTTCATTATTGGAAAAGTGAGCTTGATTTCCGGGATTCAAAAATTGGATTCCTCAAAGATATATTCCCTAAGATTATGTGGAAATAAGAGGAAATTATGGATTGATCCACGGGTGGATCATTGTAATCTTAGGGTAAATACCGAATAACTCTATCATTCAAAACTTCATTTGTTCAAATTTTGATTAATCTTTTTTCTTGTGTTTATTATAGTTTTCATGTCATAAAGTCCTCAATACCGAATGTAGTTTAATGTAGGGTTGCGTTATATATTACAAGAAGATAAAAAAACCCATATTTTTCCTACAAACTCAAAATTGCCACCTACTTTTTGCGTTTCAAAGCTTTCTGAGCAATGTTGGTTCCATGTATGTCAGACATTTGGGAGAACCACTGATTGAAGTAGACGGATCTTCAGACATCAGACCATAGGGCAAGGTTTTAAAAATAGATCGAATCCTGGTAAACACAAATATATTGAGTTTCTACTACAGCGATAGTAAAGCTTTGAAAAGGTAGATAGTGCATGCTGCTCGTTCTCGGAGCATTTCAGAAATAGACCATTCCGGCCATTAGGTATGCGTTCATCAAACACTATTTGGATGGTAGGGGGTACATTGAGCTCTTAGCATGGGACCGTTGTATAGAGGCTCTGTGACATTTCTTCGAACGTCGTCAGTCTTGAT
Organism: Lygus lineolaris; assembly: GCA_030264115.1. Taxonomy (NCBI): domain Eukaryota; kingdom Metazoa; phylum Arthropoda; class Insecta; order Hemiptera; family Miridae; genus Lygus; species Lygus lineolaris. The sequence continues at coordinate 48,857,538 of JAEMON010000001.1, read as the reverse complement.
GCAGAGATGATCGCGGGGGCAGGAGCATTGGTAGTAGGTGGAGTAGGTGTCCGCCCTCATGTGACCACAAAATTCTCCTGATTTACACCTGGTCAACTATAGGACATCAAGAAGAAATATATATTAGTTACCTACCTATAAAATATTCTCCCATAATACAATATTACGTAAGTTGTTAGCGTCAACTAGATGACAAGAAATAGATTTGATTGGTTGTTATGTATTATTTTCATGCTAACAAGCACTGTTGGGCCCCATATTGAAATCATGACACTAGATGTTGGAGTTGGTAGTTATGAATTTGGTTAGTTATGTTGAAATATGACACAAAACAGGTTATATATTGACACAAAATTGGATATACACATATTGAAACTAGACATAGGTTGGAGTAGTAGTTGTGAATTTGTAATGATGAAATCATGACAAAAGATTTCGAGTAGTGGTGAATTCTGCAGAATCGTGAACTTATTTACCCTTGAGCATATGTATTCGTTGAAGGTGTGGGTGGAATTGGCTTCTCGGCGGTCTAGCTTCCAGTAGGCTGGCCAATCGCAGAAGCACAGGATTTTAGCGGATTTAAAATACTGCCCACTCACAGGGTCCATGACTTCCGACACTGTCAGGCCTACGTCATTAGCCTCACAGCGCTGCAGGTTACGGGTGTCATCGCACGTCTGTTAAATTCAAATGATTGAATTAAATTTGATAGAGGCAGACGGTAATATTGATAACAAAGGGAAAGTAAATATATACGCGAATTCAAAATGTCTTGTTAATTAATGATTTATTACAACTTGTATCTACGGGTAAGTGGAGTAAACTTTTTCGTCTGGGGCCTCAGTGATATGAATTAACTGGATTTAGAGTTGAGATTCATGTTCTTTTAACATTGGGTTATACAGTTTAGCTTGTGTGATGGGTGAGACATTTGCTCCCTCCTTCATTTTTGGAGCTGCTGGTAGTTGTGATAGAAGTCATCGAATTTCTGTGACCATCAACACCTGGGTAAAACAAGCATATTTGCCTCAAACCTTTGAAGGGAGAAACGTCTCATTCATAAACTTTTTCATGGAAACAGAAGTGTGGTTCAAATTCACGCTGAGGGGCTCCACATTGCAAATATGCTCTTCATTGTTTACTCCAAGAGTTTTCTCCTTAATTTAGGTGCATGGTGTCAACTGGTTCAAAGGATGGAACATTACTTATTGATACAACCATACATTGATACATTCGATACAACCATTCAGTTGAATGGTCCCTCATTTATTCTTGATTAGAATCTACTTCTTGGAACAGTTCACTCCATACACCTCAATGTACCGTCGATGGTTTGATCTGAATTAGTAAGAGTTACCTTCAACTGCGACCTGTTATCGAGAGGAATGCTTCTGTTGTCATTTTCAGACCATGAAAACGGGCAAGGGGTCTCCGAGCATCGGCAATATCTTTGTACATAAGGAGGGTACCAAAACCGCTGGTTCACTACCCCACAGACTGCATTTGGTTGACAAACCTCGAGATCTTTATCTTTCTTCACCTAACAAATGTAAGAAAACATTAAATTAGGTAGAATATACTGTAGTACTTAGATGTCATTACCAATACGGTAGATTGATAAGAACTGATCCAAAGAAGTTAAAAAACCGGGGGGGGGG
>JAEMON010000001.1:48837358-48851009 GCA_030264115.1 Lygus lineolaris | reverse complement strand
TTTTTTAATGTTGAGGCTGAGGAAGGTCCAGCATTACTTTTGTTCGTTTTGGTTGATCCATTGGTTATTTCCGGGAAGGAGGATGCTTTTCGTTTCTTTTTGTTCCTTTTGAGGATCCAATTTGTCTCACGTTCAAGGACTTCCTCCTCCGTACTATAATAGTAGGAGTCCGTACGTAATAGTAGGAGGTTCCTTGTTATTTTTTATTTGATTTATTTCGCTAGTCATAGAGTTAATTTTGAGCTCAGATAGCTTCAAATGATCGCATTAGGAAATAATGATATTATAGAGCTCACCAAATGCAGTGTTGATGTGTTCATCCTGAATACGGAACTGCGGTAGAGGTTACTCTAAACGCTGCGGTAGAGGTTCGGTGTTGCACAACTGCCAGCTTTGTTTTGTCAACAATTGCGGTGATTGTTTCGTGGCCGTCGCTTTCCTCGTCCATCACTACACCATAACTGGCCCAGCGAAGGAATAAAACACTAACTGTTTTCTTTTCACAGGAGCTCCGAACGATGTTAACTGCCCGGAGGTTCGAACGATACTATGAATATGTGAATGATTTATTATATAAGATATGAGATTCAGTACATGGGAAAACATCTGCTGCAAGGCTTCACACTACTTTCCTCACCCGTAGAAACCTGAAAAACGTCGTTTTCAGTCCTTGTTTTAGGCTTTTCTCGCAAACTGCAAGCACGATTTTGATGAAATTCAAAGGACTCACTCATCTTTCAAGTAAAAACAAGCTCCAATACCCCTCATCCCCACAAAAATAAATAGCCATTTTTGCGGATTTTAACGCTGATTTCGACCCTCAGGATATATTTGTGGAGATGAGGGGTATTGGAGCTTGTGTTTACTTGAAAGAAGAGTAAACCCTGTCAAAATCGTTAGAGCAGTTTCCGAGAAAAGCTAAAAAATGTGCTAACAATACGTTTTTTCACCTGTTTTGAACCCCCCCTAGTAATTGACCTGGAGGGTTGAAATTCTTATTGCAACATCCTCATACATGTAGAAACCAATCCTTGAAAACATAATTTTTCTATCATTTTTGTGGGGGCCTCAATCGCAGTCATACCCATACGTACACACAGACATAAGTAGGTACATACATACATACGGGCTAACACACAGTTTTCCAAAACGTGGGGAAAATTGATCAAATGTCGATTAGGACCATTTTAAGGTGGTGTTTCAGAAATTGGGTTTTCTGCTGATTGCAATACTGTCCTTTCACCTTTCAGTTGGGCTGAGGAATGTAAAAAGTCTGTTGGTTGATATACAGTATTTTGAGGACAAATTTGGCTGTAACTCATGGTAGTGCTCCAGTGGGTCGGAATGTTGCATTGTACCTCAAATTGGTATTGAACGTCCTTCAAAACACCTGACTTACAATTTCTAGCTTGAAATTCCATGTAGTTTCGTCACAAAAAGGGTCAAAGGGAGGATGGGGTTGATGGTATATCAGTCACAACGACCCGTTTCCCCCCACTTTCGATTGTCGTTTACCCATCAGATGGGAAAGCTCTCTCCGATACCTCTCTGTCAGAATAATTAAAAAGTCGGCCAAGTTGGAGGGGCAGTCCTCACTCTTGTAACGTGGACGTGTAGAAAGAGAACATTTCAGCGAAATTGGTAGAATAGTTCCAGACAGACAGCAAAGCAGCAGTTCCCTATGACAGCAAATTCCAAGTTTGCGCATGCGCAGTAGTGATCAAATCGTGACGAAATTCATAGGTAATTGTCTTGTAGTCAGACCCCAACTACCCAAAAAGTTGAGGCGGCCGATCAGATCCGCTCTGTATAGTGGACAGACCTCGAGATTTCGGCGGCGCCCCAGTGGACCCCCAGCTTTAGAGAGCGCATTCTTTTTCCAATATACCCCAGTGTACCTAGTGTAAATCTAAGACCTTCGAGGAAAACTTACGTGGTTAGGATAAATGTAGACAACTTGGTCTAATTTGCTGTACACTTCAGTGTGTCTTTCACTTATACACTTTGCCAGAACAATAGCTGCACAGAAGATCAGGGTTCTCATCATGGTAGCTGCGGTGTGTCAGGTTTTTTTTACGTTGGAAGTCTCAATCTGAAAGGATGATGTTTAAATAGAGAAACCTCAGCAAAAAGGAGAAACCCTATGTCGCTGAATCTTTAAAAATTTTGAAAATAGCCTCACCTTACACATTATTAGTTATATTCAAAATGTTCCAAAATTCATTAAAATTGAATGAAAATTTTCAAAAATCTGAATTAAAAATGTTTAAAATAGTAAAATATTTTAAAATGGAATAGCTTCTTTCTCTTTGAAAATTCGTTAAATCACGGCTGCTATAATTGCAAGTACGTTTCATTATTCCAGTTTTGCAGAAAGCTTTTTCAGCCTTCACGTCCATAATAAGTTATCGTCCAGAGATATTAGTAGTCCGTGACTACAAACTACGACGTCGTTGAGACAATCATTCTTGTATTTTATTCCTATGCAATACATCCCTATCTTGCTCACACCTCCCTCTCCCTCTTTACCTAACTCTCGGGAGATATCTTATTGTATAACAATGTGAACTACCTTGAACTGTAGGTAACTCACCATCCGATTATCTTTCTGTACAGACGAAACGTCACTCCGGGCAACTGTATCACATAATTGCGGAGTTGCTGCGCCGAGCCCAAAAGGACTGCTGAGTTGTGAAGATGATGCACTCACGTAAAATACTACAGTATGGCGCGGTTACCTGCAGGAGACTCGGGAGACAAAAAATACAAGAGCATCGGGGCCGACTCGGGAGGATGTTCTGACTGGTTTTTATCTCCTAGCGTTCAGATAGAAGGACGGGTCAGCCGTCCCCTTATCTGCCTTCAGCTGCTTTCATATTCAATAGTAACCACAAATATTTATCAATGACTTCGAGAAACATCTATTATTTGGGTCACCATTACACGTCTGTGTCGAATCCTATACAGGGTATTCATAAATTTACGCAGGACTGATAAATTGTCAGTATTTTACGTCAGTTTTTAAAATTTGACCACTGCACAGTGGCTTGAAATAGCAACAAATAACAAAAATATAGTCTCCTCAAGTCCTATATTAAGTGTCGCGCTGATTCCGAATGTACCTAACATAATATGAATACCTTGAGTAGCTAATCAGCTGCGATATCTTTAAATAGAAAATTCACGGACCACTAACAATAATTATTTGACAAAGTACAAAAGTTTCAAATATATTCTCAAGAAAGCCGTAAAAAAGATACAAATGTCGTCACCCACCCGCGACCGCCTAAGGGGGTACCCTCCGCTCCTCAGACCAGATGACGTCACGCGTGATCGTCTCACTCGTTTTCCAGCCAACTTAATGAACATTTTGAACTGAAAATGAGAGCTAAGGGGTTTTCAAGGGTGCTGAATTCGAATTTGAAGTCGAAAATGCAAAATTCCAACACACCGGAATTCCCCATTCAAACTTCCTAGGGTAGGCCCACGTACTCTAAGTACTCCAGCCAATTAATTTTAGGAATTTGAATTTTCTATAGGAGTAATTGCTATTTTCAGATACCAAATCGAATATTGAAAATTCTTCTAAAATTTCTTTCTGAATATTCTTGAGTTCTCGAGAAAAAATTGTTATAATTCCCTCTAATTTCCCTCTACATTCAGGGTGTCTAAAATTGAATTAATCAGCCATTTATTTCCGTTATTTCGGCTCCTAAGAAAAGTCCAAACCGTAACCCTTACTCTTACCTAAGTACTCAACTTAATTTGTAACATAATATAGATCGTTTCTAGAGTCAGATGTCATTCAAAATGACCCACAGAGTGTCTACACTAGAAATATAATAAACACGATATTTTTTAGGACCTACAACATTTTTGTTCCTTGATTATCATTTGGTTTCACTGGCACTGTAAACGGTTGGAGTTGTCTGAATGTAGAATCTCGCTGATTGGGACAATACCAATTCCATGACGACGGCTTTGTCATGACTACGTCTAAACAAGAGTGACGCTTTAATGCTATTGAAGATAAAAATACCAACCAACTCAACCGACCGGTCAACTCGTTCTGTGACTCAGCACGCAGTAATTTTTTTGATAATTCAACTACACTGTTTTCGTGGTGCTAGACTCATTGTTTTGTCTATCAAAAAGGTGCTTGCGATGGAAATGGAACACCTATCTCCGGAAAGGCTGCCTACCCGAGGAGAAAAGGACAGGTGGGAAATGCACATACAAGAGAATATTCTTGAATGATTGTGTCTGAGAGCATAATATGATATAAAAGCAAAATTGTGGATTATTCTGATCTGTCGTACAATCTTTATTATATACGTTTTTAAAATAGTTGAATTTCAAGAGGCTTGAATTACTATGAATGGACAGATTACTATGAATGAATGAATGAATGAAAACTTTTATTGTATTAAACCAATTGGTTTGTTACAAGAGTTGGTAATATGCAAATCAATTTTGAGGTTTCTTCTTACTCTAACATAAATAAGGTTGATTACATTCTTATTATATGAAAGAAAAACGTCTGCCAAGTTGGGTGGGCAGTATAGCTTCCTCACTTTTGTAACGTGGACGTATAGAATCAGTTATAAAACATTTCAACGAAATCGGTACAATAGTTTCGGATTTAGGAGCAAGCCTATGACAATAAATTTCAAGTTTGGTCATGAGCAGTAGCCATCGCTTGCCCAATTGTGGCGAAATTCATAGATAATTGTTTTGGAGTCAGCCCTCAACTACCCTCCGAATTTGAGCGAAATCGGTCAATTAGGAGCAGAGAAATCGTAGTTTCAGGAAATTTACGTTTGCGCATGCGCACAAACTAATAGTGGTCCGATGGCGATGAAATTCATAGGAGACTTTCCAGGGTCTAACTGGCTTAATCCCTTAAAATTTCACCGGAATTGGTCGGGTAGTTCCGGACATACACCTTTGACAACAAATTTCAAGTTTGCCCTTGCGCAGTAGCTACTACTGATCCAATCGTGACGAAATTCATAGGTTATAGTCTTGGGGTCAGTCCGAAACTACTCTGCAAATTTGGTCGATTAGGAACTGAGATACAGGGGTTTCGGGAAATTCACGTTTGTGCATGCGCCCAGGCTACTAGTGGTCCGATGGCGATGGAATTGATAGGGGACCGTCACGAAGCTGACCCGCCCAATCCCTGAAAATTTCATCAAATTCGGACCACATCTTCATATAGTTTTGCCTGGGACAAGGAATTGACACGGAACCAAAATTGTTCAGAAAGCTCTGAAACGTAAAAAGCAAGTGGAAATTTTGATTTCGGAGGACAACATTTTTTTTAATTTCTTGCACGAATACATAGCTTCCTACCTTCGGTAGTGAGGAAGCAAAAGTTCTTAATGAAAAAAAGAAAAAGTGTTGGTGCTCACATCATGTGTCCTCTGACTAAAGTCCATCAGATTGGTACTTATGTATGTATTATTTGACAACACAATTTTAATGACTAATGACACATTGTACTTATTATATTTGTTTATATTATGCTGTTCTATCATTAGGTAAGTTTATTTATATATTTTAATGCGCGTGTACATAGGATTTACCTCCATTAATTTGGGCGTATAAAATTAGTCGCGTTTTGGTCTATTTTTATTATCTGTAATAAATAATTTTGCTATTCTCTATTGGTGTCTTATGAACTCTCTCAGTTTCAAGGTGCGTGTACTATAATTGTATAGGTCATCAATTTTGTTGCATGTTTCTTCATCGTTCCTTATATTGAGCAGAGTGGTTATCACCTTCTTTTTGTCTTCTATGGTGGTTATTGAAGAAGGATCCCCTATGTATTTTGTGAGGTAATGATCTCGAAATGGTTTGTACAGCTGGCACTCAAGTAGAAAATGAATGAGGGTCTCTTCTTTCTCGTGGCAGGCAAAGCACATGGTTGAGTTGTCAAGTTTGTATGTCCTTTTTTTGTGGTAGAAGTAAATTATTCGTATTGTTTCCATCTGTGGAGCCAATCTTAGTTGTGCAATTCTTCTTTCCTTATGAATGTTTATTGTTGATCCCAGGTATGTTTCTCTGCCATTGAGGTTTATTATATCTTGGAAGCTCGGGTTGTACCTGGCGTTCGGCCAATGTCAGCACTTGAACATTGGTTTTGTTATCGTTCAATCAGGTCCTTGTGCACATCTTTGAAAGTTTCATGCGTTATGCTTTCCCAATCCGCTTCGTATCATATTGATTTTAAAAGTTGGTCTACTTTGGTGACCCAGTTGTATGCAATAGAGTTTGTACGCCCATTCTTATGGATGTTGACCAACTCCGCGAAGCATATTCTGGGCCATCGATACTCGTCCATTTTTAGGATTTTTAGTAGGAAATTGACTGATTTCTCGAATACCATGGTTTTTAGAGGTAGTCGTCCCATTTCTAACCTCAAGAAATGTCCTGGAGTTCCCTTATTTAGACACAGCACATTTTTCAAAAAGGAAGTTTGTACCGTTTCTATTTCATCAATGTACCATACGCCACATACTTCTGCTGCGTACAGTAGTACTGATTCGACCATGGTTTCGAATAGTTTGAATTTTAAGTCCCATGATTGAACCTTCCCTCTACAGAGGATATCTTTCGTGCTTCCTATAGCTCTTTTGCCTTTAGAGATTCGTGCTTCTTTATTATCGTTGAATTTTCCTGTTCTAGAAAACGTCACTCCCAGATATTGGAGGGACGAAACCACCTCCAGATTGTCCGCTCCACAGCGTATCGGCTTTATTTCTTTGGGACTTCCTCGGCCTTTGTCGAAAATTAAGGCCTTGGTTTTCTTACTATTTGTACGGAGTCTGTTTTCGCTGCAGTACTCGAGTAGGGCATCCAATTTCTTTTGAGCATCTGGTATCGAATCCACAAGTATTGCCACGTCATCAGCAAAAAAAAAGAAGCATAATTGCCTTACCCCTCATTGGAATGCCATGGCATCCTTTTTCAATCATATATTTTTCAAGGTCTGACAGAAACATTATAAATAGAAGAGCAGAGAGGGGATCCCCCTGCATTACGCCTTCTGTAATAGGTTGCTCAAAGCCATCATTTTGAATTTGAGGGCGGATTACGAAACGTGCATTGGTGTAAAGTGCTTGCAATATTGAGACGAAATTTCCGCTAACTCCCATTCGCTGCAATTTAGCCCAGAGAAGTTCGTGGCATATTGAGTCGAAGGCACGGGTGTAGTCAACCATCAGTACTACTAGTGATTGTTGTTTTTTTAACCGAGTTATGCTGGCTATAGAATGTAGCGAAAATATTTGGTCGGCACAGCATCTACCTGCTCTGAATCCAGCTTGCTCTTCAGGTAGTAAGTGGTTTTCTTCCGCCCAAGTTGTCTGCTTGCTAATGTGGAAGTGAATAGTTTGGCTGATGTGTTTATTAGCGCTAACCCCCGATAATTTGATGGATCATTTCTGCCACCCTTCTTATATATTAATTGTAGTTTCACTAATCCCCATGAATCCGGAATGCTTTTCGAGATCAGTATTTCATTGAACATCAGTGTTAAGTATTCTTTCCAGTTTTCCGGTAGTGATTTCAATACATCGTTATAGCGTCTTCTCCGGGTGCTTTCCTGCACTTGAGTTTCTTCAATATTAGATCTATTTCTTCAACTGTTAGTTCCTTGTCAATATATTCCACTTTTGTTATTGGTTCTTCTAAGTTGGAGTAGATTTGCGGTGGGGTGTTTACCTTTTCGTAAAGGGTTTTATAAAACATTTTCCATTCGTTTTCCGGAATCGGGTAATTATTTAGTCTTTTCTTTTTCAAATTTCGTACAACAGTCCAGAATTCACAAGGAGAATTTGCAGTCATTGATTGCGTCACGGTTTTTTTTGTAATAATCAGTTTAATTCCTCTGTAGTGTTTTCTCGTATTTATATTTTACATCTTTGTATGGAACTAGTAGTGACTCAGGATACCCTTTTCTACGGTATTTTCTAAAACATTTGCGCATCTCATATTTCAATGTTTTACATGCGGCTGTGTACCAGCGTTTCTTAAATTCACTGTTGTTTGCTAGATTTACTCGCAGATTACTACCTGATCCCTTTCTGTGAAACTATAGCTGAGCTGTTTACTCTGAGATGGTTGTAATATCAATATACCCTACCTGGTAGGAATAGGTACTTACTTACTCCTCGGCACTAAAGCCTGACTCCTCTCAGGCCCTCTTCTACATCGTCGAGCCACCTCTTTCGTTGAATTCCACGCAAACCGTGGCCTCCTGGCTTTCTTCTTCACGGCCCAATCTTCCCCCATTCTTTCCATGGCCGACCCATCTGAGGCGGATGGCTTCTATTTCTGCAACAATGTCGGGGTGCCCATAAAGCTCTTGTAGTTCGTGCTTTGTGCGGAGGCGGAGTGCCCAACGTTCGTTAACACATCTAGCACCAACAATTTTGCATAGGATTTTTGGTGACCCTTCACTTGCAACAATCTTTGCAAGCACCTTTTACACGGTACTAAGCAGGGCAATGGCACGGCTATTATCGCACACTTGTCTTGTCCCCCTTTTTATGGATCGGGTACATGACTGCAATACCTCACATTCTCCATTAACCATATTGCTGTAGCCAACTCATGGATCTCGACCAGCCAACCGCTCCCCTTCATACTTGGTCATTTCCGCAGTAATTCTGTATTTATTTCTTGAGGCTTTTTGTGGCCTCAACAACTTCTTCATTCGTTGGGGGCGGGACTCTTCCCTCGTTTTCTCTATCTGGTAAGCAAAATCTTCGTGTGTTAGTGATTGTACACAATTCAGTACCTAGGTATACTGATTTTTGTCGATTCTTGAAATTTCATATTCTTAGGTCCTAATGCTCACCCTATTTGGAAAATGTTCATTTATTTTTGAGAAACGTCAATTTCATTCGCAACATTTATATCAACTTCAGTTTCTAAAATATTTATGTTAGTTTGAAAAATGTTTATTTTAATTTGGGAAATGTTTAATTTAATTTGGAAAATATTTATTTCAATTTGAAAATGATATATTCAAGTACCTAATTTAGTAATAACCTACTACATGCCTTGAAGTTCATAATTTACTATCGGATTATTTTCAATTCTTATTGGTTGGCAAGTTAGTAAAGCTCGTCTCGTAAAAGATATTGTGAAGGTAATGTCTCAACAATACCTGATTCAATAATAATTATAACATAGCGTAAACTTTGTCAGGGTTCTAGACGAAACATCGCTGCTCCCGGAAATAGTGCTAACGGAAAAGCTGGACTCAAGCGACCTCAACGAGCTGAGACAATATTTCTTTCCACCGGATAAGGACCATGGGCGACTTTGCCACGACATGGGATTTCAAAAGGAACTAGGACTTGGTGTCCCACTTACCAAAGACAGTTTCGCTAAGGCTGTCTTCGATATTATTGGTAAGGCCCTCAGTTGATTAGACTAGTCGGTCTACAGGCAAGTGCATCACGTGAAGCAGGTTGATGGGGGAGGTGAGAGGATGGGATGGGGAGGGACGCTGCGCCGACGTCATTTTACCTTCCTGAATCAGCACCTTTCTCAGAGGTAAACTGTCTTACATAAGTTATCGCAAAATTGTGACCTTCCAGAGAGCAAAAATATGCTTGTCCAACACTAAGTATATTTGTCTTCCCCGGGAGAGTTTATTTCCGAAATATCTATACGATCTTTCACGTTTTGAATTGTCAGCTTTATGTTGTCAGGACATGGTCGACATATTATATGGTTTAACTGTATCCAGGGGGGGGGGGGGGGGGGGGGGGGGGGGGTAGGGCTTATGACTTATTTAAGCTTATTTTTTTGTATACGCTACTATTGTTGGGGGGAACTAAACGATCACAACTCACTTGTGTCAGTTTACCTCTCATAAACACAAGTTAAGTGTTATCCGTGGGAGGGGGGCACTTAGGGTGAAGTTTAATTACTTATGGAAGCCTATTTTCAGCCGCATTATATTGGTTGCATATAATGGTAGTGTCATATCCTGGGTAACTCATTGTCATTTGTTTTGGCTCACTCGTATTAGCTTAACTCTCATCTCATCTCACAACAAAGCTAATTGGCAATTTAATTGAACGGTCATATGTAATGATATGACTTTGAATAGGAAATATGAGTAGGAACGACTATGATAGTACATATTAAGTAATTATTTCTTTAACAGAAGTTAATAGATAAGTTCATTTTATCAAGACACCTACCTACAAAATTGTCAAATAAAATGTTTCCAAGGGTGGAGAGAATAATATTCACGTGAAGGTAACGAATACCAGAACGTGTAATTATATTAGAAACATATTATAGTAATTTCTAGAAAGTACAGCAATCTGGAAACAACGTAGATTGGTACCCACCTAACTTATAATATCATTCACTCCGAAAGGTAACAAAGAATACGAAATAGCAGCAAGAAAATTATTTGACAAATTGACGGAAGAGGATCAGCTGTCAGATGGCTTCATATGGTGGGACGACTTCTTAGAGGTGATTACTCGAGGCAGCGCTGAGGCCCAACTCATTGGAGCCCCCCCGTCCAAAAGAATCAAAGGGAAGAGAAACGCACTCATCTGCCCCTGTAAGGTGAGATTGTCTACACTCTCTGTACATACTAGAACTAGGGCTTCCAATAAATTAATCTCGTTTTCAAGGACGTAGGGAAAGCCCAAAAGTGCTCTCCCGCTGGAAAAGATTACGTGATCAGTACTTACGTAAGAAAAGTGTACTACCATACGTATCTGCTCTCTTCTCCTGTAATATATCAGGCAACCCGCAGACAAAAGATAAGGAGAAGAAAATTGGCATACTATTGACATTACCAGTTGGACAAAATAGAGATAGTAATACAGATGGATTCCTGTATATACGCATACTATACAGGAATTCATCCGTATTACTATAAATATTCAGTTTTACAATACTATAGATTAAAAGATATCCATCTAGAACGTTATTAAGTTATTTCGTTATTCAAATACAAAACTCAAAAATAAGTACAAATCCCAATGCATTATATTCACAAGAACGTTCAATGTTTTCAAAATCTGGTAAAATTTATTGCAGAGTCCAGTGGTGCGTGTATTACTCTTGGAGACGCCGCATAGTGCTTGCTACGCTGTAGTGTCTAAACTTGGCAATGTTGGTATCTTCGATGAACGTTTCGAACTCAAAGTGAAGGTACGGAATAACTAAGAGAATAATCTTCTTCAGGGAAGGTGAAGGTAGGGAGAATCATCATCAAAACTGCGTTTCAACATTTTTTCATCTAATTTTCCATTTGCAAATTACTAGCTGCACGGAAACCCTACATCTCGTTCACGTGCAAATATTAGGCAAAGGTTAACCAATAGCGTTCTTCAAAATTGGGCCCAAAACTTTGAAAAAAATAGAGAAAAAAGTAGGGGATATAGAAATAACGACCGCTCGCTCTAGTTAGACTGGACACACTGATCCCGATCCCCTGGTGTTACTATTCTACCAGGAATTATGCCACGTGTACATTGGTACATTACAGAATTGTTAATTATTGAACGTACAGTATTCGGTACCGATGGGACGGTTCAAGACGGCCAACTGCAGCTGGGTGACAGACGCAGTGTACGCAGCCGAAGCAAATGGCGTAATTGTGGCAGTATCAACTCGGAACCTCTACTTCTACAACACGTCCCAGATTGTCCACAAGCTCCTTTTCGTTATTTTAGGTGAGACCTACTTTTCATTCCGATTTGTGGCTGGAAATGAGGGTCGGGCCTCATTTACTAACTCTGGAACCTCTTATTTTCAGGCATAGATAACATCACAACATCCTTACATTATTGTCCTTTGGCAAACAGAGAGGCGGAATTGACTATCGGCGATGATAAGGGCGCCATCACTTCTTTCCACTTCAAGCAGCCTCATAAATCGTTTTTCCAACCTCAGCCAGAGAGGGAAGCTACTTCCTACTTTTGGTTGGTAAGTATGATGGTACGAAACATTATCAATTAGCAACATGTATTTTGGAGCAGGTATGAGGTATATTTTGATTGTTCTTGGATTCTCTTATTACTCTTGGATTTTCTTATGTTGTATCCGGCAGCCGAGTGGTAGGCGTAGGATCCTTGAAACTATACGTGTGTTTCCTAAAACTCGAGTTCGACTCCCGGCTGAGAGACGAAATTTTTTCAGAGAGATGGTTGAGAGAATTGTACCTAATGTTGAAACGTTAATATTGAATTCAGATACCGTAATTATCCTCATTGAATTGAATATTTAGGTATTCAATTTTTCTTCTGATATGGACGATTTGGGTGGGTGATGAAGTAAGTAGGTAACCCTTTTTACTTTTGATCTGCGAAGATTTATTGACCATTTGCGATAATAAGTATACATGTATCTTGCTGTCTTATGCTATTCCAATTTCTGATTTCTGTTCCACACGTAAGTAATGTTGTGCAGGTAATGTTATTGGACAACAAGTTCTAATTAAATCAATAGCCTTTGATTATTTGCGGTATTAACTTATTCAAGTTTGGTTAACGTACGTATGCTCGTTGATACGGTTGGATCTTAGGAAACAACATTTATTTGTATGAATTTTTATCCATAAAGACCATCATTCCAGCAAGTGAAAACTCAGAAGCAATGGGTGGATATCCAGACAAAGAAGGAAGTTCACTGCCAGGAAGTGAACATGGTAGAGTTTTTCCCCGAGAACAAAAGCATTGTGAGCTGTAGTAATGATCCCTGCGCATCACTTGTCATGAGGCACAAGAATGGAAAGCAGTCATCATACGTCACCAAGCTAGAGAAGGTTCCGTTAGATCGCTAAAATAATAATGCATCATAAATAAACCACTCTACATCATAAACTTTGACCTTCGAAAATTCATCAAAAATGGTTAACTTCAATAATCAACGTTATGTATCTACTGTACAGGGCGTGAAACGTTTCCATATGGACAAACGACTTGGAATGCTCATCACGGTTAGCGGGGACTACTCTATCAGGTTGTGGAATCCTGTGGTGACGAAGGGTCCGATCGAGGAGCTGGAAGGCCATGGAGCTCCGGTCATAGACATAGCAATCCTCAAACACATCCGTTGTATCGTCAGCATTTCGGAAAATGCGGTAAAAGTGTATCTACAGTTCAAAATTGAATAATCTGAGTTCGAAGATTCAAAATTCACGCTAAGAACCAGTTTCACCAAAGATGTGATGTTAGGATGTTAGAGGCCTACTAATAGGTCCTAAGACTGGAAAATTGGAGTGTATGATCAATAAACCTTGAGATTATGAAAGGCTATTGGAGGTCTCACCGTGATGCTCTGGAACCGTGGGCACAAGGAAATGGTGCCGTCACGTCAAAAACCGTGTCCGCTAGTTGATTTTGATTCTGTCACCGTGAAATTCAGGGCTTAACATTGGCCAGAAAATTGCTCATACCTATTAATTTTTGTTAACACACGGAATTATGTGTTGGGTATCCCTGATGATGAATTCAGAAATACTGATTGGATTTCGAAATGCCACACGTGCCGAGCTTCAGCACCTGCGGACTCATTTTTTCGGATGAAAGATCCTCATGTCTTCATTCTAGACTAGGTACCTAAAGGTGGGTCTACACGGCGAGAGTTGTTGCCATAGAGC
>JAEMON010000001.1:48797181-48813415 GCA_030264115.1 Lygus lineolaris | reverse complement strand
AGCCATTGCAATAGCTTCATTTTCTTCGAAAATTCGCTACGTAATGCATTATAGGGAATCACAGGGTCAGAGAGGAAGTTACAGAGTTTCATTATTAGGCATGCCTTTGTTTAATTGAACTTTGGAGTTGTTTGGAGTTGTGACATGGTCCAGCCATGACTCTCTCCCTCAACGCTTCAATCTCGCTCCCCCTCGGAAATCTGCGAAGCAATGGGTAGCCGAAAGAAACTAAAATTGATTAATAACATCTGTGTTACTTACTTTAAATCTCTATGAAATAGATAATTTTCCGCTGAAACGTACGTAACCCAATTACAACACAGTAACTTCTTGTACGGAGTGTCACACTACTTTCCTTACTTGTAAAGGCCCAAAAATGGCTATTTTGGGAGTGTTTTCCTCACAAACCCTATAAATTTCATCAAAATCGTACCATACATTTTGGAGTTTCGCCTGGGACAAGGAATTGACACGGAGCGAAATACGTTAACCCCGAAAATTATGGTAAGATTTTGATGAAATTTTCCCCGAAAGTTAACCCCGAAAATTATGGTAAGATTTTGATGAAATTTTCTTGGATTGTGCGGAAGACCCCTAGAAGGTTCTCCATGAATTTCGTATGATCGTTTTAAATTTTGAGGACATACTTGTTCGAATGTGTGTTGAACTTGTTCCCTACCTTCGGTATTGGGGAGGCAAAATATCTCGAGCCTATGTGGAGAAAACGTCAAAACAGTTCCAAAAAAACTAGGTACGTTTCCACACATAGGTACCTACATAAACGTAAATCTTCTTGAAACGTAAAGATATGGTTTTAGTTTGAGCATAAACATATTCCTTGGCTGAGTTACATAAGTTGTATTAAATTTATCACTCATGAAGAAGCTTTGGAGAGGTATTGGATGAGAAAGCTTCAAATTGACTCAAGTCCGGACAATTAAGTTAGGATATAGTAGTTGAACGATTTAAGACGTGAGAGCCAAGTTCACGATCGAATGACATAATATTGAAAAGAGCGATAAAGAATAATTACATCAGAAGGCCACATGTAGTAAATTGGCGTTCTTTGCAATGTCAGCAAAGGTTAAAATGAAAAGAAAATGCATCCTTCAACCGAAGGCGTACGAGGAATATGCCTATCATATTAAAATGCCTATCTATTAAAATTTGGAAGATTCCTGTTTTATGACTAATAGTAGATTCTTGTCAACGGAAAGGGAATTAAAATAGCCACAGATGGTGTACGAGTACTTAACATGACTAATACCCGTACTATGTATTAAAATGTGGAAGATTTTTTGTTTTATAACTAAGTACATTCACACCAAATCTGGTAATTCAGTTAATAGTTTAATAATAGCGCTTGTCCTTTGAATACTAAATATCTACCCTACTATGACGTTTCTTCATGTCAGCTCAATCGCTTGAATAAAATTCAAAATCAAAATTGCTGATGGCGAATTAAAAATATTGTTTCTGAGTGGGTAGTACCTGTGGTAAGAACATAAATAATGTTCAGTTGTCAACATCTGCTAATTATCTCTCTTGTATAGGTGACTTTCTGAGTCCAGGCAGTGAAAAACTTAGCCGGGCCCTCAAGTTTTCTTTTTCCACTTATGAGACAACTTTACAATAAAAAAAAAAGAAAAAAGAAAAAAGGAAATAAAAATAAATCTGTACGGTTCTCCCATTTTGTATCGCCATAAACACGAATCCGTTGAACAAAGATCAAAATTTTAACTCCCCCAGGTATTTGAGAGGGCCAACTCATTTCTGCGAACGCCCAACTCACAACAACCTCACATACCATTAATGTCCAAAATCACTCAAATTTTTATATTAGTTCAGGACTAGGTAATAGATGGTCCCATATAATATATTTCGTTACACCCGGACCGGTATTAGTTGCTGCGTCGAACGACCTTAACGCTAACGAACAATTTGACCAAAATCAATCAAACTTCAACGGTAGTCCAGAGCTAGGTAATGGATGGTCCCATATGAATCTTGTCGCAAAGGTTTGTAAACTTGAAACCAGTAGAAAACTCATATCTCACGAACTGTGGGTCTAAACCACTTTCATTTCCTGAGTGCTGAGTATTGGCGAATATTATTATCGCGCGTGTGTGTTATCGAATGGAGCCTTCAAATTAACGAATTTTCGTAAAATATAATAAATAGCACTCTTACAATATTATTTAAAACTTATCACTACGTAATGATATATTTGTTATCAATCTTCGATCTCGCAATAAAAATAGTACCTATTCACTCGAATAGTTTTTGGAAAGTGACATTAGCCATGAAATAAATACGTTGGATGACTACAACCATTGATTATTGCGTTTTCATCTGCATATACGAATGAAACCATTCAACAAAACAAGGTTCAACGCATCTATCGCTTCAATTCAGCATCAATTTGGAATAATCATATAATGATTTGAAACTATTCAAGAGGAGAATTAGGTATAACACAATCAAAATCTTCACTCCCCACAGAATGTTAACTTTCAATAAATTGTCTAGCGTCATACCCTCAACAACTTATTCAATTATCCTCCACTGTTTACTTTAGTAAATTGACTAAATAACTTTTGAATAACCGTTTGAATGTAAAGTTGAAACATTCCATGTGGTTTACAAGGTTTATTCGACATCAATATTAAACATTTTCAGGTGATTAAAAATACAAAAATATATTTTATATTCTCGAACAGTAAACTGCTTCATTTGAGAAGACATTATTCCTAAAGTACGAAATTTGATACCTATTTGCTGGCGTACACTTGTATCATCTTGAATTACGTACTTCTTGAAAGAAATCAATTGGTAACAACTGGCACGATTAACAGACATTAAATTGGTCGGTTTTCTTTTAATGTAATGTGAAAGATTGCGTGTTAGTACCACTAATTTATGCATAGTTACCGTATGAATGTCACTCAAAATTGTATCACAGATGTAATATAAGACCGGAGAAAGAAAAATAATTAGGTACCTATTAATTAGGAGTTCATTGGTACACTGCGCCGAATTCTAATTGGTGAAATGAATATTGTTGATCAAATGACAATTATATTCATCATTAAAAAATACCTAAATGCTGGATGGTTAAAAAAAAATATTAGCACTTTCTCTCACAAGTACAGGAGAGAATGTTAATAATTATGAAAATGCGCAAACTTTTGAATTGCCCTATGATTACGAATATCTCTGATTTCATCAAGCAATTAATAGTAAATTTTGGTTTACAAGTTTATATTTTTGTATTGATTTTGATCACAGATAAAGATAATATGCACATTCTAACACTGGACGAATCAGTAAACTGGTAGGTATCCAAAAAAAACAAAAAAAAAAAAACATGGGGAACCTTGTCTTTAAGGTACCATTTATCCGTCATTACAAGTAGGTATGTATGTATATAAAAATATATTTATGATTTTTTTATTTATTTGAAAGATGAAAAACACTCGAGTGTATTATGATTGGTTTCCTCAAGTCATATAGTTAGAGGTTCCAGTCACTCACGATGAAAAAACGTTGCAAATTATTTCACAACGGTTTATTATGTTTCTGTATAGATCACCCATCTGCAAAGATCCCATTGGTTAAAAACTCCTCATAATAAGCTATTAGCCCTATAAACTTTCCGATTATTGTGGTTGTCTGGGCGTTTTGAAAATTGCATCCCCTAGTGTCCACCCTAGAAGACTGACGGTAACGCCAAGCTTCGGGGCACAACTAGACCCCTAACGGGGCCGGTATACAAAATGTCATTAATTTTGGTCCATGGGAACTAAGGAGAGTGCTGCGTAGGCGTAAGGCGGACAGACATATCTTTTCTACTTATTCGATATTTGGATTCTACGTATCTTGAAACGTAAAACATGAAATTTTGGGTTAAGCAATGTTTTGTTTGTGCTCGATTCCAAAGGTTCATTGTTGAGAATAATAAACGAAAAAGTTAAACAGACTCACTTAGGATTCTCCCTATTTTTCCATCATGTGTTTCTCGTGTGGACATCTAACTGTACAACTTACAAAAACAAAAAATATGATTCTATGAAATAAGTCTCACTCATGAAATAAGTTTCACTATCAAATTGTGAAACGACCAGTATTATTTACATAATATGCTGTTAGACCGATTTATGAATGACTTAAATGAAGTTGCATAAGCCAGAACAGTCTTGTCATGAGTGCCCTCCTCTCAGAAGATGTTATTGTGTAGATGATACTGTAAATCTATTGAACTTAAGCAACATTGCCATTAAGTTTTAAAATGAGTGTATTTCATGTCATGGAATCCTCAGGGGGATGATGTGAGATGCCTAACCAAAAACAAATATAATTTTACTGAACTTCATAATAAAACTGAACGGCTTAGTGCATTACAAAGTATCAGATTCGCATTAAATCTATCCTACTACATCAATAAATATATTTATTTCGAATGAGTGAAAGTGGAAAAATGGAGTAATGAACCGAGTAATGTTTGTAGGTACTTTCTTTCAGGTAGGTAATGATCGAAGAAAATGAACTCATTTCAATTTCAATAGTTTCTAGATTTATGGTAATGGATGTACCATGACGATTACAACCATTTGAAACGGCTTAAAAAATCAATACCTCTGGGTCAAAATACCCCTAAAACATTCCATGCCAGCTACTAGAAAATCCGATTGCAAAGAAAAAGAATTTGGCGACTCTGGCTTGGCGTTGGGTTGGAAGTCTGGCGACTGCATTTGGAAAGGAGCTTTCACGTTTTGAAATTCGATAAAAAATAGCGGTAGAAAACCGCTTGCTATCATTCTGATGCACACTATGTTGATCGTGCATGATTCAATTCGTCTAACCAAATTAGCTTAAATATAGGTACACTCGGAACTAAATCACAGTGAACGCACTTGTCTTGCATGAACGAGTACAAAAGGAAATTCACAAACTTGAAACACTCAGTTTTATCCATGAAAAATTGTCATTCGAAAACACCATATTGTTAGGTAATGCATGAATTCCAGGGGATGTACCTTTAGATGAGGAAATGAAGCTTACCTACTAGGTAACTACCACTAAACCAACATTATTAACATGTCACTATAAAATTAGGCAACCACAGTAGTAGTACACTACAAACTATTATCTAAGCAGGCGCTTTTCAAAGTGTTATGCCATAATATTTTTCACAGCACACTTGACAGTTCCGGGTCCCGAAACTGTTCAGCATCCCAAAATACGTGATCATACCCAACACGTAAATCCCTGCCTGGTGTCAGTCTTGCACCACCACAGCAGTCCATGGTGCCGTCAGGAATGTGTGTGGACATTTTTGTAGAATATTATCTCTGAATTTTAAGGTGAAAGACCCAAAATTGACAAGGCATCATAATCATGTTGACACAGTTCCTCGGCACCGTTTTCAGGCACCATGGTCATATTGGCTGCATGGTGACATTAAAATAGTTCATCAACATTTCTATGTTAACAAAATAATTATCCTCCAAGTTGGCCTTAGTAGGCATAGGAATATTGCGTATCTGGTACTTTTTCGGAATTAACTCCCGCCATTTCCCCTAATCAATGCAATTTTCAGAATTCCTGCGACGTAGCGTAAAAGTAGACCAATTTCCGAGTAGAACAAAAAAAGAACAACCTCGAAAATCGTTAGGTAATTGACGCCTTGGAAGCTCAGATAAGATTTTTTCGCTCAAACTGAAAATACGTTGTCACATAGCTCCTACACTACATACATCCACCATATCCACACGCTAACCTATGGCTTTTTTCAGGGATTTGGATTCAGGACTGTCTGATACGGATTTTTATGGGTTTTTTCTTCTCTCATCCGAGTGATGTTCTCTTCCAACCTTTAAAGCAATCATTTATGGTTTACAGGCATGCACTTTTTTATTTTTAAAGGGAACCCTAATTTTTTTATTGCAAACTGTGCATCCTGTGCAAAATTGCATACCAAACTATTCTCACTAGAGTCCCGACCAGACAAGCCAAGTACAAAATACGAAAAACATGTTTTTAAATTACCTAATATACATCTTTTAAGAAGCATGTTTTTGGGATTAAATTCCACTAATTCAATTGGTAAAGTCCAATTTGGCCCGATTTTCCCGATTTCTTCAGTAGATACGATAAGAGCGTATCGAAAAACCTATTTCACTTACGGAACTCTCAATAAAAATCATCGTTAATAATTATTATTTGTGTAATTACTTACGCGAGTGCGCACTGAATGTTTTCAAGTTCGTGAACCGCTCTGTATTTAGTGATGGGAGCTACAGTGATCGAGGGTTGTGCAATGAGTAGGGATATGTTAGGAGAACGTTTATCAATCATGTTGATTTGAAACATATTCCCTAAATTTTTCTCCTTAACATAATTTATGTATTTATTTTCATTACCTCACTTGCTCGATCATGTTTTTTTTTCTTTAAATTTTACTCTCCTTCGTGAATACCTAAGATAGCTGGAGCGGCTTTGGGTGAAGCCTTCAGAACCAGCAATGCTTTAGAATGTTGAGGGTTAGTCTAAGCTTCAGGCGTTCCTGTAGGTTCAGAGGAAACCTCAAGACTACGTACTGTTCGAAATAGCTCACTTTAGCCCTCGTGGATACTTCTGTGAAAATAATTACCTCCTGCTTGGCATCGATCATGACATCACGTTAAACTCTTTTACTATTCATCCCACAGGTTATTTATTGTTGCACACCACTCTCTTCCTTTTGTCTTCCCCCTTGCCAACCGCCAACCATGTCGTTGGCAGTGCCTATCCACCTTCTGTGCCCGCAAATCTGTAACTGGTCCAGTTCCAGGGATAAATTTCCCCTTTTTGTAATCCCCCCCCCCCCCTGATCTATACTGATCCATCAACCTGGCCCCTTAAATTGCTCCTTGCATACCTAATTAGATTCGTCAACTAATCAGATTCCCCTGAATAAATACAAAATAACTTCCAACCAAACCTGTCAGAAGTTTCGCCAAGCCTAATAGGTACATGATTCGTATATGGAGTATGTATTAATGATAGTTGGAGTACCTTATTTCAATTTTGATCAGTGTGTGTGTGTGAATGTTTTGACAGTATAATATTTTAATTAATGTAGGCCATTTGTATAAGACATTGTTTTCCAACACAGTTTGTTTAAAACAACATTGACGATTCACTTATTCACACAGTGTTAGAATTAGCCGTATCTGGGCTACCCTTAAAACTAATTACAACTCATCACTTATAAGTGATAGTAGGTTCCATCGTTGGAACTAGAGCTGAACACTGTTAACAACAATAAATCTCGGGCTCGTGTTATTACAAAATATCAAATATCCATCCACAGTATGTGCAGTGAGTGTATGACAGTACTTCATAACCATTTTTTTTTCTTTTAGCTTCGGTGAGAAAGTGCTGTATGATAAAATTCTGTGTCATTACCATTACTGCACAATAATGTGTGGGGCAGACAAAAGGACGGCTACAGTTGCCACCACTGTGAACAGGGTGAAAATTATCAGGCAGAATCGGTCGACCACCATTGCAGCGAATTTCCAGTCGCTTATGATGTCGGCTTCTTCTTCGACGCGCTTCATTCGACCTGTGATGAATTGCAGTTCACGCAGTATCGTTTGAAGCTCTCTCTGCGCTGCGATGCACGGAACTCCTGATTCGGCCGACGAATCTGCAGGGTGGTGACCTCTCATGAAACTCGACTGACTGCTCGTACAATGCCTAGTGACAAACAATAATAGGGATTGTAAGAACGTAAGTTTAATTTTTGTTAATAAGTTGAAGTATCATTACGGGTATACAGGGTATTTCTCAAGACATGCTTCTCCCCTTCCTCCAAATGGAATGGTGGAACGATAGAATGGAACTATTGAATAGATCGTAAACAATTATCAGAGGGTAAGGGACGATAGCTCCTATTAAAAATAGAACTGAACTGGTTCAAAGTGTAGGAACAGTTAATGTATTCGCCCTATCGTTAATACCTATTTTAAAATTTGGTACATCTTGTTTCGGACGAATTTGTGAGATACGCAATGACGTGAGAACTAGGTCCACGTCCGCTACGAATGTAATTCGTCTTCTAACATATACCTGTTTAGAACATCAATTTCTCACACTGCCCGTAAACATATGACTGATGCCATTGGAATCCGCACAAGCTGTTGAGCTCCCTGGTTATAATTAAAAACATCAAATTCTGAGGAGGAGGAGGAGGAGGAGAGGGGGGGGGGGTGTGGTAAACACAATGTTCCGTGTTCATATTGAATATAAATATAATCAATTGTTATATATAACTATAAATATATATCAATAAATTGAATATAATATATCAATATTGTTCCTACAGAAATCCCAATCTAACCATTGAGTTTTTCAGATACAAGTTCTTCAAAAGGTAGGTAGGTACCATACAGGTCCCCACACATTACCTACCCCTGCGTGTTCCTACTATGGTTCATATATTCTGCCGTCAGAAGCAGAAAGGACAATTTGTGTACCGGGTATCTCCTAATTTTTACACGAAACCTATTTGTTCATCTTCACCATAGTTTGACGTTTTCGATCCAGTAGGAAAGGGAAAACAAACCACATCTGTGAACAATGATATATTGGTAGGTGTATCTAAGTGTGCGTGAATATGCATGTGAACATGTGATCAAATCTTGTGGGCTCTGCCCAGGCGATTCAAAATACTCCTGCTTTGCATAATTGTATGCATTTTCAGATGAATGATCTTCAAGTCCTTATTATGCAGGGTGTATTATACCTAACAGGTGTCATTCCTTCTAGGGATCGATACTACAACTAATTTGCAACAACTTTTGTCCCATAACATTTTTTTCAAAAATCCCTTAAAAACACGAATTTTTTCATTTCGAAAACGTTTCGAGGACGTTTTTTCCGTCACCGGACAGTAATTAGATGGCGACGGACGATCGAGACCTACAGCCGATCAAAGAAACTGGTGGTTTCAAAAAATCAGCCAACTTCAATGTTTAGGCTTATTTTTGATCCTTCAGTAGTATTTAAGGAATTTGGATTTGATACTAGGGAGATAGGAAACTTTGCGCTCTTTCCAACTGTATAATCAATTTTAATTTTCCATTGTATCCAAAAAGATTTACAACAGTTTTAGTAAGACAAGGTCGGAAACACGAAAAAATCTTAAAATGAAAAAAATCGGGTTATTAAAGGGTTTCCGAAAAAAATGTTATGGGACAAAAGTTGTTCCAATTTAGTTGTAAAATCGATCCCTTTAAGGAATGACACCCGTTGGGTAGACACCCTTAGACTAATGATGTTGGCTACCGGTTGGAATTAACCTTTCTATCCTCCGGGAGGCGTCCCCTGAAATGCATGCATTATTAAACAACACGTTCGAAATGTTGTTAGTGTCGAATTTCGGTAGACTCGGAAGCTAAATGGGTATCTATATTAGTCAGACCATAATAACAGAATCAATATAAATATTTTACATATTATAATATAATCTCTCTCCATCACCTGAAATCATCTTCGATGTCAAGGACGTTTGCTAGTAGGCTTTTGGAAGAGCGTTCCTTGAGCTCTAGGTCTTTCATCCTGTTGCTGAGAGATATGGTTTTCCTGGTGATTTTCTTGCCAGGACGACTCATCCTCAGGATCCACGGCAGCCATTGAAGGAATATCGTTCGGATCTAAGAGAAACGTTGTTCGTTTTTATAAAATGAGTTCGTCTAATATAACAAGTAAGAGTTTCAATCATGTAGTATTACTGAAGAAAGAAGAAAGTGAGGAAATGTTAGCTTTTGCAATGGGTCCCAAATGTTTGGTAGTTATGCTAAATGTTGAAACATTATGTTCATGGGAATACATTTTGTTTCATTCTGAAATCAACCCTTAAATGATGGATCGCCCATTTGATTTCGGTTAACATACTGGAGATGAAAAAGTCTGTAAAAGATTGGCAATTTGGAGATTGGGGTATTATTTATGTTCAATTTTACACTGTAAGTTAAGACAGCTTTGGTTAGTTGCACATGAAAAAAAAAAAAAAAAAAAAAAAAAAAAAAAAAAACGGAAGGATTATAAAAGTCTAGAGGAGAACTTCTGGTTGCAGAATCCATCCCTGCAGTTTTACAGAGATTAAATTATTGTAGACACCCTGTCCTGTGTATCTGTCACTTCAGACGATATCTTCTAGGGACAGTCCAAAATATCCAAAATGCCAATGATATCAAAAGGAAGAATGAGTTTGTAGGCAAGAGCATTATTAGGGGTAAAAATGTGAAAATTGTGGGTGAAAAATCGCTTAACAAGTGTTTTTTTTTTAAAGGTTTGCAATGAGAATTAAGAATTACCATCATAAGTATGGGAACAGAGTAGGTAGTGTATTGGGAATCCGAAGTCGTTCTTTGAAAATTCGATACATTTTAACCGATTTATAGCAATTTCAACAGATTTACCTATAGCAATTTTTACACTTAAAATTTAAGACTTAAAATCCCTCTATGTACAAGATCAATATTAATCCCTCAATGCTTCAAAATGATCGGCCTTCGAACTCATCCTTTCCTTTAATATTATTGACATTATAGATTTTCAAGCCGTCCTTAAGGTCAAATGTCGTCTGGAGTGACTGCAAGATGGATTTCGGAAAGAGAACGCGCCATGTTAAAAATCTGATTTCCAACATTTTTGGACCAATTGCTAGATTTATCTTCCTTTTTCTTTCTCAAAAAATTCGCTGAAATGAGACATTTATTCACCAACAGAAAACATGAAAGTTATTAGTGGTACTTGACATGTCTCAATAAAACATAATAACAACCGATAGGCGATCGGTTGCACATCTAAGATGAAAAAGTTTTATAAGACGCTCACCCAAGGAGGCATTTCATGTATATCTGCGGTTCTGTGGTGAAAATTGAGTACAACTACAGTGAGTACAACGGATGATGCCACCATGAACATGATGCAGTTGAAGTAGGTTCCTGAAAAAGTGAAGGAAGTGTTAAACATTTTCTGATAAAGCTCATATTATAGATATACCATGCAAGTCGATAGAACAAGACCACTTTCTGTGGCGTTCTTGTCAATTAAATGAGTTTAATGGAAAATTGAAGTTATATATATATTTTTTTAATTTAGACTCATGGAAATATTAAGTCATACAACCATTCATCCTTTGTTATGCTGAATGTTGAATTGAGGTCATAATCAGATGTTAACAAGATCATAGTTATGAGACATGGAGATTAGGACATTGCAAACTGGAAGCATACATACATTATAGTTGATAAAGTAATCTTGAATGGGCAATTGAGCAGCAATAATAATAGGAAATAATGAATAAAAGTTCAATACAAAAACGAAAATAGAATCATGCAAACGGTTACAGTGCTTTGAGTGACGAAACGGGAGAAAATTCAAAGAGGTTTCCTTAGGACAGTAATTTATAGATTTGGTTACAAGATCATGTACAGCTGAAATCATACATGATACGTATTGCATATACAAAACACATATTTTTCTTTTATTCATGCTTTAGGCTAAGTAAACATATTTGCTAAACCAATTAGCGAAATACACAGTGATTTGAAAGCATGGACTGGTAAATGCAACACACACAACCAATAACACTTATAGTAGTAAGGTACAGGCATCACCGTCATCTACAAAGTACAGTATTGTGAAGTTCTCATGACTCCGTAACCTCCTCCCATTAAATTATTGTTATTTAGAGTTGCTGTTTTAAAATCTGTCGTAATTTATTTAGGTACTCAATTTTAGTTAGGAACATAGCTTATTTATATTTTTATTTGGATATTTTAGAAGTACAGGTGGTTATTATTGTTATTATTGACATAATGTTTGTTTTTGAACCATGTGGTATAAAAATATCAAATATTATGGATTAGACTCGTTTAGGAAAAATTTAGGTCGGTAAGTATGTATTCGTTGTAATCGTATGGTAGCGAAAGTTTGCATGCCCAAGTCAAAGAAAGTACGAATCGGAACTGCATGATGTAAGGATGATTGAAGCAGAGTCCCAACAAAATAAAAATGTTTATGAACTGTGATGTGGTAATGGACTACTTCACATTTTGAGCACAAAGGATTTCTGTTGTTGTAAAAGAAAAAAAAGTTTAGAAAGCCCGAAATCAACACACCGAGCAGGTAAAATGAATTTAATGCACTGAATTAAAATACATAAGCACAAGTTGTTTGTATGATTGTGTTGTATGACAACACATACACAAATATAAAAACCCTGAAAATATTATACAAGGTCCATTATTTTTCTGAATAGATTAACCGTTCCGCACAGATCACTGTTGTTTTATATGATCATCCTATCGTGATAAATTAGTAGGTATAATTTTTTCCCCGTCATCGAACTAAAATAAACTGCAGTGGCGGGACATTCACAATAGTGTTTCTTGAATACGTGAACACCCTATAATAGCACTCATCTATAAATTCGGGGAATGTGTAGTGGGTACCTGGGTACCTACATAAAGACCTTCAGTAACCCAAAAGCTTATCTAAACAACAAAGGAACGCGATTTGATGAAAAGTCAAATATGATTTTATACGATCTGCTGATGTTTAAATGGCAAGTTGACCTTCACCCCTCAAACCCATTGTTGTTCTTTTTTTCTATCATCCCTTGCGCCCTTATGGTGACCGAACGGTTGCTCGTCGCAATAATGGTCTCCTTCGATCGGAACATCTACTCAACATCGCGAGAAAACCCGTAGGTACCCTTCTGTTGAAAGATTTGTAGCTGTGGCTTTGAAGGTTTCAACTCCAACCCTGTTTCGCATTACTTGGAGATGGCTGAGGGTCATCTTCTATATTTAGTCTCGATCTAGCTCACATATCTTTCTCGCTCTCGCACGAGGGGACCGAGTGAGAGGGAGATGTTTGACTGATGAAGTCACTCGTTTTTTCTTCACACAGGGGCTTTTCGAGGGTGCTGAATCCGATTCTGCGGTCAAAAACAGCAAATCCCAACCCACGTCTGCTCCCTATTAGCTCTTTCAATGGCATTGACTTAGATTGATCTCATCTTCAATATAATGATTCATTAAATATAATAATACATCTTCAATATAGTAGGAAGCGACGAGTTATTATTTTACATAGATCACAAAACCAAAATCAAAATTCCATAAAAATATTTACAAATTTGAAATTTCAACATTAACTTTGTTTTTTAAATTGAGAACCACCATTTTCTGTTGCAAATTCGATATACTAGTATTACGTGAAATTTCATGAAAAATTACTCGTCATCCAAATTTTTCAGTGAGCATAAATGCTGAAAATGTTAAAAACCATGTTTTGTGGACGTATTTAATTACCACACGAGATCCATGATTTTGGGGTACTTTTTTCGTGCTGAATCACGTGGTGTTAATTTTCGGATTCGAGATTGAATGGACCGTCCTAGAAATTCCATGAATTTGTTGAAATACCTAGTTGAAATTTCGGAAGGTGAGTCGAAAAATTGACAGCGTCTGATTGGCAAACTCAGTTTAATGTTATGTTGGCTCGTGAAAGTGATTTAAAAACTCTTCCAGCTCTCCACCAATTAATGGAAGGCATTGGTCTAATTTCATGGAGTCTAGGGTGGAGGGGGGTGGGTTCTAGGGTTTGTCTTGTGAAATCCTTGACAGAATTTTGAATCGGGTTTGACCTACTGATAGACTGTAACAAATGTGTTCTGAGAACTCTGAAAAAAAAAAGCGATGAGAAAGTCAATTTACCCCCCCGCCAGACCCCGTTATATTCGACACCCTGCTGATTAGGGCGCCACCAGAATAGGAGTAATATAAAGTACCCAGTAATGGATAAGGAATTATTCATTTGTTCGATGTTATCGGTATGTTGGATAATGATTCTAAATACGGTGGAATGGTGGTATGTTGATTCGAAATGAGGATTAAATGCTGATGAATGTTGCTGATAAAGTTTTACGATTACGAGTACGATTTTTGTTTCAATAAGTTCAAGTAAGTATAATCTATTATTGTGAGTACAAGATTCGACTTCGATATAAACACATTCTAGTAAATATATATCCCCTAACCAAGGGACTATAGTGATCACAACAGAAATCACTTTGTGTTCATGTTAATAAAGATTCTGTTCTTAAAACTATATTTTGGCTTCCTTGGGCTCGCTAACTCGAGTCGACAGATAATTTATGTCTATGTAAATGCTATTTCATTTCAGCTTCATTATTGCATCAAAGTTTTGGAAAAGGTGTATTGCTTCTTATGAACGTGTTCTACACTTGTGGTGGGAAACTGACATAATCGAGGGTGTGACCTGGGAATTGATAGATTTGGGAATGTGCCGAACACAGTAGAGAGCAATTTATCTCATTCCGAATCGTGGTCGGATGATTTTCTTAATCTCAAAAGGTTCTTGGTCATGCAAAAAAATGCACCGTTAGAACAAGATTGATCACAGCTCAGTACATAATATGGTTGGGTAGGCGTTGTTTAGCTCTAAAATGTTCGAAGAGAAAGGTATAGTAATAATTAATTATATACGGTACGATAATAACTGTTGGTATGCTCATTATTGAAATTTATAATTCCCAGGGTACACCCTGCTCATGTAGAGGACAAATATTTGAAGTCAGAAAATCTAAGATAGAAGATCGCTACTCGTTCTTTAGGAACCACTCGTAGTTAATGAAGACTATGTCCGATAATCTCTTGTAGGTTTGAGTTTCTATATTTTATGGTTTGATGGTGATCACCTGCGATTTTCTCTATCAGAACCATATTTCAAATAAAAGTATAGATGTCCAATGGTTAGCTGAGTAGTCTTATGATCAAGACTTGGAGTGTGTTTTATAGGTTTTTAGAAGATAATGCTTTCGGCCTGCAACATTGAAAATGATTGGAACTCCTTCAAAATATGATACACTCCACCAGTGAGATTGCTCCATGTTAAACACTGGGTGAAATCTTGAAATCATGAAAAATACTACTGAAAACTCCAGTAAAATTATAAAATAATAAGCAGCAACCCCTCCCCACCATTCCTGACTCCCTTAAAACTCCTTGATTTTTTCTGAATATGAATCGCTGGGAAAATTCTCAGTGATGTGTATTCACAAAGACAGATTTGAAAGATAATTCAGCGGAAAAATGTGTGTGTCACGTATGATACCTGTGGGTTATGGCTACGGCTAGCAAGAGATGGAAATGCACCGAACTGAATGTATATTATAGCAGTGAGAGATTTTAGTGTTCTTTTAATTAAAAAACCACGATTTTGTGGCAAGCGGAGTAGTGAAAGTCTTATAACAATTCAATAATTGCTTAGGTCTCCTTCTGATAGGTTTCGATATTGAGTATTCAGTTTCAATACTAATTGGAATGGTAGTGATTGAAATGATTGTTTTATCTGTATTGTATTATTTTATCTGTATTTTATTATTTCATCTGTATTATTTTACCTGTTGTTGTTTTATCTGTATTGTTTTATACGGTTCTCGAATGTTTTTTTCCGAACGAGGTTTCACCCTTATTTTACCTTTCTTGAGTGAAGAAGACTTTTTCTTTAGCCGAACTACTCATCAAGTTTCTCACACAATATTTACAATAATGGGCAATTATCATGGTTTAAACTCGTTTTTCTGATGTGTTTATGAAAATATATAGGTATGTGTGAAAATAACGGGGAATCGAGAATTATAGCATTTTACAGTAAAATTTAGTTTTTTCCCAACCAAATTTAGTTTCTTCCCAATCAAATTTAGTTTCTTCCCAATCAAATTTAGTTTCTTCCCAATCAAATTCAGTTATTTCCCAACAAATTCAACACTTCCCCAATCAAATTTGACATTTTCCAAAAAAAAGGAAAAATGGAAAATGTTGAATTTGATTGGGGGTAATGTTGAATTTGAATGGGGAAATGTTGAATTTGATTAGGAAAGCTATATTTCTGAGGGTCGGCTAATTCAAAGCAGCAGTTCTCTACAAATCAGCTTGTATTCACAACTTTCGTCATCGAGCCTTTTATTTCAGATCAATAATTTCCTCAGATGAATCTATGCTCCAACCTTTCTACTTTTAACATGAATAATGTTTTTGCGGTGGCCTACCAGAGTTGAAAAGTGTCACGAAGTTGATGTCACGAAATTATGACATGTCACGAATTTATGTCACGAAATTATGTAACGAAAAGGGAAGTAACTACTTTC
>JAEMON010000001.1:48780629-48796181 GCA_030264115.1 Lygus lineolaris | reverse complement strand
CTCAAAGTAGGGGCGAGGCGCGGAGCGCCGAGTTTTTCTTCAAGCGTGGAGGAAGATAATTGAAAATCCAGAAAGGTATTTGTATTATTCTCGATGATTGCCAAATGTAATACGTCCTTCCAAGCTCAAAATCGGTCAGTTTCCAAAAACGAATAGTTTGTTATGAGTGTCTACAATAAGAATCTAGATGAACAACGGAAATATTTGTTCATTTTATTTCAGAATAATTGGAACTACTTCAGTACAGTTAGCAGAAAAGTGGACGAACTAGCAAAAACATCATGAGATTATTTTCCGTAGTTCCATAAAAACAAGAGTATCTACGGAGAAATGAATCAGAATCGATCCAGGAAGTTCCCTTAACTTGATTGACATCGGTAGGTATGTTCCAGTACAATCTAGTACAGATGTAATACATGAATCAATAGGCCTCGTATGAATGTCAGTATGTATCTGTGCATGATCGTAGAAGGATAACCAGTTGATAATGTTTTCAACTTGAGGGTGTATTTTCTGTCAGATGCAATTGACAGTTGAAAATCTTGAAATCATGAGAAAGAAGTGCTAGTTCAGTTGGCTCATTTCCAGCCTTGTCTGTTAATAGCCAGTTTGAGTGTATAGATGTGACTTGATTGAGTGTGCAAGGTGATGCCTACGATATAACAATGCGTTGATGATTTTATATTTTCAATTTAAGCAGATGAGTATTTGTATAATATTTAGAAAAAAATGAGCTGCATTTTACAATAATCAGCTCGTTTATATCTTCATTCAATTTACCTTCATCTTACCGTGTAGGAGGTCCTGGCTATGCTATGAGATTAGAAGTCTCCTGCATCATACAATAGGTAATTAGAGTGCCAGAGGCGATTAGTCAATAATTTAGTTAGCGTTCGGTTTATATTTTTCCAGGGAACAGAGGAGGTCAACGAGGTTTAGCAAAAGGTTCAACCAAATAAATAATGAAAACGGGAAGTAATGACATCATCATCATGATCAGCTAACACACCAAAGAATAAGGTAGGTAAATAACAGAAACAAAAGCGACCTTCAAAATAGAAAAATTAAATCAAATAAAAATAACAATAATGTAAAACAGTTAAAAAATCAAAATAACTAGAAGTTCATATCACATGGAGACCAAATAGTTTGATACTTGGAGCTGAAGGTTAGTTTCTGTTTTTACAAAATGTTCCGAACAATAATTAGTTAATCATTGATTTTAATCAATGTTGAAATTATTTGGAACATGAAAGTGTGAGAAACAAAATCGTGGAAAAGTTTAGTTGGTTACAAATCATTATTGTCATTAGTTAGGTATCATCAGCAGCAGGGATGATTTTTGTTGTCACCTTTTATTTAAAAACGCACAAAAAAATAAGCGTTATTCATGTCAAGTACGTTATTTTGTCTAATTATGCACTATATCCATTGATTTCCTCAAGTTTCGTTTATTTGTAACAGTTTTCAAATGTCTACTTATGCATACCATACTGTGCAATATACAATATAGTGATGGAATCATAAAATGTTACTCATGAGTCTACGGTACAAATCTCAGTTCTCAGGGAAAACTGTAGCTACGACTTCAGGTGTATTTGTGCAAGAATGTTTCAAGGAGGGATTGAGTTATGAACGGTGACACATTCGATTCATATTCGTCGAGGCTTGAAAATCTGTAAGCCTCAATAAATCATTGTAAATAAATCAAATGAGTAGTGATTGTCACGACATTACAAGAACCAGTTCATGGCGAAAAGCGTTTCCCGAAGTGAACTTAATCACTCAGTGGTTCAGTATTTTCATAATAATTTACTGAGTCACTTGGTGGTTCAGTATTTTCATGATAATTTACTGCGTTTTCAGCCCTTTTTTTCCTTTTTAAAATTGATACGTGAAGAAGAAGTTTGTGTTTCCCGTTTGGGACTTGACCGCCACGAGTGAGATCAATCGAATGCTATTCAAACAGGTGGGCGGGTCAGATGGGGATTCCCCTTCACAACAAAATTTTATGAACACGTTTGTGAAACCTCCCCTTTTACCCTACCCCCTTTTTACCCTCACCACTTCTCCACCATTTTCAACACAGGAATTTTTTAGTCCTTGATTGGCGTACCTCTTTCGGCTCAAGTGTCACTATCCTAAAAGTAGAATACCTACTAAAACAAGGATGAGGAATCGAATTAATGATTCACGAAATCGAGCTGTTCCGTATTGTGTACTATTTTACAGTTCCCGAGAACAAAGAACCCAAATAATAACAAACTATTGGTGAGTGAAACGAGTGCGAACTTCATATTTGAATGGCGATGTCATTGAATGTTTTACCACGTCTTATGTATATCAGTGGTGGTGTGGCACAATTATAGTGTTAAGTAGTTCTTAGAATTTTAGTTCAAAATGAAGAAATTCCAATGTTTCTTATGGACGATTATTTTTTTTGGTACGCAGGTACCAATCATGGTTCATGGAGGTACGTAAGCGATAATGCAACTCCAACAAAAAGAATTCATGCATCTCAAAGATGACAAATAAAAAAATGCATGACCCCCCCTCCCCCACCATAATAAAATCCCATTGAAGGGTTAAAGAGAGGGGGAGAGCGGGAGGGAGAGAGATAAAAAACACAACAGCATGGGTGTGTGAAACAAACGTAAAATTAATATATGTATAGACCGTCGAACAATTCGAGGTCTATACGACTCTACTGAAACTTTATTATCGAGAGTTGGAGAGTTAGCCCACAAACGGTGGTAGTTTCATTGATCAATTTATTGGGAAATCTTTTATCACAATAACACTATTGAATTGATAAGTTCATAGCACCAAGGGTCAATGAACGCATTCTCTCATAAACTAATGTGCACAAACTCATGTATAGTTAGATATGTATGAACCACATGAATCATTCGCGATGAAGTAATGGAAATACTTTTCAATAAAATGGAGTTAGTGAAAACGTTGTGTCTATTCCCACGGATATAATGCATTACTATGAATAGATTTCGACTGTTTCATCAGTAGGAACAACAAACTAGAACTGAGGGTACAACAGATAAAATACTGCTTACATGGTGAAAGGGAACATTATTCCTGTTGGTTATAGAAATAAAAATAGGAAAAATGAGGTGGAAAAACATTGCGTCAGCCGAGAACTCGAACCTGGGACCTTCCGCTCTTTAGACAAATACCAGCTGAGCCACAGCTTCTTTATAGGTTGAATCCTATTGGAGAGTGAATGAAGGAGGCTGGGAGGAATACCAAATCAGTAGCAGAGAAAATGAAATGTGGCTCAAACAGTGGTGAGGGTAACATTATGAAGAGCGGAAGCTAATGCAGGAATATGAAGCTATTCATGGTGGAATATGTTGAGTACTTCTTTAGACATTTACCAGACCTACCAATTTCAATTATTTCGAATTTTCTAGTACTTCCAACATGCCTCCATTAACTCCGTTCATTATTTATTGAAACGTTTATGTCTTCCTTGTTCAATAACAGGGACATTTTGCTAGGAGATTTTTCTCTAATACTTCATATAAGTATTCGTTGTCATTTCTAAGTGGAATTTGATTGTTATGATAGCCTGGAGAGCCAAGTCAATAGAAAAACATTGTGAAACTTCGGCTGCGGGGCCTTCCACACTAGTTTGGTTACTTGTTCAGTTGTTATGGTGCCTAACACTGATTTCGTTTCCTAGGGAGTCCAGCTGTAGATCGATGGGTGTTACTACCGTGTGGAGATCTGCACAGTGGCAGTTTATGTCTGCGATTTAGAATTTTTCACGAATTGACCTCAGACAGAAAAAGACATACACGGAATAAGGAATTGACCACAGATCGAGAGACAGACACACCAAATATGTACAAACAGAACCAAATTTGTTACCTACTGATTTGTTGCTCAGCACAAATTTATTATCTGTCTGCTTGCCCCCATACTACGGCGGTATAGTAGTGAGGAAGGATTTATTGATTTTTATGAATGGAGAGAATAAATCATCATACTTTTCTTCTATAAATCGGTAAATTGATACGTACATGTATAGCTCATTCATACGTAGCAGGAGACAATTTTTGAGATATCATATTAAGTTGTTATTGAACTCGGGTTAATACTTAACACAATGTGTATATGTAATGTTGGGTAAGATGTTACCTGTGCTACTGATAGGTATACCTATGTATAACATATTTAACAAAGCACGAGGAAGGTGAAATGTAGCATACATGCTTCAGGGTAGGTATACCTATCCCCTGGAATGATCATACATTGGAAGAAGGTTAATTAAACATTCAATAAATTGAACTTACCTGATCTTCAATCGTTATTACGTAAGATGACCTCTCCGAAGATGACAAATCAAGAATATGCGTGTAGACCCCCCATACCAAGAAAAAAAAGAAAAAAAAACTTACCAGGCCAAGACAGGCATCAGCCTGGTAGCGTTAGCATTAAAAGTCCATAAATGTAAAATCCAGCACGCGAAGAATCCTAGCCAATTACCGGATTCTTCCAGTACATAATTCAAAGTACTTATACTTATTACGGGTTGAAAAACTGAACTGGTTATCCAAAATTGGGTAAATTCGGGTTGGGTGGGTTTTGTATCTTGGGAGTGGGCATTCCACATATACATATACAATCAAACTTCAGGTAAGTGCAATGATCTCGCTTCAAATCATGTTCTAACGTCATCTTTTGTCAGATTAATATCAAATAAAATTTCTGATGCCTACAACAACTGCGTATGATTTCCCTTCTACATGTGATAGATGGATGGTTGGATTCAAGATAGTTATTGATATGATTGTTTTGTTCCAATTGAAATGGTAGGTAAACGTAGGTTAATTTTTCATGAAAATTCAAATAACACAATTCACTGTTCAAATATATAACTCCAGAGGATCACAATATACGATCACTCGTAGCTCCAAATGGCTCAACATAATCTTACTATATACTTTCAATATATATTAGGTTGTTGATTTTTCTTCAACCGTGTGTTGTAATAGTAGGTATAGTGGGTGTGGCAGTTTTCGTCGGCCGTTGTGGTGTTACCTTCCATTTTTTGGTCGGAATGCACCTCAGGTATGAAAAAAAGAACTAGAAAATACTGCTGACGTCTCGTCGCAAATCACGTGGACATTTTCAAAGCTAAAACGAAATAAATAGTGTTATATACGTATATGAGCAAATGGATTAGTTCAGAATGGACTTTTGTTTCTGACTAATCCGTTTTGCTCGGATTTATTAAAGCATTCGTTTCGTTTCAGCTTCGAGAATGTCCGCTTGATGTGCGAAACGTCAGCAGTATTTAAGGTAGAATGAAGTAGTTCTGCTTCTTTTTTTCCTAAAACCTTGGGCAGCATCTCAACCAAATAATGGAAGATAGGTATAGTAGGTGGAATTTGCTCTCTGTGAGAGGGTATTCAGTGAATTCATGTGTCATCGAATTGGGAACTTGATTTCGGCACCGATAAATTAAAATATATATAGAATAAGAATTCATGCTCATGCTGCTCGTGTGAGAATGCAGATGTGTGTGACGTAAATTAGTGAGTCAGCAATTTTTTCAGTGAATTCTGAAGAAAGTGGGGGAATGAAAATCGTTCGTTGTGTTCCGAAATGGGATATAATGTTTCTTATTTTAATTTATTCAAATTCATTTCCTATTCCGAAGTTCCGATGTGATAATTTCCTTATTCCATATATGCCATAAATTGATCCCCAGCTGGTATATTATTTTGATCTCAACGGAACAATCATCCATTTGATTATTTCCATTTCTCAAACTTACTAGAACGTTAGATTTCATCCACCTTATCTCGTCACTGGGGATAATTTAACATTGCATTCAATTGTATGAAACTTTATACATACAAAACGTATTTACACCCCCGAGCAAAAATCACTTACATTTTACAAAAGCGGTATAGTATCTGGAAAAATTAGTTCGATATTATCTTAATAAAGGTTGTTATTTTATGTTGTACTAATCTGGAGAAATGAGTGACACGAAATCGGAGAAAGATCTAAAAACGATATCATACGTTAAAATTCGGAATAGTGATCATGCGGAGAATTGAAGAGCGTATTGAAAACGGAGTTATCCACGAATGGAAGCATGAATGAGAAGTAAGTACATAGTTATTGCCAATACTGATAAATTTATATCGATTAAAATAATTGTGTGTATGCATTATAGATTTTTTTTGTGATTAGAGCCAGAGACTCCTCTTCTAACCTAAAATTGGTACTGCACCAGAGATTTGGGGGATCAGTTGTGCTAGCCGGAGAAGATAAACTGTCTGGGAAAGGAGTATTGTAACACCTGGAACACACAAGTAGTGATTCATACTACCACGTTCAGTTGACCCTAAGTGATTGAACAATTGGAACTTAATTCCAACTAATCTATGGTGTGAAAGACTGTATATTCACACACATTGTGATGCTCCATATAACATGTTATAAAACATGTTCTATTTATCTCGACAAACGTACTCAGATCTTCAGCTGATGCTTTGAATAATATTGTCTTTTTCAGACAAAAGTATATTACTGTACACCTCATAATACGTGGGTTGCTCATAACGTATACTTGGGTACTCCTTCTCACAAAGGAGGTAAAGCGCCATTCTCCCACCATGTGGAACGCGTCCTGTAATTTTCCTGTTTCCCTGGAAGGTTAGAGGCTCTGACTATGACATCCAATGACTTGTTAGTTTGCTTATTCTCAATAGAAGTAAGCTACCCGGCAGAGTTCGTGTTGAGTGATTATAAGAAACTGTTCAATAACTGTCATTCTTTACCCAAATAGAAAAATCACTTCGATACTTGAATCATCGATAAAAAAGAAGACAAAGAAGGCTATAGACTCAGGGAGATTGAGGGAAAACGACCCGCCGCATTTTAGCCACCTGATACTACGATCTGTCTGTCGGCCCAGTTCATCATTGTTCAATTATTCCTCTAAATTTAGCCCCACGTACCTCCTTGTACCTCCTCAATTAAACTAAGAGGCATAAAATCTGCTCGTTTGTGTAGGCACACTTTTGAAATCGCCTCATCAGGTAGTTACTACCATAAAATAAATGTATTATTCTGAACGTCATCATAGCCAAGCATCTAATTTAGAAATGTAATAGGTACCACCTACCAAATAAAATTCCACGTTGAATTATATATATACAGGGTCCCACTTCGTACGTACCACCCGTTTTTCCCAAACCAGGACAAAAAAAATTAAAAATCCACATTTAAGAATAATCCCAAAACAGTAGGTACCTACTTGTCCAATGATTTCTCATGAAGGTTTTAAAAATAATGCCCATGCAATTTCGCACACGTGCGCAGTGTGCGAAGTCCACGAAAATCTCCTTAGGTATTTAAAATGAAAATTTTATTTAATTTTTCAATGTCTAGTTTCTACTTAAAATTTTAGTAAAAACATAGAGGGGTTTTTTGATTCGTAGATACATGCGTAGAATGAGCGTAAAACGTGTCCAAAAAGCGAAAAAGTTACATTTTGCAAATACATTCAGGTACCTACCGTACGTAAATGACACAACTTTCAGGAATTAACGCTGAATCACCTGAAAACCGAGCAGATACAGAATGATAAAATTCCACGAGTTTTCAAGTTAGAATGGTAAAGATTGTAAAAATGACATCACCAAGTGATTCAGCGCTAAAAAAATGAAACCCTGAAAATCATGTGTCATACTTATGAGGTAGTTGAATGCATTTATAAAGTCACTTGTATGCGTTTTTCGCACTTTTCGCACTCGTTCTATACTCACGGTGTTTTTTTTACCATTTAAGGTGGTAGGTACCTACTTTCTTTTTGAAATTTGACGTGGGATCGGAATCTGAAATGAAACATAAAAGGAAGTCATTGTGGACTGCGCATACTGCGCACGTGCTCAAGAGGATGCTTCTTAGAATCATAATAAAAAATCATTTGACACATATTTTTTGGGATTTTTAAATAGGTCTTGTTTTGGAAAGAACTGGTGATGTGTATATGAAATGGAACATCCTGTTTACTTAAATTTCCTCTTTTACTGTCCCATTAACTTTTATATCGATTTTTTAACTTTCGATCTTATGACAGCAAGAAAATTTCTTGATAAAACGTTATAAGATCGTATCGAAGGTTAGAAAATTGATATAGAAGTTATTGGGTCAAGTAGATAATGAGGAATTTTAATTACATAATCAATTCAACGTGTGTGGATTCGGTGGAGGAATATCTTGTAATTGAATGTCTGGTTGCAAAATTAGACCAACGGATAATGGGTAAATGCTAACAATAATTTATTTAGAGACAATCTCTGGGGTTCTTTTTTCAGGCGCTATCGTACCTATAATAAAAGGGACATCCGGTTTAACTTCTCCCCATAAGTTACCCTCGTATGAAGTGGTGTCAAGAAAATCTGCAGAACGAAAATGGAGATGTGAGAAGTATTCAAGTGTTTGAGAGCCTTACAGCGTTGATATTGCGAAATTCAAACGATGAATACCTACGTTCGTATCAAATCTTGTGTATCTACGTAATTTTGTGTAGAAAACTAAGTACCCTTCCGGGAATTCGGGATTGTGAAGTGATCTGTTAACGGCAAAATTACAATATCAATAGTGTATGACGATACAAATCAAAATAATAAAATGAAACAAGAAACCCATAATGTCACATAATTGCAGTCTTTTATGCCGTTGAGAAGATGAATTCAATAATAAAAATAATGGATGGGCTCTGAAAAAAAAAAGCTGTCACCTAATAACTCCACTGAGTGCGCACATAAGAATATACAGCAAGCCAGGTGTCAACCATACAACACATATTAGGGTTTCAGCAGGTAGAAAAGCGATCACCTCCACGAACCAATTACCAAGTGAACAATCAGCAGTCATAATCAACACACTGATATTTGGTGTAATAAATATAAATAAATAAAACAGAGATAAGAAAACCAAGAAGTAGGGGAAATAACAGTAGACAAATAGTATAGTAGAAGAAGAACGTTTTGACTTGGAATACGAATAGAGAACCAAACTAGATTACTTAAATCGAAACGGGTTTGTTTGTTTCAGGAACTGAGGCCAGAAAGTAACAATTATTGAAGATCGAAAGGAATAAAATTAAATATTGTTAAAAAGATCAAATGCAAAATGGAAACAACTAAACAGACGAATGAGAGTAAAATAAGTTGAATAAAGGGGTTATTTATTTTTAGTCCAAAATACAAATATCAAAAATTTAAAATGAGGGTGACAGTTGAATTTAATATAAAACCGCATAAGGTTACTCACAAACACGGGGAATTTATCAACCAAGTATTTTCAACGTTGGAAAAGGAGAAACAACTAAGAAGTCTTGGAAATATAGTCAAGTATGAAACGCAGTAAAACGTATAAACGAAACAAGAAGGAGGAAAATTGCTCAATAAATACGACAAATAAATAATTCTAAATCAATGTCGAAGAAGATAATGACGAAAAGGTGATAAATTCACTATACGAGAAAGAGTGAAAATGAGAGATTTTTTAGAGAGGGGCTCAACCTAGCAAGGGTATTGCATCGGAAACTTGGGGAAGCGTTTCAGCCACTAAGTTGAGAAACACAGTCAACGACAGTAAAATGGTGACGCCTGGAACAGAACCAATGTTAACTGTTAGTGAAGAGTAACGTTGCTAGAAACCGCATTTTCAGAATGATAATAAACATGTAGTAAGGAACAAGAGCTGCTGCATGGGCAGATTGTGGAAAGAGGGGAGAATATATTTATTCCTTCCTGATCTCTTCTTTTCCTCAACGTTGCGAAACCCGACTGAATCAAAAGATCTCAAATAAATCTTCAATAAAGCATCTTATTATGGTATAGGCTGTAATTTCTTGCGTTGACCAGAAGTTCATAAAAAAGGAAGCTAACAAAAAATTATTCTTAGTAGAAATTAGCGAAACTAGCTCTACAAATCTGATGA
The DNA here is from genome assembly GCA_030264115.1 of Lygus lineolaris. Taxonomy (NCBI): domain Eukaryota; kingdom Metazoa; phylum Arthropoda; class Insecta; order Hemiptera; family Miridae; genus Lygus; species Lygus lineolaris. Next base: position 48,786,191 of record JAEMON010000001.1, on the reverse strand, counting down.
ATGATACAAAATTAGGTATAGAAGTTGAGGATTAAACAATAGACTTGGAAATATGCATTCTAGAATGAGTTCGAGCAGTTTCATGTTGATGTCTCGCATAATATACTTAATATGTTTTTGTAGAAATAATTTGTGCAAACATCTTCATATTATTATTGAACTTTTCTGAAGTGGTTCACATTAAGAAGACAATAACGCAAGATAGAAACTATAGGTCAACAGATCACTGATTTGACTCTTTGATAAAAGTGATCCACAGTCCCATAGTCAGTTTGTTCGGTCATTCGTTGCGATATGGATCCTCATTTTAAACAATCGTCCAATTCGGAAGCGAATGAAATAACTTTTGGAAAAGCATGACGACTTCTCAACGATGAATTTCCGCTGGTTACGGTTGCGTTTTTTTATGGTTCTGCCGGTATAACCAGCCCGCCGCGCCGCTTATATTGGCCGAAACCCTTTGAAACGGAATTGACCGATATAAGTGGCGACCAATGAATTAAGAAGACAGTACTGCAACGGATCCGATGGGAAATTGAAGGCGGGAACCAGGTTAGATGGCTGAATCAAACTCAGTTTTCTGACTCTATCCATGAACCCCATGTTTTACTAAGAGTTTTTAGTTTAGGGAAACGCTGATCGAGACAAATTGCCCACCTATCAATGAATATACCTACCGACGATCTTGGATAGAAGCCTTTATTTTCTAGACTTGAGATAAACCAAATAAAAATTAAAGTAGATTGTAAAAAATACGGGTGCCCTATCATGGCATGTACAGTTTACCGAAACTCCTGAAACCAGGGAGATCCTCCAGCCTCATTCAAACCCTGATTGTAAACATATCCTACTTTTGTACCATCACTTTGCCTTTGCTTTCCCAGGATATTATATTTTACATTTTATTATTATTGTATATATATATATATATCTTTAAAAGGGAAGGGAATGGGTAATATAGCAATAACTACCAAATTAGTCGTTCATTCTGGAAACATATATGAACTGATAGAGAGTAATATATAATATTATATAAGAACTGTGACGCGGCAATTCACCCTCTTCATTCTTTACTTTCTTTCAGAGTAGCTATGGATAGAATCTACAATATATAGATGGGGAGTTTTCAGACATTTCATCCCTTAGGAGAACTCAAGTAAGAACTCAAAAGCATTTGAAATGCACGGTATAGGCATCTGAAAGTTCCAAGTTTTCCACTGTAGAACTTAATGAACAACTCTATTGATGATAGGTATTCTCACACATCGGAATGACTTCATTTACATTTGATTGCGGGCTAACAGAGACAAATCTCTTAGCCCCAAGTATCAACTTATTTCGCCCTTTAGACAGTGCCTAGAAGGTGAGCATACCTATGAGAGGCACAGCATCTGAAGTCGTGGGCATCGACTCAGCAACAAGATTCAAAAATACTGTCAGCGACAAAAGTATTGTCACACCTGAAAAATGTCCCATATGCATGCTCTTACATGATTAATGGAATATCCACAAATAAACATTCATAATAGGAGTATTGATTTTGTAATATGATATTTTGTACCTCCTGAATGAGCATGGAATTTCCATCACTATGATCAACATCAAGTTCTCCCACTAGGGGATAAGAAGGTTCGAAAGTGAATAGTGCCATCTTCACACTCAAATAAATTTTGAAGTATAAATGTTGGCACTGACGCTTGTTATTTACCAATGGCGTATTTCATCTTGCAATGCGTGGGAAACTCACATGGAACGTATGTGCGGATTATTGGGATTTTTCATTGAAATACGGACTAAGAACCTATCTATGTATTTTTATACCTACCATTCATATATGCTAAAGATCACTACATAAACTATACATCAGTCACTTATTAAACGTGTAAATAAAATATTAAAATTAATCCTATATTACAATAAACTTTAGGTCCTTCGTGAGGTTTAAATTATTTCGACTTATTGTACCTCACATTTACAGTTATTTCCTGAAGTGCTTCGAGATACGGTAAGGATTTGACTTAAAAATAACACCATAGTATTTTTATCATCGCCTAATATAGGCAATGTGTTTCGTATAATTATCTCCTGTTTTTACGCAACAGTCCACATATGCAGGGTGTTGTGAAAAAAAGAACTAATCATCACAACTAACCATCACCAATCATCACTAATCATCTTGTTTCAATTGACAAAACCTCGTCAATTAAGGGTGAGGAAGAGATACATAGATTAATATAAATATCGATTTCGTTGATTAAGCCTTCGGTATCTCTAATCAATTCAACATTTATTGTACATTACTATGTAATTTATTATTGGTAATTTTCAAAATCTCCCCCTGAGAAAATGCCGTTAAAAGGTTTCTCCGTGGCGAACGGCTTCAGGTGACAGAGCCTTTTCCATCAGAAGGCAGGGATGTACTGTGTACCTACCTAATGAACCAAGTATGAATAATGAACTACCTAATGTATATCATATCTAACTAACTAGATTTCGTGTTCATGAGAGACTGAAAATAATATGGGCGATGGTTGATGATGTATGCGGAAGTGAATTACCTGGTAGACAGAGGACATAACGTACTAAAGATCTTCATGGCCCTGATTTAGTGATGTTCTAGATCTGGACACACAGATTGCTCTTCTAAGGTGAAAGTGAACTGATAGGACCGGAGCTAGACTGGTTTTGAGTGTACTTGACGGACATCCAAATTAGGGACAAAATTAGGGCAGTTGTGGCAGAGCCATCGGGGCTGTACTGTGATGTCCAACAGGGAATTGCGGATTGAATGAGACCAAAATTGATTGATGATTTTGAAATGTAAAATACCCAATTTTTAGGGGGATAGTGGGGAAGGGGGGGAGAATACATCTTTCCCCTTCCATGTAACATGTAAGAGATTCTCGAGTAAATAATTATAGACGGATTAAATATCGCACTTTTGAATGGGAATGATACACAAAATGCTCGTAATATATTCAGTGGATATCCATTGTGTGGAATTAACCCATTAATTATGCTATCTCAACCTCTCAAACGCTCGCAGTCTTTCGTACACTCATTTTGATAAAGGGAGAGGGGTTAAGTAAACTGACTCGAAGGTAGAGTTGAATCCAGTGGTAGATATCAGGTTTATTTGCCGACCTCACCCACCCCATCGTTACTTGTTATAATTAGAGCAGGGGAAATGAGGGTAGGCTGTGTTAACAATCACTCGGTATATAGTTGAGCATATAGACAGTAAGTACTTAGTTCCGGACAACCCATTAACAAATTAAGCTTTGGCAGCTCAACTAAGCTCATCCGAACCGCTCACCCCTTGTTCCGCACTTATTATACCCACAGTATTAGGTATTACATCTCACTATCACCCCAGTATTATATCATACAGTCTGACGAGTGTGTCGACAGTAACTCGCCCTCACATCATTAATAGGACCGTTACCTGGTAAGACTGCTTCTCTGTCAAGAGTAGAAGTCCCTAAGTAGTAAGAGGTCAAAAGTTTACTAGAGGCAATCATACTGATGATTTTTCATTTTCCTGTGCTAGGCAGGCGTCAACTACTCTTTTTTTGGTTGACAGGCTCTAACCACTCCATTTTCCACGATCAACCGTACCGTTGGCACCGCTTGATTCTATACAATCTGATGGGACCAACAGGGCAAAAACTGATGTCATTAGAGTGAAAATTACACAGTAACCTCCGTAGTAATGACCTTTTAATAATTATATTTTGTAGACTTGTTTTTTGATGATTATGTTTTTTAGACTTGTTGTGTGTCCTTACCCAACCAGCACAATTGGTCGGATTTGGTCGTGTTTCACTACTTACCACCAAATCGGTAGTAGGTACATCCGACGTCAGAAATCTGTATGTCAAATATCGACGTCATCAGGACGTCGGTACAACGTCAGATTTCTGTACTACAACTGCTATTGGTCGCTATGCCGTCGGATATCTGTAGGATGAAATGATGAGGTCGCCACGACGTCGGATATCTATAGTACAGATAGACGTGGTCGCCACGACGTCGGATATTTGTAGTACGGATAGACGAGGTCGCCACGACGTCGGATATTTGTAGTACACATTGACGAGGTTGCCACAACGTCGTATATTTATCGTACAGAATAATGAGGTCGGCACGACGTCGTATTGTTGTACATTATTTGTAAATATGGCGAACTATACGAGTATCTTCATAATATAACCTTCCTCTGTGCGCATTTCCACCATACCTACTGTTTGATAGTGACCATGGGAGCAGCCTCACTTGTCACAGATAGGTAGGATTCCGTTAGGGCGTCACTCCAGCCAATAGAGGTTGTACCTACGAATCCCCCATTTTATCTGGAAACAGCTGAATGTGGTCGATGTGAAGGAAAAAGTTTCGATTCCGCCATGATTCTGCAATCGCGAGTTGGCATTGTTTTTCATGATGACAATGAAGTTGAATTTTTCTAATTTTCTATAAGTACAAGTTTGCTCTCCCAATAACTTTAAATAAAATTGCTTTGTTCTTTAATAATCTTTATATTTTGTGCTTGATCTTCCCAAGTGGAAAGCACAGATTTGCGTGCATCTACAGTTATGGGAACCCTGAACTTCGGCATCTGAGGAGACTGGGTACTATGTATTACAGATTTCTATACAATAGGTGTGATCAGCCGACGAGAGGTCGGCTTCTAGTAGGTAGCACTCCAGAGTTATGTACATAAACTATAGATTTTTGTAGGACAGGTGTGATTTTCCGACTTTTGGTCGGATCTTCTACAGATTAGTTACACAGTTCTGTATGTTTTTTCTTCGGTTTTCCATCTTCCATTACAGGTTAGGTTGAGGTTTGATATTTATTTAAATAGTTTTACCGTTATTTACCACTGACATTCAAAATGAGTAATAACTCTGATGGCTACAAGGAAATACAACTTTTCTATAGTGAAACCAGCGGAATAATAAGTCGTCATACCATTTTCAAAATAGTTACCAAATTGAAAAAATTATCTAAAACGTCTCAAAACCCGAGGACACTTGTTTTTGAGAGGTAGAATCGAGGATTTCGCGTTAAAATTTTCTTCGCAGATGTTTTGAAGAGTCCAAAACCCACGTACGAGGGACTTAGGTACCTACCAAACAACATCGCTAGATAATAATATTCACATTATTTCATCATCCACCATCTTAGTGATTTCGCTGGCAAGAGAACTTGAACTCCATTTTGATGAATGATCATTTCTGTATTACAATTGTAGTACGAAGTTAAGAACCACGTTGAGTCATTCGAGGTCACGGTCTGCGACCCTATTCCGACCTAAGGTCGGGCGGCGACGTCGCGTCGGGACAACCAAAAAATCCTTCCCCAAATTGGTCGTCATTTGGTCGTGGATAGGTCGCTACGACGTCATCACCTCTTACGACGTCGTACCGAACTGTTTGTGCTGGTTGGGTATGTTTCCGATCCATATCGGAAAAAGGCCACACTCTTCTGGGAGAAGAAAGAATCCGTTTCAGACTCAGAAATTTCTTTAAGTTATGATGTCGCAGAGGTATCTTGGTCTGA
>JAEMON010000001.1:48762362-48774718 GCA_030264115.1 Lygus lineolaris | reverse complement strand
CACCCAAGGACTGTCACCATGAGGGCAAGCCTGAATAAGCGAGAAATCAGTGTGTTGTATTCATGTCATTGAGGTATATTGCCTACTTGATGTAATGGTCGCAAATAAAAAAGGAAAAAAAAGGATTTCAGATTGCCGACGGTGTAGTATTTTCAAATTTTATTGCACTAATTGGGGGAGAAAGTTGTGTTTGAATACCAAAAAACGTGGGTTTTTTGAGGAAATCAAGTGTTTTAGCTTGTTGACGACCTGACCATGACTGGGTGAGTTAAGTATCGTTTCCCAAGTAATTTCCCACTTTGAATTGAATGGTGACACCCCAATTAATTTTTAGTGATAAAAAATTGATTTTTCGATAAAAATAGGGAATTTTTTGACATACCAGCACATCAAACTCGTATTTTGGTTATCTTTGTTAGTTGATTGAATTTTTCCAAATTATTATTGCTCACATTTGCCTCAATTGTTCACTAGCTCAACAAATTGTGGTTTTGACATGCTGGTATGTCCAAAAATTCACTATTTTTATCGAAAAATCATTGTTTCATCAGTCAAAATAAATCGGAAGAGTCACTATTCAATTCAGCGTGAAAAATTTCCTGGAAAACGATACTTAACTCCTCAACTCATGGTCAGGTCGTCAACACCCTTTAACACTCGATTTCCTCGAAAAACCCCCGTTTTCTGACATTCAAACACAATTTCTCCCTCAATTAGTGCACTAACATTTAAAAGTACAACACCGTTGGAAACCTGTGATCCTGAGGAAGTTTTCCTATTGAGTTCCCAGCTCAACAGGTTTGTTTTAGAATCGAAACAATACGAGGAAGAAAAGTCAAATTTTGGAAAATTCTTGAAATGAATTTTGAGCCTTGAAAATCTACTGATGACGATAGTTGAAGGCTTTCGCATAGCAAATTTAACGCTCTTTCCAATTGCATATTTATTTTTTATTTTACACTGTAAATCAAGGGAGTTTTGGCTGGGGGTTAAAAAAATTTCTAAGAGACACTTTTTGTGGAAAATTACATGTAGAACTATTCCTCAAGTTTGTCAAAACTTAACTGTAGACACCCTGTACACCTTCGTCAGTCATAATCAATTTGTGATTCACAATCAACGTACTGAAAGTAGGTAGGTATAGTTTCCAAGTGATCACTAAACTATCCGGTTCAACCAGCTCGTTGCAAATAATACGATCTCTGTACTAAATAAAGTTAATTCTCTAATATTATGTATAATAAAATATGTCACCATTGTATATTGTTCATTGTGAAAAACGTCATGGAAAGAGTAATACTAATATGGAAATTGAAACACACCAGCCCGCCCGATAAGGAACGTAAGGAAAGGATGGTACAATTCGTACGTCATTTGTTTATAAATGGAGCACCATTACGAGAGAGAAAATACATTCAGAAAAAATCCTCGAACACCCTGCATATTGAACTTTCAGTTTGCATGAAAATTTTCCCCGTTTTCATTTTTCAATGAAATTATTTTCGCCTTCACGTTCTCCTTTGGTCTGGTAGTGGTTTTATTTTAAACCAAGGCTGAAAATCACCACGTTATGAATATGGATGGGAAAAAATATTGAAACACTGATGTATCGATGTTTTCAAACATCGGCAGGCAATAATTGATGGTGTCAGAACATTAGAACCAAAACACCGATGTTTTTAGAGAAAACATCATGTATCGTTGCCAACGACGATGAATATTGTTGGCCATTTCCTTGAAAATCGTCGTAATCAGTCAATTCACCAAGACATTCAGCTTAATTTCGCTGTTTTGCATGTTGGTACTTACTATAAATATGATTGAAAAGACAATTCTGAACGAGCTATATGACAATATGTACCTATCAATGTTATGAAACATCGACAGCCTACCCTCGATGGCCCAAATACATCAAAAGCATGGTTACATGGTTAGTTGGAGAAACATAGATTTATTGGAAGGATCGACGTATCGTTGCCATCCCTAGTTATGAATCTCAAATAAATAGGGTGTGCGCATAGGTGCGAAATTCTCATTTTTGACATCAAATTCGGGTTCAGCGTTCTCCAAAACCCCAGTGAGTCACTTCTTAACTGAAAATTCCGTCTGGTTTAGCCAGAAAAGAGCTGGAAAGAGACGTGTGAGGTCAGAATTATTTGGGCACTGAGGGTCCCCCCCAGGCGGGAGGGGGCCGGTGACGTCATCATTATTAACTTCAAGACCCTTGTGTGCTAATAGTTGCAACATTTCGGAAAGCTCTCGCTAAGATCCATCAATTGGAAAAGGAAAAAAAACTCAAAAAAAAAAAAAAAAACTATGCGCACACCCCATTACCATCGCTGGAGAGTCATTATATCCTAAAAGAGTACAACTATTTGAAATTCGCTTCATAGGGTTCCTTGGGATACCTAGCGTGAGCTTCTCCCCCGAGTCAGGCGGGAGGGTGAATCCTAGAAGGGCCATAGAAGAAATGAGGACGCAGGGGACGATTAAATTGAAGAAATAGTACAGGGTTCTCCGCCGTATCTTGATTGTGAACGTGATATCGACGTAAGGATGAGGACAGCAACTGTAGATAATTGAATTTCTTTGGCCTGGCATAGCTGTAAAACAAAGTATCAAAACGAATAGGTAATACGTACACAATTTGTAGGTTTATTGAAATGCTATAGGTATATAACTATTATGTGTGTGTATGCAACAACGGGACACAGCTGTATGAACCCACAATGTGGGTAAATAGAAAAACTTGATATACTTGTCCCCTATTGTTTTATATAATAAATTACTAGGTTATTTATCACTTTTATCGATTACGTGGTCTTACCAATTAGGAACCACTCTCCATTGGTGATGAAATTTGATAGGTCTCCTCCTTTTTCATCCTTCAGGATTAGGTCAAGCTGAAATTATTGCGTGTTTTATCAAAATACAAGCGAGATTATAATGGAAGTATAGTGATATTAAACACCCATGTGGATAATATTCATTTGGGACCATGCTCATGACAGTAGTGGTAGGATGGAATACACGTTCCTCGAATAAGGCGATAACCAGTATAACATTAGGAAACTTGTTGAAGAGAACATGTCTACGGATGCTGTCGCACTGTACAGGGATTTTCATGTCTTTGGATGATTGTAGGTATTGTTGATTCTGTTGAGACATCCACGAAGAAAAAAGGTTCATTATTGAGAGTTGAACAGAGTACAATGATAGTCATGATCTGATTGTATAACATACTGTGCTAAACGACTATGTTATATTCACGTACTTATATTATATTCCCTATAAACAATTGTTATTAGAGAAATTCGAAATTAGCTATACCTGCAATGGACGCAAACTTGCGAAACCTCTTGGAGCGCTATCTGAGGATAGGAACTACTTTCCTCTCGTTGTTGCACATAATTATCACCTTATACAAGTATGTACCTACCCACTGAATTTAAAAGATTGACATGCACTTTCATCTCTGTTACTACTAAAAGGGGAAAAGAAATAATTTTTGAAGAGCTTGAATAAATTGATATTTTATTTCAGAAAATTGTAAGTATTTCAAACCAGGAGTTTAAATAAAGAAGCACGATCGTAGTTAATGCAACTCGGGTTTAGTAGAATACTCTCATGCAGGAATGATCACGAATTGTTTGATCGCACAAGAGTACCTAATCCAATGATAAATAAATTAAACCAACTGCTATCCTCCTACAAAACCGTAGTGAATTGACTAGGTACTTCAAAATGTGGGTAAGTTTTATCAAGCTCGCGTACTATGGACATTAATATTCGTTGTTATTTTGTTAGCTGTTTATGTAGCTACGGCTGCTCTGGTCATCTTCGACAATTAATTATTCTGGGTACATTTAATTTATGATTGCTGGATAGGCTTCTGTAACAATAACAAAATAATAATAATGCCACGTGGGCTCAAAAAAAACTCACAATTTCAATAGTATGACATAGTACTTTAAAAGTAGCTCTATCATCATCATTAGGCAGGGTTGCAAATTGATACTATGTATTTATTCTTACGCATTTGAACTTTCAAAAATGAAGGGAATAATCAAACTCACTATATAGTTCACTCTATATAAAAATTAATTCAATAGTGCATAATTATCTAATTATTTTGAGAATAGCAATAATGCATAAATGTTTTACTTACATACAACATTATTATCAGGTGAGACATTGGGCGGGAGTACTGAGGAGAAAGGAAGGACCACCAACCTCTGACGCCACGGAATACCTCTACGACCATGTAATTACATACATACTCATGATTAAATGTTCGTGGGCCAGGTCCTTCAGAACGTCAAGCAATAATGGATTAAAGCACATCCACCAGGCTGTCCGCCCTCATGCCAAGTAGATTTCCTTCTTGGGAATGGCAATGAAGATTGTAGCACTGTATCACCGTGGACATTTGAGAATGTTAGAGTTTTTATGTGATTAAAACCGCCTGTGGGTCAATAAGTAATGCCCTCACCAAGAAACTTTCGGAATATTTGCCCAAATTACCTCTAAAAAAACATCATCGTTACTTAACGGAAAAAACAAGAAGTGGGCGATTATATACGTCGTTGTGATTCCGTGCCTTCATGAAGAGGGAAGTGCTCCAGTGTTCTCCTCAGAGCACCCTCGCCCTAGCTCCATGCAAAATAGAACACAGATAGTTCACCCTCCAATCCAACTATGATAAAATAATAACCGAATCAAAAACTAAACGAATCCTTCAATTTTCTCACACAAGAGTTTCCTCAAGTTTTAAGAGTTTACCATGAATGCCCACTTCATACATGGCAATACACGCTACCAACGCACGGGGCATGAAATAATTTCGATGGTCATGATCGTGGACTCATAGAGTCCAATGAAGTTACTCTACATGTTCTTTATTCGCTTTTGATGCATATTGGTGTTATATATTATTATAAGCATTGTCCTTCAGCTCTTCTCAGGGGTTGCGAAAACGTTAAGCGGTAGAATAACCGTCTGTTTGGAACTGGATTATTTATAAAACGTACAAACAACAGCTCATCATTTCAATCTTGGTTCTACTAAAAGCGCTTGACAGCACCAATATTTCAGTACCAAAATGTCAAAATAAGTTCTGGAACGACAAATAGGGTACCAACTAAAACTAAATTAAACTAGATTAAATTATTATTAGTCAACATTCGAACAAGGTTACAGCCTGCAGTCACAACGATAAAATGTGTCCGGTCTGATTGTTATGTCGATTACCAGATTCGAAACCACACCAAGCCTCCGTCTCCGGTGACCGAAGACTGTTTGAATAAGGCATAGCGCACACCTGTGGCTCCTAGTTATAACTACACATATACAAGGTCCCCCCCCCCCCCACCCTAACATTGCACTCCCCATTTTTCCGAGATATAATGCACATACTCCTAATACGCCTAATAGCTTTGAAATTTGGTTACTATACGTTTTTTTTCAAACATGCACAATTTGCACAATCAACACCAACTTTGCTTTCCAGAGGGGAACCCTCCCTCTTTGGTTTATTACTTTCAGTAATGAACCTTTGAAATAGAGTACGAAAATTTTATATTATATTATTTTTATATTTATTATATTTTTACATTATATTTCTTGTGGGTTCGTCGGGTGGAAGACCGAACGCCAATATTTGATACTACTCCTACTTTCTGATAATAAGAAAGCATGAGTTTCATGAGAGAATTTTAGTAGCACCTTCTTGGTATATGTAACAAAGTATCATCTAAGGAGTTGCAAAATGTAGAAGTAAAGTTCTTGAATATAAATATGAGAACCTTTACTAGGTACCAGTGAGAATAAAGGATTCCAGTGAGAAAAGCTGAGACTGATAGGTATTGTACCTAATCATAATCTGCAATGATCCGATTTAGGACATGCATCATATAGCTATGTACCTATTAATACCAGGAATTAGCAACTCAACACGGGTGCATCCTGGGGCTACTGGCCATGCATGTATCGGCCAGGCGTCAGAAAAAGGGTGGCTATGTACCTATTTGTTTTCTTCTAATTCCACGTCGGATCATGACACCACCCAGTTACCATGCCAGCATACAGTGCGTTGGTGGCATCACATTGCAACGTTTACTTATAATTTGTATAGTGCCAATTAAAATTGTCCGTTCCGCTTCACTGTTTTCTGTGTCAATTATTTTCATGAAGTTCAAGTTGAAGCGTAAAAGCTACATTGAATTTTAAGGTGAGTGTGTCGGCTCATATCGGCTCAAAATAGTTGAAACCGTATTCAGAATAAATTGTGGATGCCACTCAGTATCATAAAAAATACCTGGCTTCCGTCGTAGGTCCAACTACCAAATTTCATTTCACAATGCTGGTCATCGAAGGGGAACCACGCAATGTCTATCTTGCAAGTGCTCTTGAAAATACCTGGAGGAACGTAGAGGCAGCTGCCGTTATGTCTGACCACTACGTTTGTGTGGTAAGTGCCATCGAACCCCTCGTCCGCACTAGTAAAAAATGTATTCTAGTCTAATTTTTCAGAAAATCTAAATATTCCATAAGCAAGCTTATCAACGAGTGTTCCAGAAAAAATTATATTTAAAAAACTCAAAACATGATAACGATCATGTTAAACGATATTTTCTGAACAAGGTCAATAATTTTGTATGATTTTTGTTGAGTGAGTAAAGTTCAGTGAAGTATTCAAGCAGGTGAGTACCACCTATACCTATGGTACATTACTGGGTGCTCATTGTTAGCACTCCCATGATATGGAAAATAGAATTTGGATGGTTTTCCTGTTTTTAGCGAATTTTCGAAGAAAAAGAAGCTAACGCAATGGCTTAACAATTTTATTTTGCAAATTTTCGAAAATTTTCTTCATGGAAATCCGTTTCAGACCATTCCAAACGATTCCTGAAATTTAACATTTTTTGTATAACACTTTATATATATATATCACTAAAAAACGTGTTTTTGAGGTTTTTGGTGTAAATTACCATCTTACATATAGGAACATATATGGTATATCCGGAATCAGCGTGAAAGTTCCTATAAGAATCACCCACCATATCGGTTAAAATTATTCTTTTAAAATTCGCTCATCAACTTATGCTGCATGAATGGAACTTTTTATTAGTTTACAAAACCCAAGTTTACTGTCTGACTTATATAGCGGCGCGAGAACTTGAACTGTGTTCTCAATCGCATTGTTTCACTGTAACTTCGCAATTAATTCGTAAATTGCACGTTATCGTGATTCTCATCCATGTTATGGCTTGGTACAAATTGTCCCCCTGAGTTCGAATATACAGTTTATTGTGATCTTTCACCAGTGCAAGAAGGTAAGTAATGAAGTTTTCGTTTTAGCGCTAGTGCTGTTACGATTTTCCCAATTGGAACACTCGTTCAAAAGCTAATGATGACAAAATTGATGAGAAATTAGGTCATTTCATATTATCAGCCATTTTGGGCTTACCACACAGTCCTTGCTGGAAGCTCTTCTCAGAGATTTCATGCCAGCCTCAAATTCCATATAATGCCATTATTCTGCCAATTATAGTATCCCTCTGTACATCGATATAAATACCGTAGGCTATCTATATAAATGAGGTACTTATTGTAGGTAGTATTGTATAATGGGTGTATATTGGTACATAAATAAATTTGATTTTCAATGGTCTTAGAAAGGTCCGGAGTAGCTCATGTGGTACAGGTTCATACCTGCAGGAAATGGAATAGAAACACTAAGAAACTGGAATGGAAACACATAGAGCTAAACAGGTAGGTAAGATTTCCGAATTCGAACGGGACCTACGCTACTAAGGCCGTCCAACTTGCCTGAGAGGCGATGACTCTTGCTAGTGGGCCTTCCCTCGCGGATTCCCATAAGGAACACATTGACTTGGGCGACCCTCCCGCACTTACATTTAATTCCCGTGTTCCCTGTTTGAAATATCGACTTGAGAAAAATACGAGATGATCTTGAGATGTTTGCACCCACATTCATCGAAAAAAACCTTCAAATTTCCATGAGGGACTACGGAAAAAAATTGCTTACTATCAGAGACAGTGTGTTTGGAGTGTAGGAAAGGATTGAATCATTCAAGAAGATATAGAAAGAGATTTATAGGTCTACTTGGTATGAAACATTACATCTATGATTATTTACATATATATTTTGGCACTTATTAAGGACTTAGAAAGAAAAGAAAAAGAGATATTGTAGAGAAACCCAAATTATGCACAAAGGGTGTTAAGTTTTCGGTTCAACCCCTTTTTACACTTCAGTACATCATTGATTCTTTTCGTATAATTGTTCAATAAGATGTTTGCCGTCACTGAAACAATGTGCTTGACAGCTGAGGAGGTAGGTGTGTCGCGATTCACATTGACCGCCATGTATGAGGTCATTGAAATATAAACAATTAGTAGTTCCTCATGGACATTTGAAGTTTTTTTCGATTAATGTGGGTGGGAACATCTCAAGATCATCACACATTTTTCTCAAGTCGAGATTTCCAACAGGGAAGACGGAAATCAAAGGTAATCGCGGGAGAGTCGCCCGCGTCAATGTGTTCCTTATGGGAACCCGGGCGAGGGAAAGACCACTAGCATGAGTCATGTTTGTAGTTGGGTGGCTTCAGTAGCGTACGTCCTGATTCGAACCGTAATTCCCCGACGGCTTTGGGGAGCAAAAAAATTGAACCCAACTTACATTCAACCATCAGTAGGTTTCTTGTTCATCCAGTGTAATATTGTTTTTCCAATCGGATGCATGCGATGGAACAATAAAAGCAGTAGCAAAACCCCCTACAAAATTGGCGGTGTAGAATGATATTATTTATATTTCTTATAGTCATGAGCCGGCATGGAACCCCTGAAGCTTCCAGTAAGGCATACGTATAACACTTCCCATACGTATGTGTAGATGGGCAACAGTAACCAGAAACTGCCATATTCCTGATAAGCATAATATAGGTACATGTAAGTAGACAATAAAACCATGCAGGTGCGCATAAAGGTATACCTCACCGAAAACTACTTTCGAATTCTACAGGGTAATATAATCCCCCCTTAAAATCTCTTCTGCGGTGACGTTAAATGGTATTGATTAATTAAATCACTAGATTGTATACCATGTCCATCGAATTTTGAGCCAAAATAAATTTCATTAGGGTGAACTGACTGTAAATTACGGTGTCATGACATTGAAGGCCCGTCGTCCACTGGTAGCGTATTCGAGCGGCAACGAGTGCATAGTGAACCTAATGATCAATCTAGCTGGAAAAAACTCATGTTAAATAATCGTGTTTAAACGTTTGAACAGAGAAGAATATGGATTGAAAGAAGAAGGACCGATTCCAAAGGTGAAAAGGTACAATATGTTAAGTGGACACGACTCGAATTGTTGTTATACAGTCAGGTTATAAGCTAGAAAGGGGAACTTGCGTCAATTGAAGTATCCGTTGGAGCGTAAAACGCCTGCCGTCCGACGGCGTTTGGTGAGAAACTCGTGGTGGCAACTTTGACTTGAATGTTCTCCATCAATCACTTATTTTACACGATCGTGACACTGGGGAAAGTCGAGAGTGGTTTTTAATTGGCGACGGGTGTATAGTTGGCAATCCTTTCACTGTCCAGTGAATACGCCACAACGTGACTGGCTGCCTCCTCGCATCTGTCCCCACCTTCCTCCTTTTTTTATTTTTATTTTTATTTTTAATTTTTAATCAAACGTGGCATCTTCAAAAATTGCCCACATTTCTGGGGAATCGATTTCAGGTTATTGACTATGACTTTCGTTATTAACCTACGTTGTAGTTTTGAAAAAATAAAATAAAAATAAAATGAAACAATAAAAATCAAGAATAAAAAACCCGTTGCCATATGGAACCTCGGAAAAGTCAACACCTATTGCGATTGAGAGTGCAGTGTCAACACAGTGGCCCTTTGGCCAGTTGTTTATAAAACAACGCGCGCGAGTTTTCGCATCGTCGGGGCCCCAAAATGGAGAATCCCACTCTTGCGTTTCAGGTAGCATTGGATAATTCCCGTGAGGCGCTTTCAAAATAGTATATCAAGCCAACGGATCTGCGTCTATTAGACGAAATCCACGCTTATAGGTCTTCTCTATCGTACATGTTACAATGTTATAGAAGGCTGATGAGGAAATTGCCAGTTAAAAAAAATTAATCTTGCCATTAATGTTAGGTTAGCTTCTTTAGAAGCTACAGGTGATACTGACGAGAATGGATCGGACGCACATTGGACGGACGAAGACCAAGTTGACTATGATACAGCCAGACCCTTCCAGAAAAGAAAAAAGAAAAGTACCCCTGATTTTTCAGGCAATTTGTCACTTAGACCACGGTTGATCTATTGTGACACTGTACCTCTTCTTTCACAAAGTGAAGGAGTTTCACGGACGTTTCCAGAACAACATTGGCCGGGACAGCAGGGTACTCACAAAGTATGTGCTCTGCCGTTTCGACTTCTTCTCAGCAGAGTCGACATTCAGCTGTCCTGGCCTTGCCAATTTTGTTGTGGGTTTTGTTGTGAGGAGACCTGTTATGGTGCGAAGGTCCTTTCGCCTCAGTGACAGCAGAGCTTTCGCTTTTTTGTTTTTTGTTTTTTTTGTTTTAGTAATAGTAATGAACAGCTTGGCTTGCCGCTGCTTTGGAGAGCGTTGCACCAATATGCAGCTCTTTTGTTGTCCTCCCATCTTTTGACCTGTAGAGAAATGAAACTCTTTGTGACCCCAAGCTGGGGTTCAGGACCAGGCTGGGACTCTGATCCCTTCTTAGAGAGGCGATCGGCCTCTTCATTACCTTCTACTCCCTCATGGCCAGGTAACCAGAGCAAAGTTACTAGGTATTCTGGCACCACTAGGTATACTGAACATAAATTCCCTACGAGCTACGAATGCGAAACCGGTCAACCGGGAAATTATACTATCTTTGAAGAAGCCAGTGTTCTCTTCAGCCTCACCCTAACCCAGTATTATCTAGTACGGCAACCACTAAACTGAATATGCGAGAAGGTGTGTCTGAAATTCAGCAAAACGTCCATATTGCAGTTATGCGAAAAGAATAGAAGTAGGTATAGCTATTATAATAAAAATACAAAATAGAGGCCGTAACCTTTTTCAGAATCGCATTAATAACTCGTTGCGAATTATTCCTGTATTCATTGTAATCTACTTACCTACCTACTTAATGTGAATGATTATCATTATTGATCATACTCGTAATATAAATGAGAAATATCACTGAATCTGGATGGTGGTTATTCTATTACAGTCATGAAAATTTCCTTCAAGAGGGAAGCGCTATTTTTAGAAGATGGCGTGAAGAGCCCATCGAGATAAGAGTAGACTCTCAACTCTTATCTCGATGGAAGAGCCGAACCCGAAAAAAACGACCCAAACTTTCAGAGTTTAGCTGAATATAACGCCGTCACGGGCGCAAGTCGGATATCGCTCGTCACCCGGGGCCCGGGTTCGACTCCTGTCTGAGAAACGAAATTTTGTCAGGGAGAGGATGAGAAAAACTGAGTGTTGACAAGTAAATATCAATTGAGATGCCGTAAAGGTTACTCAACGAAATAACGCTCGAATCTTGGATTCAATTAGGAACTAGGTATTGTAAAACTAAATGTGCAAAAAATTGGGAAGAGAGTAAAAATAACACTGATTCATTCACCGCTAACTACAGGAATTGGCTAGTTTGTTTGTAATTGGAGATAAACAAGTTCCCGAAGTTCATCATTCTGTGGCCTTCTGAGTCATGCGGTGTGAGGTCCAAAGGAGGTAAAGTAAATAATATTCTCACTACCTTCAGTCAACCAGAATTGCTAGTGGCAGAAGTTGCCACTCGGAAGGACAGCGGACTATTACCAATATGGTTAGAGAAGGAGGAAATTTTCCTGACATCGATACTGAAAAAACAAAGAACAAGAAAAGATTGTGGTGATGATGAACGTCTTTTCCAACGAGAAAGCTCTAATATCCTACACAAATTGTAAGCTGATCAAGCATACCTACATATAGGTGCCTAACCTAACTCCTAAACGGACACAAGACTTAGGATAAAGGTGAAATGAATATATTTATCCATCTTAATGTGCACGTGTAGTAACTAAAAATGATGGCCCAAAAGAGGATATTAATGTTGAGGAAAACCACGTATCACCCTTTGGACAAAGTATCGTGCACCTCACCACCAAAATATTTGTATTAGCCCAAAATGGCGTTTTTTGAAAAGATTTTAAGAGTTTCAAGAAGTGGGGGTTTTAGTGTTTCATAATACACCAATAACCTGTAAATATATGTATGAAAAAAAAAAAAAAAAAAAACACGCTGCCGT
>JAEMON010000001.1:48749132-48761362 GCA_030264115.1 Lygus lineolaris | reverse complement strand
GGAAGTAGAAAGTTTACGCTCACAGTCACGAACCCGGTTTACCACTGTAAAAAAATGTTCCATGTTAAAAACCTCTTGGGCTCTTATATGCAGTAAGTAGGTGCAATAAGCTAGTTTTTTAGACTTACCATTCATTAAACAAATTTTGCAGTTCACAATATGTAAGTATAATTCCACCACCCTCTCTTTCGCCGACATCTCTCAACAGTGGATGGATTTTTCGGTTTCAACACAGTCCACTGTTGGAGGTTTCACCAGTGTTGTAGCCAGGCCGCGTTGCCGCTCGAATACGCTTGAAGTGAACGACCCATCTGATTGTGGTGCAAGATTGTATTACGTAAGTGTCTTATTATTATTCTATTCAACCCCATTTATATGAAGAAGAAAACAATGATGGATCCAGACATCGGAAGAAACCCGAAAGCCCCAATAGATCTTAGATGAAAATTGCGATGCATACTTACACAAAATAGCATATAGTGTATTAGGATGGCATCTCTCTGAATAAGCTAGCAGAGACAATGTAAATACACAAAAAGAGTAACAAGAGTGTATAGATAATTGAAATGTGTCCATATTACCACGGCAAATTTCATCAAAACCAAATGAAAATTGTGGAAAGTATGATTGTTGCGAGGACTTCACGGTTGCGCATGCGCAATGGACATCCGATCACTACGAACTTTAATGGAGATCAACTAGGGATCAGTCCTAAACTACCCATCGATTTTATGCAAAATCGAAAGACTAGGTCGCGAGAAACTGACGTGTGGAGGATTCTAAGTTTGCGAATGCGAAGGGGCTTACCATTGATCAGGGCGCGATGAAATTCATAGGGGAACATTTAGGGCCTAACCCCCCGTAATCCCTGAAAACGACATCATAATCAAATGATAATGGTGGAACTTTTCCTGTGGCGAGGATTCGAAGACACATATACCGACAGGCAGACACTAAGCCTAAAACGGAAAAGCGATTGGAAAGTTGGATTTTGGAGGAAAGAAAATTGCCACCACCCATAAGTGAACACAATGCTTCCGCTACCTAGGTAGAATAGGAAGCAAACTGCTATGACCATCCGAGACACAGAGACAGCTACCCCTCGGCAAGGGCTGTAGTGTGAATGGAAATAAAATGAAGTAACGTCTTCACGCCCCAAAATAAAGAGGGAAATCGGGGTTTAATAGAACAAGTCTGCCAAGTAGGGCGGGCAAATCTGTCAAGTACTTAAAGTTACGACGATCAGGATGATCAGGTCTGAAAAAACAGTCCTGCGTCTCCTCCGAGCAAAGCTAATTAATCAATCGCTAGTTCCGCGAAGAGGGAACAATCGTCACGTTCGCCTTACCTTTCTTGGCGCTTGGCGGAGGGGGAAACTAATGCCGTATAGGCATCTGGTTTACCCCCTCCACCATGGCAACCGACAGGACCGGTCGCAACCTGGTTCTGGCACTGTAAAGACCGACGAATTTCCGCTACCATCAGCGCTTATATTTGAATTTCCAAATAATTTTCCGAATTTTCCACCTTTCAGCTGCAGATTTCTCCTTGTGTCACGCTTTTTTTTTTGTTTTTTTTCTCTATCTAAGTACTTATTTTGGGATGAGTACATTCCTATGTGGTCAGTTAGGGCCCTCAATCTTATAGCATTTCCAAGTCAAGTTGACGTTACTCCAAAACAAAGTCAAGGCTTTCCACATAGGTAGTTGTTAACGAATTCAACATTCCCCATACCAAATTGATTAAGGAAGTCTTGAATTGCTTTTGGAAATACTTGAATTTGACTTGGAAATGCTATAATGTATTTGAAAAACAGACAAATTATTTCATTCCGAATGAAAAGCTCTATCAACTCATTGGATAACCCAGCCGAAATTGAAACTGAATGTAAAATTAAAAAGAAGATGATCCATCATAGCAGTATGTTCAATGTGGTATAACCATTTTACCTGTTGTACATTAGTACGTCTGGTCTCCATATCTTATTTGGAGTTATGCGGAGATCTTTGACTCCTCCGTACTCAGTGTCGTTCCACCTCAGGTTGTAGTCGTTCCACTCCTTCGAAACAAACATTTTCCATTAAACTTTTTTTTTGGATGATTGCAATGGCTTCAATATACCTAAGTGTTGGATGGAGCCACTATTTCTATTCCTCCAAACTCATTCAACCATGCTGTAATACTGTGTCACCTATCACTTAAGATTTCAGATGCATAGATCAAAAAATTGAATGCATTGTTCCTAGGTAGAATGCAATATCCGGGACCAAATATCTTATACCATACATAATATTAGTTACTATCCAGGTATTGCCTTAATAAACTATTTTTCTAAGCTCCGAGTATTTTAGTACTACAATTTCGCTAATGCGTGAAGATTTCTGGTTGAAACTTAAAACTGTAGATAGGGATTTGGTAAAACAGGATACCCTACCATGAGGATGTTTAGTAAAAAAGAGGTATCAGTACTCAAGTTCAAAATGGATTCGTTAAGTAACGGTTGTGATTCGGATTGGAATAAGATGTTCCGTATAAAGCAAATTAATACTATTTACACATCAGGATTGCAAGAGTTTCATAGAACATCACATGTGGTGTGTGTTTATATTGTGTTCATGAAATGTTAAGATTCTGGGCTATAGTTGTCCAAGGATTCCATCAGCTATAATTGCGTTCACTTTCACGCTTTAAAACGGTTGGACGGATTTTAGTGCAGTTTTTTGCAAATTGCTCAGTATCGCATGAAGAAGGTTTATGGATATTCGTTTCAACTCCTGAATTTATCCATATTCATCAAATCGGCCATCCCTGGCGTCAATTTGTTTACATTTTGAAGTGTTTACGTTGTTATCACGCCGTTATTTCATGTTTTAGCAACGTTCAGAATTTTATTTGGAGCTTGAGTTCCTTAAGTAAAGGTTATTTCCGCCCAAAGGGTAGGTGTATAGGGTTGCTAGTCAGCCATAATTACAATAAATACATTCTAACTGTGCTGCTTATGTTTGAGCCATTTAAGATACATGGTTCTCAAGTTGTGCACGTTCAGGCTCTATAATGCTTCTTAGGTTCGAAGAAAGCCCAGGCACATACATACAGGAGTTACAATTTTGGAAACGTGTCCAAGGATTCGTGTTTAGGCCAACCGTAAACAACCATTAAAAAACCCGTCAACCGTTAAATCCGGAAGAAAGTAATACATACGTCGCAGAAAAAGAAAAACATTTGAGATTATAAGTAAAATAATATCGATCCCTGTTGTTCATGCGGTAGACTCCTTTTCGCATGTACCCGGATTTGACTTGACCTTCAGTTATTTCGTAAACATCAATTGTTTCTGCCATCCGGGAAAAGTACATCACTGTTTCCTATGGGCAGAACTTCGGAACCTGGGGAAGATACCGCAAAAATCACTGGCTAGCTCAAATGAAAGACTGCCCTGAAGGTGCACGGCCTGCTAAAAAGTGAATAAACAGGGCATACTCGTAAGTGAGAAACCAATATTGAACTCCGACAACTCGTTGATCGTGATGAGTTGTTGATACAGAAAAACTACGTGTCACAAGTAAAAGAGAGATACAATTAAAAGGGTTGTCTCATCTCTCAAACCTAATTCCTACAGCTTTTTCTGATATTTTCAAAATACACATCCAATTCAGTCTGCCCATTACTATACGAGCTGGATAAACCGTGCATTGCTAGTTGCGATGACCCTTGGATAGCTGAGGATGGTTGGATTGAAATTAGTGGATAAATCATTGGAATATGTTACGGAGGGGGTTGAAAAATGAAATTTTGACCTCCCTGGGTTGCCTGCAAACTGGAACAAATGTAAATCATCGCTTCAGCAACTACATGTCGCACTAACAATAAGTCAATAGGCGAGATTCTTTTCGCATGTGGTATAAGGGCATTGCGGAGTTGAAATCTCCTTCATCAATAATAATCCGCAAGCCAATGGCTACACGTGCCTTTGCAGTAAAAGTATCAATAAAAACCTTCAAGTAGTCTTTTGATTTCAAAACTTTGGCAAGTAAAAACAATTTCCCATAGCCAATTTTTTCTAGTGCAAACAAAATAATTGTATTTTCGCCATTTAGTACGTCGAAAAATAACGTTGATGTCTCAATACTATAGTAACAATGTTCCTGATAGAAGTTCTCATTCGGCCAAAAATGAGCACTATAATTATAATATTATCTACTAATTTACGTTCATTATCCCCCGCACAAACATAATTATTGTTGAATATACCAATATTTGGGGTTTCACACGAGAGTGGACTATGCAACTCAACGTATTGGCGAAACTCGAAACAAGAGTTGTAAACTGACGGAAAGTGTTTTTACGCATGAGCATCTGAACCAATGAGACATACAATAATACGTATAGGGCTTATGCTAACCGATTGTTATTATTTGCAAAGGAATACCTGTGTCCAAAGAACCCCAGTATACATGAGTTGAACTTCTGCAGGGGGTTCGTGTATAAGGACCTTTTACAAACATTGAATTTCAGTAAGCTAGTCTAAAATTGGTAGGTACCAAGATGCATAATGTCACAGCTTATAATAGAATTGAATCTCGTACCTACAGACCTACTGAAGAAATAATTAACTACTGACTGATTTACCTAATTTAACCGTAGTAAGAGTTAGTAAGGATTTGACAAAGATTTCACTACCACAAAAACAATGATTGAAACAAGTAAAATTTATTATTAGAGAGATGAATATCACCTAATGATCAATCGCCAAGATCAACATCTTAAGATGATATTCATAATTTTTTGAGACATCATGGAAGTTGGCTTTTTTGTTAAATCATTGATAGGCAAATTCAAAAATTAATGTGACATTTTAATAGAAATGTTTGCGAACGTTTAATAACAGGTCGCACTGTTCACAAGGGGCGCTAAACAATATTTCAAAATTTCGAGAAAATCGCGGTCGAAGTATTTGATTTTTTCCCCACCTCAATTGTGTCACTGATTTTTGACCTAGCTGTATATTTTGTTCTGAATTGTATATTTTGTTCTGATGTCTTCAATTGAATTTTGTTCTGTAATATCGATGCAACTAAGAAGGGAATCAGTTACAACCAATATATACAGGCATGATGACTTAAACACCCAAAAAACGATAGAATTCGTAAAAGCGCCCCTCATGTCTTCATGCTTCTTCGAGTTCAGCCATTTCACCCTACACTCTTGTGCCACCCTCTCAACTTGTGCCCCTTGGTCATGAATACTTTCCCTTCTTTTTCGATATCCCATAGAGGATCATAATGCTCTCTCTATCGGCGATGGTTGGCGTTATCAAAACGCCTGTTGTACCATCGAGTAGATCTAGTTTTTGTGGTTCTAATAGTATTTTTAGAAAACAAATGCCCCTTGTGAACTATTAGTGCTAGGTATTAGTTTAGTATTTTAACAATAACCATCCCACCAACGTTGATGAGTTTGAATAATAAATTTTAGGTCCATCATACGTTCTCAAACTGGACCATGAAAATGAGGCAGAACAGCTTCAATGTTTCGTTTTCAATCCGTTGACAATTAATTGAGGAACTTCAGTCACAAAAGTGGTAAGCGCAAAAAAAAAAAATAAATAAAATAAAAAATGAGGCTTTTCTCAAATTGCACAGTAAATACCAACGCCAATATCCTAAGAGAGGTGACAAGTAGTTCCTAAACGTATTATTATTTCGAAAAATCTCGGACGCTCTCTTGCTACGCGTATGGGGAAACTGATGGTGTTCCCGTTTCAATGGTGATAAGCACAAAATATTATCTTTTGTCCATGTTTTTTGAACTATTTGACACCGGAAGCTCTTCGTGACGGAAGTTCCTCAATTATGCATGATTCATTTTGTGATGCATATTCTATTGTGATAAACTATTCTCTTTGAAAAGCTAAATATTAATTAATTAATATAAAAATGTTTCGTTACTGAACAGCTCGGATTTTATTTTTTCTAATCAATGAAACATGAAAATATTCACGTGATTCCTCAAAACAACATGCACAACGTGACGTAAAACCACAGATCGTAATTCACCATATTGATAACCACTTTTCACGAACATCTGGAAATGTGTATAAATTCTACTCAATCAGTAAGGTAGTTTTAAAATCATGCAAATACCTACTTCCATGTTTGAAGCGCAGACAGAGTGCATGCGAAGATTGCGTCAAAATTCCAACTCATTACAAGTCACCGTACATTCCTAGGTGTAGTAGGAGTGATGGTTGGATTGAGGGTTCCAAATATATATAAACAATGAGGTTACTCAAGTGTCTGATAGAGCAAATACTCCGGTTATTTTGTTGAATGGAGTCATTCGTACTTGTCCACTCTGTAGGAATAAATAATTTCCCAATTTGAAGTTCCATTTTGCAGTTACAAGTGCAGTTCAAATTAAAGAAAAGGCTCACTGATAGTAAGTTTAGGTGTTTTGTGGAACTAAGTACAAACATCGCTGAGCTGATATTTTATTATAGCTACCGAATAAAACAAAAACACACAAAACTGTCGCATCGAGCTTGATATTTTGCATGTACACAATACCCCAGTTCAATAAGAAATTATAAAAAAAAATCTAGCTTGTAGTGATCAAGCAGCAAAATTTCCATTTGATAGGTTTAGGGTGCTACATATTATATCGCACACCCGCACGAAGAGTTTTAATTCAGTAAAAGTATAAGGTAGGTACAAATCAAAAAGACCATTACATCTCTACCTCGTTCCATCGCCGCTAGAGAGCAGAAAGCGGTGTTTCTTGTGTGGGGATTCGGGTGTTGTGGGGTGAGAACATGGTTTCATGGTAGTTGTTACCAGCTGCCACAGAAGATGTTGCTTCGTTCCCAGGACGCGTGAGTTGATTTCGAAAAATGTTGCCAAAACAGTTTGAGTTGCAATTACGTTCTTCCATAATCGTATTTTTAATTTCGTTTTATCACTAATATCTTCGAGTCTCCTACTTGTTTCTCTGGAGAAATTAAAAAGTATTGCATGGAATTAAGGAAGAACAGAGTTATAACTCAAAATATAATTGAATTTTCTTACATCCTGGTGTCCGAAGTTGAGAATATTAATTTTTTCATAGCAATGTAATAATGATACATTACAGTTGAATTTTTTAATTAAAAAATTCACTATGAGCCGGAGGAATTTGAATAAAAATGAAATTTGAAAACTCTGAATAGGTACGATTTCCTATCCTTTCTTCCTTTATTAGTTCACCGCTGTTCCAGCGGGCGTGCGATACACATGAGAAATGGCCTTTTTGAAGAAAGGGTGATCGATTTGTAATTTTTTCAGACTCAAAGAGAGAAAACCTGTTTTTGAAAACATACAAACGGCAAGAGAGATTCACTGTCGCAGGGACTACGCTAGAGAGCCATCATAAATTGAAAAAAAAAAAAAAAAAAACAGTTCATCAAAGGCTAGTACGTATTCAATAACTAATCTGGAAATAAAGAGTAGGTAATTTTTAATTAAAAGAAGAAGAATACGGGAAACTGAGAATCCAAATAAGAAATACACTTTCTTTCAGTTTTTACATCCTGGAAATGTAAGAATTTGATGTAGGTATACAAACTCTCATGGATACGTCACACAGGAAGAATGTTTTAAATGCACGAGTAGGTATTAATTGGATCAACCAAAGTACTGGCCTGCTGGGCCTTACTGCCTATTTCATTGAACGGGCGGAGTCGACATAAGTCACGGAAAAATTGAAAAATTCAAATTTATTATGCACCAGGAATGACTGTTCCGGCATAAAAATTTAATTTTCTCTCATGCATTCATTAGCTTCCCCTAAAACTAATGCCGAAAAGAAGAAGAATTCTTGCCATTAGACCAGCTCACGATCAAAAATGATTATATTCGACCGACCGCACTTCTGAATTGGTTTGCTAGAATGTACGAATGACTCGGCATTCAACATGTTTTACGTCGCACACAGCAGTTCAAACTTGTCGAAAGGTGGTGTTATAAATCTACAATAAAATCTAATGATGAGCCCCAGTACGTAAGTTGTTGAGAAGTGCTCAAGTTCAACGGGAAGAAGAGAGATTCATCTTGTTCAAATTGAGGAGTGGTAGTAGCACATTTCCATGATTGGGTGCAGCCTATTTCGCGTAGGTATGATAAACACATAAATATTCAGTTTCATAACATTCGTACCATAAGAGTAAGTGAAATATTCGACAGCTATGTTGATTATAAATCTTCCAACAAATACAAGTTACCTGCTACCTCGCCGCACTTTATTTTAAATTCATAGATCAGAGTACCTACCAGGAAATTCAAGTCACTGGCTCTTCGTGCATTATTGTATCATTTTTCTGGGTGCAAGATTTACTTATTAGGTAAGTCAAAGCCGGAGGGGAAAATTTACACAATACATCAACAATCTACTTATTGCATTGGCCACATAATATTTATATTGATAATCACAGTGGAATACAGGGTGATTCACTAAGGGCTTACACCCCTCCCCCCCCCCCTCAACTTCCCGTTGGGAGAAGAGGACGAGAAGGCAACGGAGAGAGGAAGCAACCCACTCCTCCAACGGCCAGCAGCCAGGAAGTAGAGCCTCCCAGGGCTTAAGAAAAACTGGAGGTCACCCGTGACAAACTCACGGAGGTTCCCAAACTACCAAAAAATTGGAGGTCCCTACGCCTAAAACAAGAGAACATGTCATCAGCACTTTCCAGCGTTATCAAAAGCACTCTACCAACGTCATAATGCACCCAAAAATCAAGCAACATGACCGTCAAGAACTTCAACTTTGTAGGATTTTCTGGGGGGAGGCTCTGGAACGTATTTATTGCGAATAACCACAATCAAGAGAGTCCTTCATAAAATCCTACTCAGAAGAAACAAGAGGAAAAATACGACGAGAAATGATAATGAAGAAACACCATCTAAAAGAAGAAATTCATCGAATTCAAGTATATGTACTTAAGAATCCCTGTTGGGGTATGGATAGGTATAGTTTTTGCCCTCTTTCCAGCACCCTCAATGAGTTTCAGAAGAACAGAAGGTCAACCAGAGGACATATGGTAGCGTCGCTGCACTTCCGCGGATCCCTGATCACACTCCTAGTTCCACCAGATATTCGCCAGAGGTCTCTCAACGACTTTCATGTGAACCTCGAACAGTGCTCCTAGGGACCCCTGGCTACACTTCTATTTCTACAGGGAATCCTCTAGTATTTTCGGGGTCCGCGAACGATGCGAGCGCCTATATCGGAAGATAGGGTGAACCTCCGTAGGCGAATGCTGATTGGTCTCGGGTAGGTCTCATTTGACCTTCAATTGACCTCTGGGGTTGATTGGATAATTTCGTTCTACAATCTCTACAGGTGCCGATTTCTTCGTGGGGAGAACTTCGTCTAGAGAATGTGTGTGAAGTTTCACGAAAATCGGCCGAGAAATAACGGAGATATTTATATAAGCTAATATGCTGGGGTTGATTGAGATAATTCCGTTGTACGATCTCTAGGTACAGGTGTCAATTTCTTCAATTTTCTTGTTTGAGTAGTCTGAGAACTTCGTCAAGAGAACGTGTGCGAAGTTTCATAAAAATCGGCCGAGAAATAAGGGAGATATTTTTGTGCTGACGCTCGCCAGGCGCTGCACGATCTTCCTTCCCGCAGCTGATGCGCGTAAGCCGGCTTGTATTTATTTTTTCTTGAATTATACGTCCTCTGTTCCTCTAGATGTGTAGAGTTGTTTCCTATTAGATGCGTTCATATTTCTTCTCTTTTGATGCGTGAGAGATGTTCTTTCATTCGTGGGCCATTTTATTCTATTATTCGAAATTTAAATTTCGGTTCCCGTCCTCGGGTCGGCCGGCGTGTAATTTCCAAGCGTGTTTCTCTATTGTCTCTTGCGGGCTTTTCTCGTCGTTTCGGAGGGTCTTTATTTTTGTAGTAATTATTTATTTCTTGTTTGTAGAATTTTTCCTGTCTTAGTTTTCTCGTTTCTTGTTCATCCTTGATGTTTTTCTCTTTGTAGTTATTTTCTTCTCTCGATCGTTTCTGTTGGGTCCGTGTGGTCGTTCTTTTACCCGCGGTCGCGGGTAACTTCTTCGTTTGTGGCTCTTGTGTAAGATTCCGTATTTTCTGTATTTTTTCATTCTTCTTTCTTCTATTCTTTTTTTGTCGTATATCTTCTTGTTCGTAGGATTTTATGAAATGCTCTTCTTGATTGTGGTTATTTATTAATAAATACGCCACAGTCAGCCCTGGACCTTCACATGACCTTTACAAATCAACTCTTCTACTCCTGTGCAGACGAAATGATCTACCGGTACTATAACGACCCAGACTAGAAATATTCCACTACCACAACAAACCGCCTCTCATCCATCCAAAACCGCCATACGAGGGTTGTGTCATCCTTCTCACTCAGAGATTGATACCTCATGATTAAGGAAGTCAGTCTCACGTGTTCTCCAGTACTGCCATACCAGGTAAGTGCTCATATTAAAAGCAGATTTAAATTAGTTTTTACTGAAACTATGACAAAAAAAAATCTGCTTCTAATATTAAGTAGTAGGCACTTACCTGGTTTAGAATTCAAAGAAAATGCTGACAGAAAAGTAGTACCTGCCACCTACATTTTATAAGTACCTATCTACAGTACAAGCAACTGCATAATTCCTAGAGCAGAAATAACTAATAAAAGGAGTACCTACCATGAAAGGAGGCAGTACTGGAGAAGATGTGAGTCTGACCTACCTTAATCATGAGATATCGATCTCGATGAGTATGACTGAGAAGGATGACGCAACCCCTCTTTTTAAAAATATCCTGACGAATGTAATATCCATCACACATATGTAAATTTAGCCTTCCTGATGATGCTCGTGGAGCGAAAGCTCTAGGAGGAATACAACCATTACCTATATGAGGACAGCCGCATTTCCTCACCCTCATCCCCACCCTTAGTGTTTAATTCTTTCATATAAAATATTTGCACATATTATTATATTTTTATATTCATATATAAAATATAAAATATTTGCTATATGAAATAAAATATTATATATAAGAGTGTTCATTCCCCTCATAAAACCTTTATGAATATCCATGAAGTTCTATTTGAACCAAATGAGACAATAAAAACCCAAAACGTCCGAGCCGCATCGCTACTAATTTATAAGGTCCAATTATAAAAAAAGGAATAGTGGAGTCCAGTCTAGATGGTGTCCCAGAAACGTATGTCTATGACGACCACTCCTCAAGTTGTCGCATGCGATGTGGCACAGAAAAGATACCAACAAACTTGTGTCTGCGGAGTTAAGAAATATAATTCATTGTCCAAGACATGCTCGGTGCTTATCCCCTAGGTCACAAGAAAGCCGATGGCACAAGCGTTGAATGCATTCAGTGAGAGTTGGATCTGCGTAAGGGTTCTCATGGAAAGTTATATACTTAAAAGACCTGAACAGCAATAATAATCAATTATGATGTTCACTATCGGGAGCCATAGTTCTGAGTTCATTGTAGTGAGTGACTTTGCTTAAAGAACAAAACTATTGTCATTGTATTTAATTGAAAAATCACTGACGAGTGAAGTTGTGCTTCAACGATGTACCTAACTACACAATCATCCGTTATGATAAATAAATTGTTCGATTCCATAAAATATGACGCAATATTTCTACTTACGACGGGATGCAATCAACTAGGGGATGGAACATCACTGCAGGCTTCCCTGCTATCAACGAGGATCGTAATGTATGACAATAATATCACCAAACTGACCAACGTCACTCAAAATTGCACTATCCAGGCAACTGGCCAGGACTTGGTGATGTGTTAACCAAGCATGTTCGAGCAACATATTCATCAGTGTCTGCTTATAATTTATTTATTCCTTGGTAAATCGCCATAATAATTCTTCGTACTCGAAGACAATTATTACATACTTACCATAAATAATTCTGTGATATTTATAAGTGATGATAATACGTATATATTATTTCCACAGCCACAATCATGATTGTGTAGACCAGAGTTGGACAAATCGTATTTTCAACTATAAAATACAAAATTCAGATACATTTGATTTTGCTAGGTTACCAAATACAAAATACAAACGTATTTTCACTATCCAGAAGAGTATTGTGTACCTATTTGAAAAAACAGTTATATTTTGAATTTGAACACGTTCCTAAGGGTGGCTACGCACTTGCGGTTTTCACCCGCGCGAT
>JAEMON010000001.1:48724046-48745565 GCA_030264115.1 Lygus lineolaris | reverse complement strand
GTTTTTTCCCATTTTTATTTCTCATGCGCAGACCCCATTGTGGCAAGGACTTAAGGTTAGAGACAAATTCCAAGCCCTATCTTCCAAATCAGAGTTCTATTCCTTTCCATTCACTTCTATTCTGAATATAATTATTCAAACACGTTAACTATTTCTTATTAATGAATGACAAAGGATTATTTTAAATTAATAAATTGTTATTTGTAAGAAGTTGGATTTTTTTTTTTTAATAAGTGCGACGAGAGGAGGGAAAACATAGAAAATGGTTTGTAATCGCTAGACAGCTACCCTTCCATTTTTCAGTCAATTATTGTCATTCCTCTTCAAGTTTCGTGTAATACACTGGTAATACACACCCAGAACATCGTGAGAAAAATATAGAAATGCTATTTACCTAATGTTTAGTGAGTGTGGTCGGTTACGCATACAATAGATTGTACAGGTTTTTCAAGAGGAAACCGTTCTTTGTATTAGTACCCTAGCAGCTCAACTTAGTCTCATCTTGTCATTGTTTCCTATGATTATAATCCTGAAAATAGACAACATGGAGATTGATAATACATTTCGAGTACTCAGTTTCCCCGAGTTGTAGGATAATACTATTATAGTGTAGGAACAATTTGACTTAATTACATTGATTTTTCAACCGACGGAAGGAGTGTGCCAGCGATTTTTAATCTTTAGGAGTATCAGACTGTTTAGTGTTAGTAGTTTCTCATTTCATAAAATGTGTAGTCAGGCAATATTATCTGATAGACATATAATAATACATCCCTCCAAACTATTACAATAATTGCGACTTAGAAGACCTATTACTTGAGTGGAAAATCCGACTGATTCTAGTTACCCAATTAAATCCTGATTAAACCTAATACCTCAATATGATTTTAATGGTCATAATGAATAAATAATTGACATTTATTTATTTATCGTTCACTTAGGAAAAAAGATTTGGTGCCTGTTTTCACTATTATTTTCTGCCCAGGATGCTCGATGTTTCTCGTTTGTTGGTTGAGGGGGATCCGCTTATAGGATAGAAACAAGTTACGAAAATTGAAATATATAAGATCAGGGTTCAAGGAAAGTTCAAGTACTTGAGGATTTATATCCAATTTGCTCCAACTAAGGGGAACAATGTCCCAGAAGAGCGACTATATACCAATTTTTATAGGAACTAGTATAATTTTGAAAGTCGTTAAAACCTTATATAAGATTTTCAGCCATCAAGTTCCTGATCAAATAGGTTCTTGATTTTTTTTTAAATAAATGGCAAAGTTGTTCTTCAAATGCAATGATGTGGAAACTGTAGATTGCGATAAGAGGAGCTCGTGTTACAAACTACACGAATCTCATTTAGGAATCTCAATAGAATCTGATAATTAATATAAATATATTGTGTCTTTCAATTAGTTCTTAACAAAACAATTGAGGTATACTATCTGATGCAACAGGATGACATACATACCCAGGAGTTTACATGAAATGTTTTGATCAACTACATCGTCCTTGTTTTTCATCACAAATTCGGCAAGGAAGTTGTTCCAGCTTATGGAAAAATAGAAAATAATTTTTCTCATTATGTTGAATTACCAGGTACATGTGAGAAATCAGAAGCGGCAAATTCGGTTATTTCGATTTCTTATCGATGAAGTAAAAATAACGTGAAAGCGAATAGCTCCAGTCCTGAGCGCTGCAGTCGTGTTGTCCGTTTCGAGGTGGGATTTTGATTGTCAAGACAATCAAAACCGGTTTTTTCTTTACATATGAGATGTGTATCAACGATGGACCCAATCAAAACATTTCTCTTTCCGGAAGGATATTGAATAATTCCCCAGGCATATCAGATGAATCGGGATTGGTAACTAAAGTGTTCCACACCCGGTTTTAGGTCAATCGCCTTCGACAACATTCAAACTGGCGGGCAGTAATTAGTCGGGTCGACTTACCAAATTTAACCAAGCATTCGTGGTCAGGACTTGGTTTTTTTCGTCCTAAAAAATTTTCAAAGTTACTTTGAATTCAACGAAAAAATCGTATCAAGTTCACATTTCCAGTCAAAAATTACAATATCTAACAAACGTACTTCTTCACTCACCACTTTTTGAGCAAAACGAAACTTCAAATCGATACTAAACCACCTTATTTCCGACAAAACGTTTTCTCTAGGAACTTTATCAATCCCTCGTTTCCGGGACTATGTTCTCCTTTAATATAGGTTTTTTGTTTTCGATCTTAGACCACTCTAAACTGGCAATAACTCCAGGAAGAGCGTTAAATTTCTTTTCTTCATATTGCCTTTTCAACATTCACAGTAAAGCATTCACATTCAGCTTCCTAAAATTGGACTGAAAAGAACATTTTCTCGATTTAGCAAAATCACTATTTTTTCTAACAATATTACGGGAAAAACTTTCTGGATATGGCTTGGTTTTTTAGCGAATTTTGAAAAAAAAGTCTTCAAAATTTAAGTTAAGCAAATTTTTGAAAATTGTCTCCATGGAAATTCATTTCAGGCCGTTCTGAAACGATTCCCAAAGTTTAAAAGTTGTTTAAATATATAATACATAGGCATAACTAATGTATGTATGTATGTATGTATGTGTCACTCCAGACAATATCTGACGATCAATCTAATGAACCCCCAAAAAAAAGTTCAAAATGTCAATAATAACAAAAGAAAGGATGATTTCGTTCTTCAAAAGTTTTGCAGAACTCTGAAAGGTCAAGTTTTGGAAATTTAGGATCAAAAAACATGTTTTTTGAGTTTTTTTTCAGTAAATTACCATCGTGAACACAGAATCATAATATGGTAGATATATGTGTGAATCAGCGTAAAATTCCCTATAAGAATCACCCACCAAATCTGCAAGAATGATTCTTTGAGAATTCGCTCATCAACTCATACTGCATGACTGGAACTTCTAGCGTCCAAGCATGATTTTCTCCGCAAATTAGTTCAGTAAAAAAATGAGTGAAAAACTCACTGATGATACTAAGAAATTGAGTTAGAGTTAATAACCCATTCTTTCGGGGAACATGATCCCATTTTTGAAAAATAGTGATTTTGCCAAGAGAAAAATGTTTTTTTGATCTACTCTAACGCGGTAGGGAGATTAAATACGGGTACATTAAGCGACTTTGGCCATTGTAGAATTTATTGGTAGGTATACTCGTGAGGTTGAAGCACAACAAAAAATCTTAAAAGTGAGGAAATTCCCGAAAACAAGGGGTTAGAAAATTTCTGTGGGCCAAACTTTTTATTGGAATTAGTAGTCGAATCGATCCCTGAAATTTCAAGGTGCTTAAAGTGGGTCTATCTGTATAAAATAATTCATTAGGAAGGTTAATAATGTACATCACATTAAAGATGTACATCACATACAAGTAAGTACCTATCTGCATGATGGACATTGCATAAAAATGGTATACCTACCTAATTCCATTATATTTCTTGAGAATGGGTGTACTGAGGAGTTGTAGACGCAATAAACTATAGGTATTCAACACTTGGAATGTAATGAAAACTATTTCGGGTGTAACGTAATGAGCTGAGTTATCAGTACTATAATCGGAAATCAGTACTATAATACTATTATCTCAATAGGCAATTCTCGACCCTTGACGTACGTGCATACGTAGGTAGTTGAGTGAATGTGGTGTTGTTGTGCTACCACAGCTTTGATGCTCAACCAGCGGATATTACAATGAAGTGAGAATGAAAGACAGGAGGGAGGTACGTTTTATGAAACATTGTAATCGTTGATTACACTCGTAAAACCTGTTCGTCCTTGATTAACTTTTCCAATGTCCGATTAGGTAAAACAATTACTAAAAATTATCTACTTGCAAAACTGCCCTCAACAAACAAATACCTATTCAGCTCTCAAAACGAGGCTTATCGAAGAGTTCGTTGATTCCGATGATAAACAGTTAGTTACAGCGTCAACTGAATACCACACAGACAGTACTGAACTGTATGCCAGAAAGAGAGGAAGAATTCGCCGGGAATAAACTAAGTGATGACTTTTTGAAGTCATTGTGGGTACTATAAATGCCTTCAAATGCATATGAACCGTTTTATTAGCAGCAAGTGGTGAGCAGATTCTGAATAATAAGATAATCCAACTATGTCGGGCTTGAACAGTAATTCAAGTGCTTTGTCTATAATAATTATTGAAGACTGAAGACACAAGTGGAAGAAGGTGGATGAAACCAAAGTGTTTGAGTAAACTGAAGTAAGTTAAAGTAAATATTGAAATGTTTGCTGATGTCACAGTTTTTTGTTACAGTTTTATTCCTCCAAGGTTTTGATAAGGACTTACTTCATTAGATACCCACTCATGCGATGCTAATATGCTCTCTCTCTCTCTCTCTCTCTCTCTCTCTCTCTCTCTCTCTCTCTCTCCCTCTCTCTCTCTCTCTCTCTCTCTCTCTCTGCACCTACGTCTCCATGCCAATAATTTCATGCTTTCAATGCAAGAAGCTGCCATGTATGTGTAGGAATACGTCATATTGCATCTTCTTCCACTGAGTCAATAGGGAACTTGCATGGGTCGGAATTTTGCATTTCGAACCTCATAATCTGATTCAGAGCCCTTCAAAACCCTCTTGTGGCAATGTTCAGCTTGAAATTACGGCTGGTTTGCTCAGAAATCGAGTTAAAAGGGATCGCGTGACGTCATTTAGGTTCCTCAAAAAGGGGGTCCGCCAGACTGGCGGGGGGTCGGTGACGTCTGTTAGGTTCACATTAGAAGACCCATTTTCGGTAACTTTCAATCGTCGGATACCCCTCGTATATATCACCTTTTTGGAAAGCCCTCATTAGGATCTTTCTAATTACAAAATAAAAAATAACCATGCAAATTCCCCATTCAGGAAGGTTGAAAATAATAAAACTGTTGTATTTTGTATACACAAAACACCTTATTTCATACCGAGTACTTTACCATTTGTCACATATACCTACTTATACAGCACCTCCTTCCAATTGTGTCTTCAATATTACGTTACAGAACATGGAAAATGGGGAATGTTATAGTTGGGTTAGAGTAAATCTGAATTTCCCTGATTTCGGGTTCATTATTGGTACAATTACCTTAATATTTATGAACATCTTTCATTAGACCATGTGACCTAGCTGGTTGGTCATTATACATTTTCGAAATTTGACGCCGGGTATTAGGATTTTGCCTATTTTCTGAGGTGAGGTTACACTACCAATCTAATGATGGAAATGATTGTGAGCCGAATATTGATTACTTATTTTATAGATTATATTTATAGATAAAAATGTAATACCGCCTATTTTTTATGAAACGTTCAATGAGTTTCGGTTTCGCTCCAGGATTCAATAACGCGTGTTTGTCATCGAATCTTATCTCGTTGTCAAGAACGGAGTTCAGGAACAGAAGAGTAAGTCCAGCACCCTTATGGTTGTTGTACTACTCACGCAAATTAATTTGCTCCGTACTGTAGCTGAGATACGGAAATTAGCATCGTAGTTGCTAAGATACGGATATTAGCTCCATGGTAGCTGTCTTAGGTAAATAGGTACCTACCTAGTAGAGTAAGTATAGACAATAAGTAAATTATGGTGCCTACGTAAGAAGACAGAACGATGAGGGAGAAACGTGAAGTGCGTACTACAGTGAAATGAAGAGTTGAATTCATGAATGGCAATATTCACACAACTACTCTACGATTAAAATGAGGGTGATGTTGTTCCATTCATCCTAACCAACCCATCAATGAGTTGTCCGGCGGTGATATCTCGTGGAAAGTGGCGGGCTCAAACCACCCATTCAGTACGACCGAGATCCGCTAGAATGCGGAAGCGCCTATCGATTTCCCTCCTCGAGCTCTCCATTCATTCTCACCGCCAAACGATAGTCTGGGCCCTTTGAGGTTCATTCCGGGTGCCGACTCCTTCGCAGCTGAGCCATGGGGGAGAGCCAGCCTCTTAAAGCGACTAAAAGGGTCTTCACTGGTAGCAGAATTTGCCTGATTTGGGAAATACAGTTTTTTTTTTTTTAACGCAACCTAAGTTAAAACAATAACCGGCATAAAAACCGGTCCGTTCAAACGAGGCATTAGGTATCCTCTGGAAAATGTGTCTGGGAACCGGCAATTTATTTTTTAAATCATTTGGCCATACTCGAAAATAAGATTGCCAGCAATTGAAAAACGTCTGCCAAGTTGGGTGGGCAGTATAGCATTTGTAGCATTGTTTTACAATTTTTACTTCGTTTTTATTTTTATTTTTTACCTGTATGATTATTACGAAACCATCATTGTAATGCTGTGAAATTTGTTTTCCAAATAAACAATGTTGATGCAAGAGATGAAAATCCTCCAAAATCCAATTTCGCACTGGCTTTTTACGTTTCAAAGCTTTCTGAACAATTTTGGTTAACTGTCTGTGGTCAATTCCTTGTCCCAGACGAAACTATATAAAGTTATGGTCCGAATTTGATGAAATTTTCAAGGATTGTGCGGGTTAGCCCCGTGACGGTTCCCTATCAATTTAAACGCCATCGGAACATTAGTAGTGTGAGCGCAAGCGCAAACGTGAATTTCCTGAAACCCCGGTTTCTCAGTTCCTAATGGACCGATTGCGCTCAAATCTGGAGGGTAGTTGGGGGCTGACAATTACGTATGAAATTCGTCACGATTGGATCAGTAATAGCTACTGCTCAAGCGCAAACTTAAAACTTTGGTGTCACTTTGTTGTTCAAAAAACTTTGTTGTCATCGGCGTAGCTCCGGAACTACTCGACCAATTTCGGTGAAATCATCAGAGATTACGCGGGTTAGACCCTTGTAGGTTCCCCTATGAATTTCATCGCCATCGGACCACTTGTAGCGTGTGCGCATGCGCAAACGTGAATTTCCTGTAACAACTCTCACTCAGTTCCTAATGGACTGATTTCGCTCAAATTCGGAGGATATTTGGAGGTTGACAATTACCTATAGGAATTTCGACACGATTAGATCAGTAATACCTACTGCTCATGCGCAATTTTTAATGTATTTCATAGCCATAACTCCGGAACTACTCAACCGATTTCGGTGACATTCCGGAGGTTGTACTCGCCACGATTGGGTGGGTGATGGTTACTGCGCATGCGCAAACGTCAGAATTATTTTCACAGGGATAACTCAGGAAATATTCTACGAAATGTTCACTAACTGGTTCTATAGGTATGTCCATGTTACAAAAGTGAGGAAGCTATACTACCCACCC
This sequence comes from Lygus lineolaris, assembly GCA_030264115.1. NCBI lineage: Eukaryota > Metazoa > Arthropoda > Insecta > Hemiptera > Miridae > Lygus > Lygus lineolaris. Next base: position 48,738,323 of record JAEMON010000001.1, on the reverse strand, counting down.
AACTTGGCAGACGTTTTTTGTATGGAAAGGTTCATCGTGGTCATGTAAACTAATCTTATAGAGCGAAGAATCACCTTTATTTTAGTCATAGGGTTTCGTTTAGGGTTTTCTTTAGGTGTCTAGAACAACAAGTTGGGGCTGCGAAGCCTTGTTTTGATCTATTGCATTAAACGAATATGTACTTTATATTCTGACAAGAAAAAATTCTATCAAGTGGGTGCCAAAGTGAAGAACAGGAGGGAGTGCAAAAAAATTGGGACGAAATCATCGAACATCAACTGATATCGGTTCAAGAACTTATATGAAAAGTGGGTTTCCTGCTCATTTTCATTTTTGAAACACTTGGTTAAGTCCCGATCATCATGGAAACACGTCGGATATCTCATCAAATATATAGTTGTTATAGTTTAATAGTTCGTTACATGACCACAAACGGTTACAGTTAGTACAACTTTGTTTAGCGAATGTATTATCAGGAAGTCAAGTGTTTGATCTTCGTAATATCTCCAGTTCAACAGGTCTGAAACTTCCTGTTTTTCATTTATGTTGATGTTGGCGTTCATGAATGATATATTTTCATTCTATGATGTTCCTTCAACTAGAGTTGTCACTTTCCACATCATAGAAATAGGCACATAAACATATAAATTGGTGGTACTCTGCAATATATATTCCAGCTGTGCTTGTCGAAGAAGGGAAATCTGTTAATCTCTGTGCTAGAAAAATGTATTGCCAGTGGTGAAAACATTAGGAACCAATTCAAAATAATTATTATACTTATGGAACACATTTACAGTCTGATGAAAGAGGGTACATAAGAGAATATGTTGTGTATACTCACAACTAATATATGTGTAACACATCTAATAAAGGTTGGTACTTAGGAAAGTTTACTCACTACTTAAATTTACATGTTTCATCATCGTCAGTAAACGCTATTTGGAAAGGACCGCGTTGTAAACATGAGGGTTGCAGCTTTTCATGCTATTAGCGACTGGAATCCCTTCTCAGCAGCAAATATTTATAAGCTCCTCTGGGCTACCTCTCTTTTGTGGATATTCAGCTTCAAGTATGAACGAATTCAGCTTGATAGAGAGCTTATCTATCTTTCTGCCGCAAAGTTCAAAGAAAGAAGTTGAGAACAACAATTTACTACATCAATCAAATAAGTAGATTGATGCTGCTTCTCTCTGTCATAACTCCTAATGTTCCACCACTTGATTCAATTTTCATTATCTAACACTTTCGGAACCACTGTCACGTATCATATTTGAGCCTATAGGCCGACTGACGATTATCGGATCCTCACTCTAACCTTAAGTCTTCTGAATTATTGGATGAATTATTAAATCCAATTGTATTACCTAAACCGAATATCTACTAGCTGTAATGACTCTCATTGCTCTGTAACTCAATGCATCACACGGCTCAATGTTTTGGTAGCTGGATACAATTTTTAAAAATTAAAACAGTGATTAATGAACACAAGTACCTAATACACTTTCTAAAAATTAAATTAAAAAAAAAAAAAACAACAAGAAAAAGTAATTATATTTTTTTGTAGAAACTCATAAACGAACTGGGGGATAAAAGTTGACACAAGGCTTTTCTGGGCAAAAAATAGAGAGGCAGAGGCCGAAAAACCAAGAGCTTTCAAATCTTCTCAAGAGACTTGCTGGTTCAAAATGGGGAGCGAACCAGGATGTCCCCACCATTGGATATAAAAAGCCCGACTTTGTCCAAAATTAAACTCCTTGGGTGATCACTGCTGGGGGCCCTCGTTCAAATTCCATAGCAGCTACCTATGCAGCCACAGACGGGGCTCGAACCCATGAGCACAAGACGTGACCGGTTAGCCGTGATGGAGAGTCAGTCGAGGAGACGATCCGTATTGGACCACCTAACCAGCTATCAGCGAGCGACTCGGTATGCAACAGACTTTCACAACAAAAGCAGAGGCGATTCTTGATGAACGTGACCTTGACATGGGCACACGCCAGCCATTCCCAGGTGCAGGATACTTGCAACCATGATGGCTACGGAGTCTTAGCTGGACTCGCTGCAACCTTTGAACAAAGATGACTTCCTGCCTATGGAACTAAGAGCCATTGCTCTTGTGAGGATAGCCAATCGTTTCCCATCTCACTGCTGGCTGGTTTTCTCCCCGAACCCTTCAGAATGAGACGAGCTTTTCAACGACCTATACTTTTTTGGGATTCGTCCTCCATGTAGGTTACCTAAAGAGAACTTTGCATTTAGGTATAGGAAAGTACGAAATTCCGTTTTGCAACATAATGTGTTTTTACCGCCATGGTTTATATCCACGTTTTCATTTGGATGTACATCCAAGAAAGTCTTATATTTTTTTTCAGTGTGAAAAAAAATTTCCTATTTTCTACAATACGATAGATTGTTTTTTTCTTGTTTTTTTTTTGTTTTTTTTCGACGGTGATCCCTCAATTTCGCACTGCAGTACCCACCTATCCTATTCCTATTTGAAAATTGTTGAACGCCAGGTACCTACCTACTATTCAAAAACCCCTGAAGTATTATTCCCATTGGGCGGAGGTCAGCTCCGCCAGATTAAGAGGAAAACCGATCAACCGCCGGTAAGAGGCCCGACTCGGGTGAAAAGTAGCGTCATTTCAAGTCCGCTCCATCGAGATAACAATCGGGCTATTCTTATCTCGATGGTCCACTCCACCAGGAACTGCAGTAGGCCAGGCCGGGGCACTACTTCAACATGCCTGTCTGCCAATAGGTCCAGAATGGCATCTACATTAATAATGATAATAATAATAATAATGTATTATGTCTTTATTGCCGATAACATCAAAGATTAAAAAAAAACAATGACAGAGCAATGGTTCAGGATTGCAATTACTTAGGTAGTTACTTTAATGTTTCTTAATTTTGAAAAAGTCAAGAACACTATAAAGCTCGTGCTCGATGAGAAGCAACTTTGCTGCACGACGAAAGCTGGAAATTGAAGAGTCAATCGAGGCGACGTCCCGTTGGATATGTTGGGTGTAATGGTTAACCACTTTGATGACAAAATATTCGGTGCTTTTCTCGTAAAATCGTAGGTTCTGGGATGGCACTCGCAGGAGAGACTGCACTGATCGCGTGGAGTAATTATGACCAAAGTGCGCATGAACGAACTTATCACGGTGATTTTTGTGACCCACTCGCAACAGAGGCGGCATTCAACTGTCCTGGCCTTACCCATTTTATGAAGGTGATACCTTAGGGGGCAATGGCCAGTGAGGAGACCTGCGAGTTTGCGAAGGTCTTTACGCCTGAGAGACAGAAGAGCTTTAGCCCATTTATTGGAAATAGTTATCAACCTCTTGGCTTGCCTCTGCTTTGGAGTGTTGTGCCAATAGATTGCTCGCTCGTTGTCCTTGTAGACAAGAAGTACTTCAACTTCGATTTGACATAAGATTAGTACGTTCACATTATTTCCTGCAATTTTCTGTGTGGCGGAGTTGTTTTTCTAAATATTCTGGGAATGTCCTAGTCAGTTTCCAAATAGACAAGAAGTACTTCAACGTCGATTGGACATGAGATTAGTACGTTCACATTTTATTTCCTGTAATTTTCTGTGTGGCGGAGTTGTTTTTATCAATATTCTGGGAATGTCAGAATTATCCAATCATTGAATCTTATGCCATTGAATTCGAAAAGAAGAAAACAACACACAACTGGGTAGAGTCCAATCGGAAAATTAATCCACAGGACTATTTGCTCTTCAGGCCTCATTTTAGAGAAGATGGTGTGGAGTTAATCAAATACACAGGTAGTTATTTGGTATATCCATGTTGCCAGAAAGTTGGGTGACTTTTGGTTTTCCAGTGAGTTGGGTAGGATAAGGGTGCACCCTGCACATGTTCTTACCTCGAACCACCACTGATGTTGGTTAGTTAGGGGAGGAACAGAACCACCTATGACTAGTGATCCAGTAGCTCTATCAAAATGATCGAGTTGGCATGTCAAATCTCCATGTTTCATAACACTGTTGTCCTAGTAGAATGCTTCTAGCTTTTCAGGTTACTCGGTTCTGAAACTTGCGGGCTGTCGTTTGGAAGTTTCGGAGTTGAGTCGTATTTTTTAATCAATTGATTGTTTAACATGGGGTCCAATAATATGTATGTTACTCAATGTTTAGTTTTCAACAAAATGGAGATATTATGTGATGTTGACCCACCAACTGCTGGTGACTACTTGTTATTAAACGCATGTTTCCTTATGTTTATTCCAACTGAGCACACCTGAACCGAATTATAATATTAGTATTGTGATTTATTTATTACAGATGACGAGCAGCAAAAACCGTTTTTTAACCAGCAGTTCACACAAACACAAAAGTGATAAAACCACTGAATTATAAAGTTTTTTTTCGCATTGATTGCATTTAAAACAAGTCGTGGGAGGAAGAAAATAATCCTCGGAAGATTTGTTTCACATTGTTTCGTGAGTTGTTCCAACTAAAATAGATTTTCCACACCTCCGCACAATGGTGCCAAATGGTCATTTTCCGGAAAAAATCCAGCTCCAAATGTAGAAATTTTTCGCTGATTCCGAATATATCCCATGTTTCTATAACTAAAATTAGCTAATTAGCTACTATCTAATTAGATGCAGAAACATAAATTCACATTTTCAAACATTGGAACCGCTCAAAGTTGTTTTCATGTAAAAGACAAGTTGAAGGCCTGAGACTTTTACGTCGTAAGATATCAAAGCCATTGCACCAAAACAATAGCCATGATGTTTGGTGATTTTTTCAGTTTTCCAATTTCTTGACTTTTCAGTCGTGAACACGGAAAAAGTCGAGAAAATGGAAAACTTTGAAGAAAAAAAAATCGTGGATACTGTGTTGGTGAGATGGCCTTGAGTCTTATTCGACGCGAAAGTCTCAGGTCTTCAACTTGTCTTTTGCTTGAAAGCTACTTTGAGTTGTTCCAGTGGTCAGAAACGTGAATTTTCCAGGTTTTTCCATGTTTCTGTAGCAAATTAGCTATTGTAGGTAATTAGCTATTAGGTATCGTAGGTAAAGGTAGGAACATGTGGTATATTCGGAATCAGCAAAACATTTCCCATAAATTTGGTGTGCAGGTAAATTTTTTCCAGATTGGACATCCTCCAAATGCTCACAAAAATCACTCCTTGGGCATAACGTGGGAGCAGAATCGTCGTTGAGCATTTGGCCTCCAGAGTGCATAGGTACCCCTCTTGAACAGATGTTGAACAGATGCTCGATTTGAGGATGAAAAGACTCATCTCTCGTCTCCCGGTCATGAGGATGAAAATACTCTTCTCACAGCGCCAAAATCCAGGACCTCTCCTCAACGCTTCTGATGACTGCACGAAAGACGACAAGGTCACTATTTCGACCTTATACTTACCTACCTATTGTACCTTTTACTTCAATTCCTACTTGACTGAGCTGTGTAATACCACTAACAAGCGTTCACCAATAAAACTTTTGGGAAAGAATGGTTACTTTAAACCAGTACCCACCTCCTTTGGTCACAGTTTACGTTGCATCGATGTGGAATAACTTACTCTAATCCGGGGCTGGGCCGAGTTTACATGCTGAGGTGGTGGACGTGCAGGGAGGTTCGGGCCCAGTTTACATCGGGTAACCATAGATGTATAACAACACTATGTGTATAGTACATACATAGTGTAGTTATACATCGATGCGGGTAACCAGGATTTGGGCCCAGCTTACAATCGCCCGGATCACGAAACGTCTCCTGTGCGGCGTAATCCAGGGATTAGCAGGAAGATTTAGAAAAAAATATTGACAACAGCCTGCAACCCTGTAAAACGCACGGCGACTATACTGGAGTCTGGACATGGATCGTCTTCAAAGAAATACATTGTGAGAAACAAGTAAATACTAGGGTGGGTACCTACCATAACCAAGTAATATTTATAATTACGAGAATATGTTACGATTTTTATAGTAAATACCTAATTATTCTAATCACCGATTATAAGATAGATATGTTACAGTCGGTGTGTATAATTTAGGAATTCTATTTAATGACAAGACATTATGTAGAATGATTGGCTGTTTTACGTAGTCAATGTGTATTATTTCATTCTTTCTATACATCGACTAAGACGCCTCAGTCATTATTATATATAACTAGTCAATCTATGAAATATCTTCCGTTCTATGTATATAATACCTGATTTCACACATTCACGATAACAGTTATATTACTTGCGCATACCATAATAATGAAGTTTGTTACTGATGCAAGCTAACACTTGAGAATTCGAGATGACATTGCCACTTCTAGTGTTCTTAACTCTCTTAAACTATCAGAGATGTTTGAAGTATCTTAAGGCTGAACTCCTTGTAATGCCCGATTTGTGTACAAATAGAAATTTGCATTCATTCATTAATTCATTCATAATTCTAGTTTTAAGTTGTAGTCTGGAAACTTTTAAAGCCAACTTTTTTCCACGTTTCGGCAATAGCGCTTTACCAAGGAGCAATTCTTTTTTCCTTTTCACGTTTGTGGGATTTTGAAATATTTTTTTGTGATACCTACCATTATTTTAGAATAATTATGTTATGTGTGATATAATTATTACATTGGAAATATGTTTGTGACATTAAATAATATAGAAGAACAAAAATCAAACTTGTAAGAGTGAGGTGATTTTGTAATACATCAGTGTTTTCAAGGTGATTTTGTAAGGATGAGGTTTTAACTATTTCTTTTTCCCAGTTGAGCTAAATAAAATTGTATATTAGGTCAAAAATGAGTGTTTGATTCACTTCCCAATAGTGAAATTCCTCTAATCTCGAACAATTACTTGAAGTGGTGGGAATAAGGATGGTTGCTCAAGGTGGGATCCAACTTGGCTCGAGGTTGGTACTACGTTCCTACTTTGAGCCGTGTTGGAGGGGGTTGCAAATTTAGCTCTTGTAAATACAAAAACGTGAATCCACCAATTCAAACAGTTGGATCTTGTAGACAACTTGTTCTCCGAGTTATCTGTGAAAAAATCGATTCGATTAGAGCTCTTGGAGCTTCACAAAAATAAAAAACTGAAAAGTGGCTCAAGGTTGGGGGCCCTACCCTAAATCCTTGGCGCTCAAAGAGGTTGCGTAAGGATTAGGGGAGCCCTAGCAGCCAGTGACATGACCACGGCCAGTCCCTATATTCTTGGACCCTACTGTCAGTCTTGTTTCCGTGGATGGACTGATAAACTCACAGACCGAAGTGCAGGGAGACATACATACATAGATAGAATCGAATTTGTTCAGAAAGGTAGATACAACGTGGAAATCTTGGCTTCAGAGGAAGATAATTTCACATCCCAGGAGCAATAGGTACTCAGATCATCGATCTACTCACCTCTCCTCATTGGAAGATCTATGAACACTGTCGCTATTACATAATTTCATCCTGTGCTCCTCAGATTTCTGTTGTGTTCCTTGCTTATGTTAGCGAATTTTCGAAGAAAATGAAGTTATTGCAATGGCTTCAAAATTTTTGTAATGCAAATTTTTGGAAATTTTCTTCAAGGAAATCCGTTTCAGACAATTCTAAAAGGATTCCTGAAATTTAACACTTATATATATATGTCACTCCAAATAATTTTAAAATGCCAATAATATAAAAAGAAAGGATGAGTTCGTTGGCCAGAATTTTTGGAGTACTCCAAGGGGTCAAATTTTGAAAATTTAGAGTCAAAAATTGCTAGAAAAACGTGTTTGTGAGGTTTTTGGTGTAAATTACCATCTTAAAATAGGAACATATGGTATATTCGGAATCAACGTAAAATTGCCTATAAGAATCACTCACGAAATCGGTTAAAATCATTCTTCGAAAATTCACTCATTAACTCATGCTGCATCAATGGGACTTTTTTTCTCATCATGTTTGTGATAGATTGGCTATGGTTCTTGGCTAATGCCAATTGAGGGAAACAATTGTGATAGACTCTCACTCCTCAGCACTGTCTTCTCTCTCATTACGATTCGATGACACGTTCAAGTAAAGGAACCTACCATGATTTATTATTGGATTTCAAATTCTACTATCCTTAATTAGTAGAGGAAATGAGAAATTCACTTACCACGTCAATGATCTGCTGAAGAGTGAGTCCAAAAGTGACTTGCAGAGGCTCCGATTCATTAGCTACAGGGCGTTCAAGGGTGTTGTAGTAGTCAAGATTAAGTAGGTTGTTGAGTAGTCTCTTCTCGTGGGGTCCTTGTTGGCTGCCTGAAACATAAATACCAAAGTGAGTCAATTACCTAACAACAAGCTTACCCCCAAGGCCCGCTTTATACCCTGAAACAACTGTGTTTATACCAAAGTACAGGTGATGATGAAACTATGGGGGTTTGAATAACAGGAAAATAGTAATTGGCAAATGGGAGTTGAGACCCTACTGATCAATAAATATTGTTGCACATTTAAGACATAGCTAGTGATAGAGTACAACTACACTTAAACTACATGTAATTATAGAGCAGGACCGTTCGCCTGAACAATCATTGCAGGGAAATTGCGTATCTTTGATAGTTTGTATATTTTTAAGGAAGATTACAGATTATTTATTATAAAATATATTTTCTCCACCAGAGTTTCGGTAATTACCTATAAGCGCACATTATTTATCGACGGAGGTTACTGTAATGGGAAAGGACCACCTGAGATTACAAAGAAGATCTCAGTCCTCTGGTGGTTCCTTCCACGTAAAAGACGGTCTTGACCCCCGGAGCTTTTACCTTTATTTTGACTTTACTTTGACTAGAGCACACTTAGGTTCCTCAAAAACCTTTTCAGAGAGTTGAGAATGAAAACTGAACCACAGAAGGCTCAGTCAGTGCAAGGCCCTTCTCTCAGGGAGGGATCATTTCTCTTATGTATTTGCTCAGGGAGAAAATATACTCTCTCACAACCTTGTGATTAGTTAGAGCTCAGTAGGTACCCAAATGATCAAACGTGCTTCGCTATAAATTACTTTTTCACTTACTCATTTGATAAACGAATCAGTTAACTGTAGTCAGTTTCCCATGGTTCTGAATATATCAGAAGTCATTTCCCTACGTAAAACGGCAGTGTTGATGATATATCAGTTATTTCCGTCCCATATCGAAATTGCCTGTTTACTGAAATGAATGAAAAGGTTATTAAAAACCAAATATTTAGATATGTTTTTGAAGCTAATCTTTATTCGTAGAGCCAGTTAGGTCGACCGAGAGTTTCACGGTGAGTGATTTATCGGTTAGTCACGGTAGGTTGGTCCACCATGTTTCTGAATTTTATAAATGATTTACGGACGGATTCGAATGTCCTATTTGTTTTGAGAAAGTCTGTTGGGACGAGTGATGAAATAACGAAATGATAAGATCAATGGCAGCTGTGGCATCTTTCACAGTTCATTTCAAACTTAGCACACGTCAACATATTGAGAGTCTGTTTGGACCCAAAACTGAATGGGAATGTCCATTGTGAGCAACTCGTTAAATAGTATGTACTTACAACCTCCCTTCGAAGGAGACTTTACCAGTACTTGGAGAAAGATGCAGTTATCTTTGCGCACCGTGCTGTTTTCCAAAGTATGGTTTGTTAAAGACAGAACAGAATCGTCGGTAGACCTTGGCGACCTAAAACTGAACTGGCTCTCCTAAAAAATACTGTTTGCTCAATAAAACATATTTCTGTTCATAACCCTTTTCATATATTTTAGAAAACAGGCTATTTCGATTTGGGACGAAAATGAAATAATAAATTATGACTAATATAATCAACACTGTCTTTCTACTGGTTGCTCTTGAACTAGGGTGAATCCAATTTTCTACAATCAGAAGCCTTTTTCAGGCAGGTAGCTGAATTCGAAACGTGACCGTGCCTATCTCAGTAACTCCGGACGTTTTTTGGTCACAATGGATCTCTTTTGGTCTCAGTGACAAGGGGCTCCTCCCATCCCTCTTCGAAAAAAAGAAGAACTCCGGACGTTTGAGGTGTAAAGAAGGGAGTTGAGTAAAGTGGGTATTTTCTAATCTTAAACCTGTCTAGAACAAACGGAAATTCTTGTGTAGTTTACGATAAATGTAACCAGTAATAAGTCTAGTATGATACCTGATATAAATTATGGGAATCATTCTCATCCAACTACAAACTGTTTACCTGTGAGATATGGAGCAGAGTTTCTAAATTATTTCGGCACTCGGTTGAAGTTGAGAACAGCAATGATTCATTGAGCAAGAAGCATACAGCTATAACTCTCCAAAACTCAAGAAGTCCGTGTTGATGAATGAGAAACATACAAATCATCACTTTAGTGTTTAGTGAGAGTGCATACAACGTTGTATGATTGCTCCTACATAAGAACTATTAGCGTTCCTTTTTGCTTCCTCACTACGGAAGGTAGGAAGCAATGTATTCGTGCAAGAAATAAAAAAAATTTTTGTCCTCCAAAATCAAAATTTCCACTTGCTTTTTACGTTTTAGAGCTTTCTGAACACTTTTGGTTCCGTGTCTGTCTGTCTATCTGTCCGTCTGTCCGTCTGTCCGTCTGTCTGTCTGTCTGTCCGTCTGTCCGTCTGTCCGTCTGTCCGTCTGTCCGTCTGTCTGTGGTCAATTCCTTGTCCCAGGCAAAACTATATGAAGATATGGTCAGAATTTGATGAAATTTTCAGGGATTGTGCGGGTTAGCCCAGTGACGGTCCCCTATGAATTTCATCACCTTCGGACAACTAGTAGCGTGAGCGCACGCGCAAACGTGAATTTCCTGAAACCCCTGTATCTCAGTTCCTAATTGACCTATTCCGCTCAAATTCGCAGGGTAGTTGTGGACTGACTCCAAGACAATAATCTATGAATTTCGTCACGATTGGATCAGTAATAGCTACTGCGCAAGCGTAAACTTGAAATTTGTTGTCATAGGCGTATCTTCGGAACTACTCGACTAATTTCGGTGAAATTTTCAGGGATTACGGGAGTTATCCCCTAGAGGGTCCCCTATGAATTTCATCGCCATCAGACCACTATTAGCGTGTGCGCATGCGCAAACGTGACTTTCATGAAACTACGATTTCTCTGTCCCTAGTGGATCGATTTCGATCTAATACGGTGGGTTGTTGGAGGTTGACAATTACCTTCGAATTTCAACACGATTCTATCAGTAATACTTATCTGCGCATGCGCAATTTTGAAATTAGTTTCATAGCCATAACTCCGACCACTGCATACTGGACCAATGCTGGTGAAATTTTCAGAGATTGAGGTAGCCCCTACTCAGTTCCCTATCAATTTAATATCCATCGAACCAATAGTAGTGTGTGCGCACGCGCTAACGTAAATTTCTTGAAACTACGTGATCTCAGTTCCTAATGACGGATTTCGCTCAATTTCGAAGGGTAGTTGTGGGCTGACTCCAAGACAATTACCTATGAATTTCGCCCAATTGGATAAGTATGGCTACTGCGCATGCGCAAACTTGAAATTTATTGTCATAGGCTAATTCCGAAACTATTTGACCAATCTCGTTTAAATGTTCACTAACTGAGTCTAGATAGGTCCATGTTACAAAAGTGAGGAAGCTATACTGCCCACCCAACTTGGCAGACGTTTTTACCACTAATCGTTAATGAGGATTGGACATGGGTCGGAATTTGCTATTTTTGATCTCAAAATCGGATTCAGCACTCTCGAAAACCCCTGAATCCCGATTTTCAGCTCCGACTTTCGAGTAGTTGGCTGGAATAAGCCAAAGGAAAAACGCGTGACGTCATCTGGTATGTATCTCTCTCTCACGCGTTTCTGCTATTAATTTCCGACCCATCATATTGCACCTTTTTGGAAAGCTCTCCGTTAGCCCTACTATTTCAAGGAATAGAAAAATGGAGGTCCATTCCTCATTACATTGTCGAGTCTGAATTCGGTCATCAATTCATTACTATTTAGCCTACATATTGAGTAGGTGCCTGATTATAGTAGGTTTTCAAGAAACCATGCTATTTTATCTGTGAATTAACTACCTCATTTGTTGTCTGTTATTTCGCATAGGTATATTTTCAACGGTATTCACCCGTTTAACGAGTTTTTCTGAGGAGGGGACTGACGCTTCGTGGCAAATCGTGGCATCACTCACTTGTCTGTTTCCTCGAAGGAATGCTGGTTTGCACGTCTACACTATGGGTACCCCATTCTCTCCAAAGTAATAGTAAAATCATCATTTGCGATATGCACCTACTTTTATTGTTCTACTTCACTACGTTACCTCACTCGTGTTAAGAACGATTAATTCAGATGCTTGAAAAAATAATAAAACGCTATGAATATATTATTAAGTTGGCAGGTATGATACCTTCATAGACGTTTGCAACAATGTTAAGGAAATCGCAGGACATTTACCATACAACGGTTTATTATTCTTGATTCTTGGTTGTAAATAGTTCATCATAATTTCATATCAATTAAAGACTGATCAGAAATTTCTTACTTCAAACATGATAAATGTTGACATTATTCTCAAATTTCGTCATTTCAGGAATATGTGCAACATGGTTATAATTCGAATCATGATTGAACTATGCATATATTATAGAATTATCCCGGAAAAGTAACATTTATTATAATAGCCTCATTCAAAAATTTCACTCCTGTTCGGAAAGCAGGCTTGTAGGTACACAGTGCACATGTGGACGGTTCCACTGAGTATGCATTCTATCTGTGGTGTGTCGATCAATTGATGACGATTCCCCGGCAAATGTATCTTTGATGAAACGGTAAACTGTTGATATTTCCACAATTCTTCAGGGATGCTTCGGAAAACGAAACACGCAGCATCCCATGTTCCCTCACCTAGGATTTTTCCTACCCAAAACTATGTTCTCATAGGGAATTGAGAGCTGATTTTGAATATAGGTACACCGATTTCCTATACCTAAAATAGCTGATTTGCTGGCCCATAATCAAAGACCTATAAAACCATTAGGCGCAGAATGTGTGCATACGTGTATATAATGCAAAAACTACTTTGGATGGTTCAATTGGTTGATAATGTAAATTTTCTTGGTTTTAAACAAGTTATGGGACAGCTGATTAGTGATTATTAGTTATAAAATAAAATAAATAAATTAATAAAAAAATAAAATAAAAGAAATAAATGAAAAAAATAAAATAAAAAAATAAATAAGAAAAAAATAAAACAAATTAATTTGTTATAAAACGCAGTTTTGGCCAGAAAACCCCCAAATTTGCCCCACTGGGCGTATAGCCCATAGAGCTACGTCAGAGAGATGATAGAGCTACTATCATAATAGTAGCTCCAATGATGAATGACGAAATGGCAATAGGTTTGTTTTCAAGTATCATAATTAAGTATGTTCTTATTCTGTATACTATGCGTACCTATTCTATTAGTAAGGTGATTCATCGTACATGAAGTCCCACGTTTCATAAAACTGACGGATTTATAATTTCTCCCGGTTTAGTATTATGAAAGCCTCTGTCAAAGGTCGAAAATCCTTTGTAACGGAAGGGGCACAACTACAAATTTTACTTAGCTTCCTTAGCGAATCCCTCAAACTCCTTTGAGAAGAGCAGGCCTTTGAGGGTGAACTGTTCGTTAGTTAGGAGTTACTGGAACACAACTTGACAAGGTTATAGATAAAGAAGGAATTCAGAAAGAGATATTTCCGTCAAGTCATCAGTGAGATTCAAAGTGTTGTAGTTATAGTTCGACAAACACTCAGTATAAATACACTTCCGTATCTGCTACAGTGTTCATGAGCACCATCCAAGAATCAAATATGTAAGAGGTAGGTAAATGAAAACTAAACACTGTCGTTCGTGTTCTATGCTTCCAAGTCTAAGTATCAAGGTAGAAAAAGAGGTATGAGAGGGAAAGTAGAATAATCAGAGTGGGATGCATTGTGATAAATCCTTGCCACATTCACAACTTCCACAATTTTCATCCGATTTTGATCCGATAATTCGGTGAATAGTTGGTGATTGAACGTTGGATGAACTCATTGATAGCCCGTATTAATTTAATTATAAGTACATGAATAGTAGCCATTGCTCATGGGCAAACGTAAAAATCCTCCCAACATCATTTTTTCTTTTATGTGCGAGGGCTATAATTGGTACGGGGGAGTGTGATGTTGAGGTTACAAGGAGTCACATGTGCAGCAAATGGTGTCATGGACACGGTATACAGCAGTAAGGGGGACCATAAACCATTCAATGTGTGTGTGTGTTGTGTGTGTGTGTGTGTGTGTGAGAGAGG
>JAEMON010000001.1:48702529-48713876 GCA_030264115.1 Lygus lineolaris | reverse complement strand
AATTCCATTCCCCATTGCGAATTCCAAGACTTTTGAAGAAAAGTAATGGCAATCACCCATTCCAATTTCTGTAATGGTAATCGAAAATTAAGATTACTTTTTCCGATTACAAGTAATGGTAATTGAAAAAACCCATTACCATTACTTGTAATCGGAAGAAGTAATCTTAATTTTCAATGACCATTACATGAATTGGAATGGGTGATGGGAATTAAATTACTGAAAAGTGATCGAATTACTCGAAAGTAATCGAATTAGTCGAAAGTGATCGAATTACACGACGTAGGTAATCGAATTACTCGAAAGTAATCGAATTACTCGAAAGTTGTCGAATTACTCGAAAGTTATCAAATTACTCGAGAGTAATCGAATCACTCTGAAGTAATCTAATTAATAACTAACTCTAAGTAAACTCTAAGTAAGTAAAATCTAATCCCTAAAATCTAAAATCTAATTAAACTCCAAGTAATGGCAATTGAAAAACCCGTTACCATCACTTGTAATCGGAAAAAGTAATCTCAAGTTTCAATTACCATTACATGAATTGGAATGGGTGATGGGAATCAAATTACTGAAAAGTAATCGAATTACTGAAAAGTAATCGAATTACTCGAAAGTAATCTAATTACTCGAAAGTAATCGAATTACACGAAAGTAATCGAATTACACAAAAGTAATCGAATTACTCTGAAGTAATCTAATCACTCTGAAGTAATCTAATCACTCTGAAGTAATCTAATTACTCTGAAGTAATTAGATTACAATTATTTACTATTCAATCCCCCCATCGGGATATTTCAGTGGGTCGATATTTTGCATTGTCGACCTCAAATTCGGATTACAACCAATTTTCAGTTCGAAATTCCGTATAGTATCGTCATAAAACCTGACAAATTTTTCGGAAATGTAATCGAGTAATTCGATTACTTTTGAATAATTCGATTACTTTTTTAGAGTAATTCGATTACCTTAGAGTAATTTGATTACTTTAGAGTGATTCGATTACTTTCCAGTGATTCGATTACTTTAGAGTAATTCGATTACTTTCCAGTAATTCGATTACATTCCAGTAATTCGATATTCGAGTTACAGTAATTTAATTCCTATTACCCATTCCAATACCTGTTTAGTTCCAATATTACTTTTTCGAATTACAAGCAATGGTAATTGGATTTCAATTACCATTACTTGCAATTTGAAAACGTAATTGCACTTTCGATTACCATTACAGGAATTGGAATGGGTAATTACGATTACTTTTCCTTGAAAAGTAATTGGAATTTGTAATGGGTAACGAGATTTCTTTTTTGACAACTGTGGTGAATTTCCACTGTTATGGTCCCTACCATCAAAAAACAAACTTTGTGCTGTATTTCGAGTCTTAAAATCAAGTGTGGAAGGTAATTACTGGGCTTTTTCCATAGAAAATTCAATGCTTTTTCCAATAGTATATTTAGTTTTAATTTTGCGTTGTAATGTGTGGTTGTTTCAATGATTTAAGGTCAAGAGAAAAACAATTTCTTAAAATTGAAAAACTCACGAAAATAAGTTGTTAAAACTTTACGAGACATTAATTGTTGGAAATACCCCGTAAAATCGATGCCTCAAGTTTGTCCCAACTCAGCTGCAGACACCCTGTACACCCCCATTTGGCGGCGAAGGGGATCTCGAGTAGCTAAGAAGAGGAAAAATTCGAAGGAATAATATAAGAAAAGTTACTTATAGGCTCAGGAGTGATGGGCGAAGAAAAATTTTTAAACCTTCGTTAAATCATTGTACGTATTTCATTACAGCCTTGTTAATAAAAATATTCTTCGAGATGAACAAATCTGATCAAACTGAAGTTATGGATTTATAATTTTTAAGAAAAATTATTTCAATAAAACTTTTTAATTTTAAGATGCTTGGAGATGGTTGATCTCTCGATACTTTTATGAATTACAGCGAGGTGCTCTTTGTTAAGAACAACTCATAGACGCCTCTGGTGACATTGGCGTCTCTTCGTCATTTGTATCAGGAAGTAACCTCGTTAAAAAGTTTTTATTTGAAAACGGTGCAGCTGTTAGAAATTATCAGGGGAGCGATTAGTATTCGAATGGCCCAAGTGGGCGTTAAGGTAAGATAGTTTGAGAACTACAGCCTTAGACGGTAGTTCATGAACTGCATTGCCATCTGACCGATGACCGTTGACTCTTTCTGGTATAATGCGCCGATGGAAGCCACTGCTTCTATTCATCCCCAATAATGTGGAGGGTAGTTGGCAATGAGATGTAAAATATTGGAGCGCTCGCCTCCACTGCCAAGTAGATATTTCTGATAATTCCATAATCAGGGCCTAAACTACAATGAAACAAACATATTTTAGACACTCTGCAGTTGTGATGATTACCTCCATTGATCTGTGAGAGCAGTGATGGTTATCTAGTAATATTGATCATTTGTGAGTACCTCGGATCCTAGAACCACAGCTGTGTCCTCCCCTACAGAAACTGTAGTTGAAGAAGGTCTTATCAGTTAGTATGAGTTTATTGTCGGAATTTTGGATTTTAAATGTTAAAGCTATACCTACTTAAGTTCCTATTGTAGAATCGTGTGGTCAACTTTCTAGCTTGATGCCGTTTTAGCTTTTCTTCTTTTTGGCAATACAAGGTATGTGAAATGATTGGACGAATTATATGCAACTGAATCTGACTGGCATAAATCAGCTATACATACAATACCTACATTGCTATACCCACATTGTATGTAGGTTGGTAGAGCTTTGTTTTAGCGAATTTTCGAAGAAAATGAAGCTATCGCAATGGCTTCAACATTTAAATTATGCACATTTTTGGACTTTTCTACATAGAAATCCGTTTCAGACCATTCTAAAACGATTCCTGAAATTTCATATATACTATATATATATATATTTATATTTATATGTGTCATTCCAGACGATAGCTGAACGAGGAATCGAGCTAAAAGTCTGAAAAAATTTCAAAATGTCAATAATATCAAAAGAAAGGTCAAGTTCGTTGGCCAGAATTTTTGGAGTGCGCCAAGGGTTCAAATTTTGAAAATTTAGAGTCAAAAATCGCTTTAAAAAACCGCGTTTTTGGAGGTTTTTTGTGCAAATTACCATCTTAAACATAGGAACATATGGTATATTCGGAATTAGCGTGACATTTCCTATAAGAATCACCCACCAAATTGGTTAAAATGATTCTTTGAAAATTCGCTCTTCAACTCATGCTGCATGAATGGGACTTTTTAACACTTTTTTTGAAACAGGGAACATTTTTTTACGGAGGTGAACCGGGTTCGAGAGCGTGAGCGTAAAATTTTTGAGCGTCACGCCAACTACCCCCCCCCTAGCCACCTGACCGCCTTCCGGAAGGCCATACCGTCCCCCACCCTTCCACTTCTCGCTTCCACTTTTGCCATTCCGGTTTCTTTGAGTGCACAATGGAAATCAATTATAGTTTGCTTTTTCTACATATCTATGTATCCTCTGTTATTATCTACCTATTCGAAAAATATGTTTCATGTGTCGTTGCTTTGATCCTTGATCAAAAATGTGATAATCCGGGGGTCTGGGGTATCCCCCGGATTTCATTTGACAATAAATAATGTACCATCATGATTACAATCCACTGGCGGCTAGAAATCCCCTACGGCAGCGTGTTTTTTGTTTGTAATATTTTTATAGTTAGGTTTTATAAAGATGAGTGAGTGGGGTTTTAGTTTTAGAACAAGTTATTGTGATAATTGTTAACATTTTTGGTAGTTGTGATCTTGTAATATGGAGCTCTTCGCCAACCTACCTACCTCTTGTTCTTCATCCCTTCATATTAGTCATGCGTGTTTGGAGGGGGGGCAATGAGTTATCCTTAACAACATTAGTACAGCCCTTGAGGAAGAGATTAGGATCAAGTGTTAAAGTTTATATTCGCCCATTGCTGTAGTATCGGAATTAAATACTGTATAATAATGTAAAAAAAATACTGTAAATGTATATGTGTAATGTATATGTGTTGTAGTATATGTGTATGTGTTGTATGTATATGTGTGTAATGTATATGTGTTGTAGTACATGAATGTTTTTTAGCCCATGCACTACCACCAACTGCAGAGTGTCTAAGTATGTTTGTTTCATTGTTATTGAGTCCCTGACGAAGGAATTACATTTTCCGAAAGCTTGGCAGTAGAGGCGAGTGGTTGCTGTTTTTGACCCTAGTCCCAATATTTGACATTCATCATCAGGGAGTGAGTCGTCGATCGACACAATCTTCATGGGAGCTAGGAACTGAGCTCTGCATAATTTTACATCGATGTACCTGTGCGATCGGCCCGCTCAATACTTCATTCTCCATTTTATTCTTATTTCAGCGGGATTTCCAGCCATTATTCAGATCGACACATACAAACACACAGAGTACAGGATATCTATTAAAGGAACATCCAATAGGACTTTAAAGAGAAACTATTCCGTCCAATCTCACGCAAAACGCTCGGAGGTGATAGATCTTTGGTTAATTCTCTAATTATCGTATAAAAGTATGGAATGGTTTTTTTGCGTTCCAAGCAGTGAATGGAACCACCCCCCCCCCCCCCCCCCCCCCCCCCACGCACACACACACATCCCACCCTATAAATACATAAACCCATAAAAATATCCCGAGTAAAAGCCGAACTGCAACTTTTTCGACGCAACAAGTTTCCTTTGAACAAACATTATGTTGCGCCAGGGTGTTAGTAAAAACTATTCATCGTGATGATACAGATTCATAAATGATGAAGTTAGGAGAGAAGGAGAGGTTCATGAAAGATGGATTCGGCATAGAAGTGTTCAAGGATGTATTTCAACGATTTCAATAGTTTGGATCGCTATACGGAAACTTCATTTGGTGAGTTTCTAGCAGTCATTTATGACACTCATACCTACACATACTTACATAAGTACGTCTGTCCAAAACGTGGAGAAAGTTGATCAGAACCATTCTGAAGGGGTGTTCAAGTAGTGCTTCCTGCCGATTGTAATACTTTCCTTTCACCTTTCAAGTGAGCTGAGGAAAGTAGAATAAAGCCATATTCGACATTCATAGGTAATCATATTTGAAGTCAGTCCCAAACTACCCTCCGAATTTGAGCGAAATTGGTCCATTAGGAACTGAGGAACTGTTGTTTCAGGAGATTCCCGTTTGCGCATACGCACACGCTACTAATAATTGACCGTCGAGACGCTGACCCGTACAAACCCTGGAAATTTCATTAGAATCGGACCATAACTTTATATAGTTTTGCCTGGGTCAAGGAATTAACCACAGTCAGACAGGCATGGCACCAAAATTGTTCAGGATGCTCCGAAACGTAATAAGCGAGTGGAAATGTGTATTAACAATAATCATGTCTTTATCATTCGTCCGAAATCTGTAGGTGAGCGTCTTTCTTCTTCAGAAAACAGAGTTGAACTGGAGTTGAAATTTTGATTCAGGAGAGGACAATTGTTTTTAAATTTCTTGCACGGATACATAGCTTCTTACCTTCGATCGGTTGTTAGGAAGCAAAGATGTCTGTATCATAAATTTTCGACTCATCGCAATAGCGCAATTAGCTAAAAGAGGTGGGGACAAAGTTGAAATCAATAATGGTGGAAGTGTATTCTATCACACTTCCACTAGTTTATTATGATCGGTATGGAATTACTATACCTCTATGATCGATCCTTTGAAGTATAATTGTGATGGAGAACAACTATGTAGTCAAGGATGTATTCATCTTCCGTTCTTTGAAAATGACAAAACCGAAGTACTAGCCGCGACATGGAATATTGACGAGAATACTCCAATATTAGCTTAGGTTCATTTACTCTGATGTAGTCTCCGAGATCAAAGACACTAAACATAAATTACCTTTCCTTGGTCACTATGAACGGTGGAATTCGACCTTTATGTGACTAGGTACCCATTTCAACTTCCAGCTCGTACAATACAGTGAAGATAATTTCCCCACATTTCTGCTGCACTCTACCCACCCAGTACATCATCAAAGCATTACAAGAAATTGGTCAGTGGAATAATTGTACAATTGGTATATAAATATCAAGAATCGATGCTCTCAATAAATTCATTATTCTTTATAAATTGCCAATAGAGTTTTTAGGGCTTCCTCTGTAGCAAGACTGGACGTATTTATGTTTCGATGAAAGTCGGAAGAAGTAAAAACTAAGAAGAGAGAGAATCAATATCGGTATCGGAAGAGAAATATCGATACCAGTGCATATCAGTAGTATCGCGACAACCGCTGGTGTCACTACGGCTCCGGGAAATGAAGACCTCGGCCGAAAAACAATCTGTTACATTTTTCTCAAAACTCAATTAAACGAGGCAAATATTCAATATCGTCTGCAAGATCTATCTACGGAACCAATTTTGTCACTGGGGATGGGTCGTAAAAAGTAAAGGAAAACGCGTGTGCGCTTGCAAAGAAAAACAGAGTATGTTATATTGTTATCTAGCCTAATCAAGTGGAATTTCCACAGTGGAAAACGTGCAACATGTAAGTCAAACACATGGCATGTGTTGCCATGCATCATTTAGCATGCAAGCTAAATAACATGGAAAACATTATACTACCTAAGTTTCAATCAGAATGCTGGTTTTCCGATCACACCGTCACTGAATCGTTTATTAGGCCTCCTTGAATGTTTTAAAATGTAACATGGACTGTTTTTTGGCCGAGGTCTTCAAATGGTGCCGCCCGTGGCGTCAAAAACCTTGTCCTGCCATGTTGATGATGAATTTTGGGTCTATTTCCTTGAATTTCAAAGGTCTCATTAACCATTAAAATAAAAAAGTTCTATTCATGCACGATTTAATGAGCGAATTTTCAAAGAATAATTTTACCCGATTTTATGGATGATTCTTATAGGAAATTTTGCGCTGATCCCGAATATATCATAGTGTTTTTATGTTTAGGATGGTAATTTACACCAAAAACCTCAAAACACGTTTCTTTCCCTTAATTTTTAAAATTTAACGACTTGGAGTACATACTCAACAAATTCTGGCCTACGAACTCATCCTTCCTTTTGTTATTATTGACATTTTGAAATTTTTTTGGATTCCTTAGGTCGACCCCAGGGTCAGATATCGTCTGGAGAGACACATAAATATAGAGATATATATTTATATGTACAAACATACATATGAAAAGGTGTTAAACTTCAGGAATCGTTTTAGAGTGGTCGGAAACGGATTTCTATGGAGAAAATTATTATAATTTTGCATTACTAAAATTTTGAAGCCATTGCAATACCTGAATTTTCTTCAAAAATCCGCTAAAATGTACTTGAACCTTTTGGCGTTACCACCTTGGTTGTGGTGCCAGTCGCATCAGTGGGTGGCGACATACGGAATTTTACGTGTTGGGTACCTATCGTTGATTTTGGATTTTTGAGTGCTGATTTATTTCGGGTCCATCTGACACACCACATGTCATTACAGGATGAGCATAAATGTATGTTTATATTGATGTTAATGAAGGATGATGTTCCTGTCTATAATTTTATAGTCTTAGATAATTATGTTCGTACTGGTTTGAAGTGAGCTTTGTATATCCCGATTTCGCTTTTCGATTCCCATATATGCAGGCATAGCTAAACAATGTTTAGAATATAATTAAAGCCGCTTGTTTTTGTTGGAACAAAACTTGGAAAGGGTGAGAAACCCCATCTGTGACTCCTCGCAGCGTTTCTTCATATACGGGAGGATAGAAATACGGTAAGAAGGAAGGCAGATCACGTTTGAGAGTTGGGATTGTTTTCTAGAAAATTTCAAAACTGCAAAAACAACCACAATTCAAATACATTATCGAAAAGCGAAAGATAGATCCAAAAATCAAAACACAACCTTCCAAACAGTACCTATAGCTATTTTACATGATTTCTTCTCTTTTGCTTCCGAGTCTACCAAGGCAGCGGAAGCATTGTTTTCAGTTTTGGGATTTGAAATTTTTTTTACCTCCAAAATCAAAATTTCAACCCGCGTTTTACGTTTTAGACCTTCCTGAACAATTTTGGTTTCGTGTCTGTCTGTCTGTGTGTCCCAGAATCCTTGCAACACACGTAACTTCCACAATTTCCATCCGATTTTGATGAAATTTTCAGGGATTGCGCGGGTTAGGCCCTAGATGGTCCCCTATGAAATTCATTACTATCCAACCAACGGTAGCCTCTGCGCATGCGTAAACTTGAAATCCTCGAAACATCAATTTCTCGCGACCTAATGGTCCGATTCCGCTAAAATTTGGAGGCTAGTTGAAGATCGAAGGTTTGATAGTACCCTACGAGTTTCATCAAGATCGGATGAGTTGTACCCACTGCGCATGCGTAAACGTGAAGCTCTCATAACTTCGACAATTTTCATCCGATTTCGATGGAATTTTCAGGGATTGTGCAGTTAGTAATCCATTCGATGATTTTTTAAATATACATGTTATATATACATGTATATATGTACATATGCATGTTATATATAAAATCATATTATGGATACGAGGAAGCTATGTGCCAAACCCAACTTGGTAGACGTTTTTTTCTAGCATTTAGTAATTTGGAATAGATCAATTGAAATGATATTCAGTTGGTAAGGGCTCTTCGAATTTGAGCCCGGGAGAATACTAACTTATAAGGATTGACCAGAAGAATGGAAGCCATAACGATTGTTAATCTCGAACCGATTTTCAGTAGGTTCGTAATTATTCATTCTATCGATAGTTTTTCTGCAATCTACTTTTGGGTTAGCTACTATATAAAGATAATGAACCGATGTGTAGGTCTCATGTGATGTTATTGTTTCTGATAATCCGTTCTATTCGAAGGGATGTAATTAATTGTCAACCTTGAACCTAAAGGAGACTTTATAAGAAGAGGACAACCAAAAATTTGATCGTAACACAACCAGACATTGGATCGCAATTTCCCATCCTGTGCAACGCCAGGGTTGACCAGTTCGTTCTCATACAACCCATCCCACTTGTTGCAGGTTACTCAATGACCCATAATGAGCGGGGATGTTTGCATGTTGCATATCTGACATGAAACTCGCAATGTTATTTTAAGATAGTCACTCCAATCGCGAACACAACGCAAGTGACTAGTTTCAGGGCGAGATCAAATTTGCAGTGATGTTCATCATTAGGTACGGTCGCCAGGACATCAATTGTCATGTCTTCTCTTAATTCCAGCTCTATTCCCCACGATCCAAACGGCTGTTATTGCTCTCGACGTTATGAAGTTAGATCCCTCCTACGGTGGAATGCTCGCCGGAGGGCAATTGAGAAGGTGTATTCCGCGTGGTACGTTTTGGGGTGGAATTGAACAACGGTATGGTCTGGTACGCACCATTCCCTACATTCACAGGTACAATATTGTAACGATCCGCTCCGAGTTATGAGCATAGAGGAATTATACTGTGTACAATCCGCAATAAATTCCTAAAGCGATGAATTTGGCGGCTGCTGGTAGGTAGACCGGAAATGGGAGGAACACATTACGGTATCCTGTATTCTTACTATAAGGAGCGTCCTAAATTTCATGAAAACCCATAACGGAAAAAAGTATGAAAAACTGTTAGGTATATTTGTTTAGGTTGTTATTCGGTGTTTGACTGGCTCATTGAAATTTTTTAATTGAACATTATCATGAATACGTAAAAAAAAAGAGCAAGAAGTTAAAACAGAGATTGTAAATAGTCCGTCGCCGACTTTTATATTTGAAGTGCTCCAGAAACATTCCATTCGGAGCGGTAGATTGAATTTATAATCACGAGCCTGTATGTTTACTCGTACATTGATTAAAATTCTACTATAATAACAATTTTGAGCATATAGGAAACTATTATGGACAGTATCACATATCGCGACTATGTGATACTGTCCATAATACTGCCGCGCTACGGCAGTATCTACCATTTTGGTGTTTTTGGAGTTAGGCACATGGTTATGTAGATCTCTACGTGGCGCGTCTTTTGAGCCCGGTTAGAACTTCGTATCTCAGTCGGAAAGGGTCAACAATTGACATTTTCCTATCTCCATTTTGCTAATTTGAGCCCCTCTCCCAAGTTAGAACTTCCAAAGTGCGTGCTCCTAAGCTAAATAAGCCTTAAGTGCCATAGAATCACTTCCAAAGTGCGCGAACATATGTGAGTTAGGAATTTCTAACTTAGTAATCACTCTGGTGTCACTCATGTCAGCATGGTCGTAGTTTTTCACTGTATCAACATGTTGGCAAATAGGACGTTTCAAGCTAGTGCCCCTCGAGGTATGTATCTTCCTAAGTGAGGCAAAACACCGCAGGTTACTAGGTTAAAACTTCCTAAGTACAACCCCTTGCTACTTTCGTCCTGATTACTAGGTACCTGGTGAATGATGATTAGGGTTTGGTAAGAATACATAATGTTGCGGGGAGATATTAGGAAGCTGTGGTAGACATTTCAGATCGCTAGCATGAAATGCGTGGACTGCACAACGAGTCTCACTTAACTGCGTTTTTCTCTGAATGAAAAAAAATGAGGTAGGAAGATTCAGCTTGAGGGGGCAGCATAGTTTTCCTGATTTATTGGTAGTATGTGACCTATACCACTTAATCCAGCTGTCCCCTCAAACTTGTGGTTTTTTTCTGAAGGAAAACGCCTCAAAATAAGGGATGAAGGGAATTAAAGGAAGAATTAAAGAATTAAGGAATTACATCCGTATTGAATTTGACAGAAAATGAATTTATATGAAGACCTAACAATGGATCCGAAAATTAAGATAGGTACGAACCTATGGTAAAGTTTTGTAGCATTGAAAGACGATTCCAAGAGATTTTAGGTGTACAAATGATGAATAAGTATGATTTATTATGCGAGGTGTAGCAGATGTTTCCTTAGAAGTGATGCAAAGAGACTCCCTGAGTATAAGTAGCTCAACTACCTCGTGGAAATTAGCGATTCACTCTCATGATTCATAGCTGCACAAGGAGCACTGTCGCTGCAACATTTTCGTGAAAGCTTGATCATAATTAGTTTGTCAAACATTAAGGGTAGCGGCAGATAACTTACGTAGAAATTGTTAACAACTTGCCCCAAGTATTTGAATAATTAACCGAGAACGGAAATTACGGGCCGGCGGTCGAGCTAGGTGTAATCCTGTTACGGGGGCTGTGTCAAACGGTAAAGAGCTCCGTCTACTTTCTCTGTCACAGCTACTACATTTCTATTGGCCTGTTCAACGCTGGTCCATAGATTCAAACTTGGTGTGGGACAGGGTATGATTGAAGACCGGTTGGTCCCTATAACGTGAGCATCCCATTTTTCAAGAAATA
>JAEMON010000001.1:48687126-48699065 GCA_030264115.1 Lygus lineolaris | reverse complement strand
CTTTCACATGAGAAAAAACAAATTGAAATCGGCCCAATAGTTGCCGAGCTACGAGCTGAAACGTGTGAAAAAACGTGGTTTTTCGTTACCAGATAAGAGATAGAGTTACCAGATAAGATTTCGTTACCAGATAAGAGAAATGTATCATTCCGGGTGAGTCCTCATAGTAGAACCCTCATAGAGAGTATTTCCTATACTCATCAGTAGGAACTCATAGTAGGTACCAACTGCCTACTTCTCACTCAGACTGACCAGGAAATATGATTTGTTCCGTTGTGCGATTGAGATTAAGTCTATTTCGAGCCAGGCAGGAGGAAGGAAGCTCTGCAAATGTCCTCCCTATTTTGTACAAGATTCCTCAAAGAAATTGAATGAGAGCATCTGATACGGCTTCAGGCTCGATTAAGTTGGATGATGTGGTGCCTTCACATTTTTCAATCAACGACTGTACATGCCTCCCATAATCAGTTCTAGGCAATCCGATCAGACCTCAGATTTAAAAAAGTACCACTGCTGTCCATCCAGCCCAGCTAACTAATAACTTGGCCAACGATGAAGGTGTGGAGCAATTTGCAGGGGGCAGAATTAATCGATTCAGCGTCCTAGAAACCTCCCTTTCACAATTTTCAGCTCAAAATATGGCTGACTCAAAAAATTGTATGAAATATCCACGTGACTTAATTTGTATAACAAGGTCCTACTGTAAGGTCAACCGTTCGATCCCCTAGGCGGAAGAGGGTCCAACGAGTTGCCCCCCCTCGTCCTCCTAAAATCGTTATTTATGGGGTTACAAAAAAAATTGTCTTTTAAATCTTCTAACTTTTTGCAAGGACATCAGATATGACAATGTTGTGCATTTCACGATGGCCAAAACGTGCGCAATTGACATAAACTTTGGTTTAAAATTTAAAAAAAATTGTTTGTTTGTACCCCATAAATTATGATTTTAGGAGGGGGGGGGGGGGGACTCGTGGGACACCCCGCGTATACCTAGGTACTTTCGGGTACCAGATATGGGTAATATAGTGTAGGTATTTCAAGATATTGAAGTTAGGTAGTATGATTAAGTAGATAGTTGTGGATACTACAGATAGTTATTCCTCGAACGGGAGAAACATGGTTGAAAGCATCCCTTACAATGTCTGGCACAGCCAGTAATAGTATTTATAATATGTAGGTATGTAACTTACATTGTCAGTTAGTCTGCGCACCTACCATACGGAAACAATGCCTTGACTGGCTTTTTTGTGCTTCCCAGAACTGAATAACTACTCAAAGTCGCAGTTGTGCGCTATGTCATGCATTCAAGAAACCAATTTGTTCAGCATGGTATAACAAGTCGAAAATGTTTCACAGAGAACAAACATTTTTCACCGTCTCCCTAAGACAGTATAGGCTTCCACTCTCTCATTAAACTCGAAAGAAAAATTCCTGTGATTTAAAAAAAATAATAATAATAAATATCATTGCTCTGGTATAAAACTCTGGATTTCCGTACTGAGAACAAAATTAAATGAACGATAATTTGGAAAAAGGTCCACGAAATAATAGGTTACAAACCTTTCCAGAATGCCCGTTTACTATTCCGTCCGATATTTCTCTGGCTGCTTCGAACTTGCTGAAGAGTTACCCATACGCTGTCTTCAGGCTCCCAGCGAATCTACGACCCATTCGTTTTTTCTTCCTATACAAACATTTTAGGGTTCGTTTACCCCCCTTGGGCAACAACATACCGAGTCCGCAACGTATTGATCCTAAAGTTTGTGTTCTGGAGAACGGATGTCCAGTGAACTTCAGGAATGGTACAGATTAGATTGCGTTACTTACTTACCAAATTGTTGATTGTAATGACTACTAATTATCACCATCATCGTGTTTCAGATATCAATTTTTTTCCTCACTACCGAATGTAGGACGCTATGTAATCGTGCAAGAAGCAAAGAAATTGTGTCCTCCAAAATCAAAATTCTCACTCGCTTTTTGCTTTTCAGAGCTTTCTGAAAACTTGTGGTTCCATGTCTGTCTATGGTGAACTCCCTGCCCTCCCATTCCTTGTGGTAAATTTAGATGAAATTTCCAGGCATTGTGCGGGATAGCCCCGTGATGGTGCCTTATCAATTTCAGAGGGAAGGTAGGTAAGGGAGGTGGTGAAGACCCCGAACCTCCAAAATATTGGAGAAAGAAATGGTGTATCCTGACGAGGGTCTTCGTAGATATTGAGAGGTCTCGTTAATTCAATATAATCAATAGCAACTTGTTTATCCATGGAGATAACTGCGATACAGTACGTAAATGCACGTTCCAGTCATGTAGCATGACTTAATGAGCGAATTTTCACAGAACTAGTCGCGTCTAACATTTTTGCAAATTTTAACCAATTTCCAGAGATTTGGTACCCATATAACCTGAGCAAAGTCACTGGGCTGAATTCTGAGCTGATTCCAAACACACCACATGTTTCTAAATCTAAAATTGTAAATATGGGCAATTCGTTGGCAAATTTTGTTGGCAATTCGAAGGGTAGTTGGGGCTGACGCTAAGACAATCACCTATGAATGTCATCACGATTGGATCAGTAATAGCTACTGCGCAAGCGCGAATTTGAAATTTGTTGTCATGGGCGTAACTTTGGAACTACTCGGTGACATTTTCAGGGATTACGCTGGTTAGACCCTGGAGGGTCCATTATGAAAATCATTGCCATCGGACCACTAGTAGCGGGTGTGCATGCGCAAACGTGTTTCCTGAAACCACGATTTCTCAGTCCTATTCGGCCTATTTAGCTCAAATTCGGAGGGAATTTGGAGGTTGACTTTCCTTCCAATTTCAACACGATTGTATCAGTAATACCTACGGCGCATGCGCAATTTTGAAATGAGTTTCATAGCCATAACCCCGGAACTGCTCGATTAGTAGCCCCTAGACAGTTCCCTATTAATTTCATCGCCATCGGACCACTAATAGCGTGTGCTCATGCGGTAACGTAAATTTCCTGAAACTACGATTTCTCAGGTCCTCTTGAACGGATTTTGCTCAATTTTGGAGGGTAGTTGGGGTGACTTCCAGTCAATTACCTATGAATTTCGCCACAATTGGGTAAGTGATGGCTACTGCGCATGTGCAAATTTGAAATTTATTGTCATAGGCATACTCCTACTCAGGAACTATTCTACCAATTTCGCTGAAATGTTCACTAACTGATTCTACACGTCCATATTTCAAAATGAGGAAGCTATACTGAACACCCAACTTGGCAGTCGTTTTTATAGGAACATGATGAATGTATAAATTAATATAATAGTAGGTATGCTAAGAACCAGAGCAGAATTTCCTAAGAGTGGGTGGTATTACACATTTCCATTAGTTTATTGGCCAAAACTCGCTGAAAATTGTTTAAATTTCCAGAAAATTATAGGGAATGATTCTTTTCGAATTCGATAATTTACTTCACGTTTACTTGAGCATAATTTAGTATAGTTTGGTCTGAATTAATCTCAGACAGAACCAAAATTGTTCAGAAAGCTTTAAAACACAAAAAGTCCCATTCACGCAGCATGAGTTGATGAGCAAATTTTCAAAGGATAATTTTGACCGATTTGGTGTTGATTCTTATACGAAATTTAACGCTGATTCCTGACCTAGTACATAACTGGTAGGTATTCTCAGACGTGGAGATGAAAGAACTATCGCAGTTCAAAAACGAAAGCCACAGGAAAACTCGTTGACGCGGGGAGTTGACCGGGAAGCCGTGGGGGAAGTTGGTTGTTGATTGAGGGAAGGTGAGCAGCGGGACAAGTGGGAGCAGTGCTTCCTTCCGACACCTCTCATTCCGCCTCATCACCCCCACCGTTTCAATTGCCAAGCAAACACCCCTTCACCTCTTCACCCTCTCATTCGCGTCATCCTGACACCTCTCTATTGTAATTTGACTCACTCCTTTCACCCCCACCACCCAACGGTCCTGTACCCCTCTTCACTCACCGTCACTCAATCCGTTCACTCTGCCCTGAATTTGGAACCGAACAGCCGATATACGCTCAACATCAATACTACGTGTTAGCTCACCTCCCCTACCACAGAGTAACAGGAATTGAGCACCTACCCTGCTTGCGAATTTTCGAAGAAAATTAAGCTGTTGCAGTGAGTCCAAAATTATTGTTAGTGGAAGGGCCCATTATTGGTGGATATCCGGAAGGGCCCTTCGACTTGATCCCGCCCGAATCTAACTAGTAATAACGATAAAATCATAAAATACTTCGTCCTGGCAAAAATGAGACGTCAATTCACTCAAATTTATATTTTTCGGCGCATGGCAACTCGTCAACAACAAACTCATAATAATCAAATCTAATTATAAGCTATTGCAATGGCTTAAACATTTTTGTAATGAAAATTTTCGAAAATTTTTCGTTTCAGGCCATTCTAAAACGATTCCCGAAATTTAATCTTTATATATACATATGTATGTGTGTGTGTGTGTCATTCCAGACGATATCTGCCCGAGGGATCGAGATAAAAAATCCAAAAAAAATTTAAAATGTCAATAATAACAAAAGAAAGGATGAGTTCGTTGGTCAGAATTTTTGGAGTGCACCAAGGGGTCAAATTTTGAAAATTTAGAGTCAAAAATCGCTTTAAAAAAACGCGTTTTTTTAGGGTTTTGGTGTGAATCACCATCTTAAATATAGGAACATATGGTATATTTGGAATCAGCGTGAAATTTCCTATAAGAATCACTCACCAAATCGGTTAAAATTATTCTTTGAAAATTCGCTCACCAACTCATGCTGCATGAATGGAACTTTTCTTCAACTGCATTCTTGTCTCCATAAATTTCCCCATCACCATACCTCGTTCTAGCTTTATCTTCGTTCTTTCCTAATCGTTCTTTATTTCCAATCTTCATTTCTGCCAAGGCATCATTATCTGTTTTTATCCGCGTTTCATCTCTGTCCTTCCTTTCATGTTCTTCTTACCTAAGCACGGTAGGCTGTTCGACCGACAACGCCCTCTGAAACCCATATCTTTCTCCTAGTACGCGGTCTTCCTTCTGATCTTCATTCTTGTCTCCGATCATGTCCTCTGTTTTAAGAACGGAACTGTCATGCAACTGTTGTTGTTTTGTTACCAATCAATGGTAAGAAAAGCCAAAACGCAGGGAGTGGGTGGGATATTGTTATTTTCCCCCCTCATATCATAAACAATAACAATAATTTTATCAGTAAGACACCAAAGAAACGGTAACAGATCGTCATTGAGTGGTAAATAAATTATGTATTAGCATTGAATTAAAATGACGTTCGGGATCCAGGTTTCCAAGATTTCGGCGAACCTGAAACCCGTGACCCGTGTGTTCCTGGCCGTGTGATATGAGTTCTATAGTTTATACCTAGTGGAAATACCGAAAGAATCATAAGGTCCTCGAACAGTTAGTGGTATGATTTCCTAGACTCAAAATTACGAATTGCTCTTATATAGAGGCTTGTGGTTTCACAAAAGCCACTTCTACTTCAGGGGAGCTTTCCCCAAATAATCAAGCAATATCTATGTGCGATTCCACATTGGCGTAGTAGGTACACCTGAATGAGTACTGGTTTTGGGAGACTGCACCTCTGCTTTCTTAATGAGAAAGTTGAACTTTTGTACATCTCTAAGGTAAGCACACTAACGTATACAGCTGGTTATTTTTATTCCCACGAGTGACGTGTTTTTCTCTAGGTACATTCAACGCTTGTTGGACCCAAGCCAAAAATGTCTGGGTCTCGTGCTGATTTAATGAAAGTCTGTCTGATATGCACCATTTTCGCATGTGTTCCACATTTGAGTCAGCCCATACTACATACAACTGAAGAGCATTATGAGAAAGCATGTGCCCACTCCTGCTTAAGACCAGCCACCAAATCCCTCTCAAACACATTGGTCAGATTTCAGAGCCCTGACGTACGATGCCCCAACCGCAGCTTAAAATCCTTTTTATTATTTTTCACGTTTGTGATTCTTAAAATTCCCCTAATTACGTAAGTTATACAATCATAATTACATAATTTGCGATGTAAATCTAAGTTTATTCCATCCAGAAAAAACTGGAAGAAACCAATGAAAACCCCGGTTTTCATCGGTTTCTTACAGTTTTCTCTGAATAAAATAAACTTAAAATTATGATTCACATCGTAAAGTATGTAATTGTTATTGCATAACATACGAAAAATCGATGAATTTTCAAAATCACAAACGTGAAAAATAATAAATAGGATTTGGAGTTGCGTTGGGGCATGGTTCAGGTGCTTCCCGAGCTCATCGTCCCGTACACCCTTAAATATGTATTTTTTTAAGTCCATTTGCGGTGTGGAGCTAATGAGTGACCGCTCATGTCACCCTAGATTACACCAAACCTTTCAAAACCCATGCTTCATTTTCAAGTGTATATCTGTACCTACATTTTGTTCGCGTTACTTTGTAATATTCAAGTATTTTCAACTTTAATATTCTGACAAATATTCATGAGGGTACTCGTGGAGGCGATGAACTGCTGTACCAACCTACATTCTTATCAACTCGAATTTTCTATTTTTTATCAACCTACATTTTTACCTATCAACTCGAATTTTCTATTTTTTCGACAACACCATTCGGTTTATTCATCTGTTTTATGTACGCGATAGGTTCTGTCCGAGTATTTACGAACGAGGTATCTCTGGATTGAAGCACAGTGATCTACACCTGGATCTGGTGATGTGGATTGAGACAGTTGCATTAAGTAACGAGATCCTGTCCTTGTTGACATTAATGTGACAGGTTATTGAAGTAGTGAGTTTCTCCATAATGAAGGGCATTGGACTTCTGAACAGGTTAGATGCTTCAAGTGCCCGGTAGTTACTTTCCTTTACCTCCAAAATTTATGTACCTAATCATAACTACATCTGAGAAATTTATCAGTCCTTTTCAACACTTCACGTGACCACTTGCCACAAAAGCCCAATGCCATTTCAAAGCCCGTTGAATGTCGGAATTCGCCTGTGATTAGGTACTATAGTATCCAACAAATGAAGGAAACTATCACCGACAAATTTCTCAAAACTAGACTTACACATAATAAACTTTATTAAGGATTTTCTCTAATATTTATAATTCTAAGATTTATAATTAGTTTAAGATAATATTTCACAAATTACATTAAATTTCTTATCATTATAGGCTGACAGTTTGTTATCACTAATAGGTAATTATCTACGGTCGCTTTATTTATCTGATCAACCTGAATGTAATAAAGGTAGTATGAATCATCGCTGTAACTTTCATAAGTTTCCAGTTACTTAATTGAACTTTCCTTGTAGTCAGATCCTTTCTTATTCCCAAAACGACGTTTTTTGCAAAACAACCAGTGATTGAAATTCCCACAAATGGAGCATTGTTTCCATTCTTTATTGAGGTCATTCGCATCTAAGTTGAATACACGTGGCGGTCGTGCGTCGCTCATTCTCAGAGGATGTAGCTAAATTTTCTGACAAAACGAGAAGAATGACAATGGCGACTCCCGACTGTCCATACGTACTACCTAACAATCCGCCCCTCAATCATAAACATCAAAAACGTGTGTAAAACGATGGGAAAAGGTTCATTATTGAAAATAATAAACCAAAAATAAAGATAAAAGATTAAAGATAAATTTTTGCGTTGGCCAAAATTCGTGCAGTTTGGAAATTTTGGTCCCATTTAGGGACTACCAGTTGGTTCTCAAAAGTTGGCGTTACCGTTAGTCATCACTAACGGGTGTAGAATAGGGGTTGGGATTTTAAAAACAACGTAGCATAAACTTTCAATATAGAAGTACTGCTACTAACAAATCGTTAGAAAGAGATTTCAATTTTTGGAATCAAATGTGACCATCTGGAGCACTCTAGGACCAACCGTTCTATCCTCTCGTAAGAGTTATATTTTTTACACCTGCAAATAATAAACTGTGCAATCATTTCCAGGGTTCCACGTGAGTAATATAAATGTAACACGAGCGCTGAATAAACTACGAAGTGTTGGTAACTGGAAGAAATACAGTTTTTTTCCTCCTTGCGATAAAAGTGTTGGTAACCGGAAGGAATACAGTTCTTTCCTCCTTGCAAATAAAAGGAGATTCCAACTGTATTGAAATCCTCTCTTTGATGGTCTTGACTTATAGCAGTCGAAAATACGTTGGGTAGGTAGGTAAAAGTGGAGACGCAAGTTTAGGGGTGATTTTTTTTATAGTCCAATTTCGGTGAAATTTGCATAAATTCTGCGGGTTAGACCCTAGACTGTCCACACTAATAGTTGCGTGCTTGCATGCACAAATGTGCATTTCTTGACACAATGGTTTCTGAGTTCCTAATGGACCGATGTTGCCCAAATCCTCCCCCATCCTCCTTTGGAGGCTTGACTCAAAGACAATTGTCTATGAATTTCGTGACAAATGGATCAGTTATAGCTACTTACTGCGCACGATTTTATATATGTGTCACAGGAACTATTTTACAAATTTAGGTATAATGTTCTCTTGCTTATTCAATAAATCCGTGTTACAAAAGTGAGGAACATATACTGTTGTATGCCAACCCAACTTGGCATTCCCTTCTTCTTTTGCAAGTTTTGCTTAATTTTGATTTGCTTCATAATATTCATCCACTTGTTTGCATGGTTCCCTGGTGGTTGAAGTTGAAGATTTGGACCCCGAGGGTGTGTGTGTGTGTGTGTGTGTGTGTGTTTGTGGTATTCCTGGCAAAAGTACCAAGCTACGGTACCGAAAATGAATATTCTATATAAAAGATGGAGAGCCATCATTGATGTTTGCTTCGATAAAATAAATCACCGATACCGTGACTCACCGTGGAAGGTATTTACTAACTGGCCTTCAATCAATTGCAGGAAGGAGAGAATTGGAGTTAAATGGAGTTCACTTTTCCACTCGTATTTCACGGAAGGTAATTAATGGTTCGTTCGATAAGCGAGTGTCAAGGCGTTGAGGAATCGTTATAGGGGAGTGTCGACTTTTATTATTGGTAATTAACCTTTCAAACCCGGATCATTTTATTGTTGGCTTATTTTTTCAATAATGTACCTTCGGAATCGAGCACGAACATTTTTTTTAACCCCCCTCAAAATGTGATGTTTTACGTTTCTAAATACGTTGAATCCAAAAATCGAATAACAAAGATACGTCTGTCCGCGGCAACAAGGGACAAAAATTAATGCAATTTAGTAAAACGGCCCCCATTCCGGATCTAATTGTGCCCGAAGCATTCCGTTTCCGTCAATCTTCTCTAAGGGGTTGAAACTAGGGGATGGAATCCTCAAAGCGCCATAGCTCGGAAACTTCAAATAGGAAGGTATAGTTTTTCCATCAATTTCAAATGTATCACAATTTTTAGCGTCAAATGAGGCCTCGCGGAGCATTTTAGGACCAACCGTTCGCTCGTAAGGACTCAAGGGTTTAACGGAAAAAAAAGAACAGAAACACGAGTGTGAAGTGTAAATCTTCCCGAGCAGGCCAAATACCCGTTCAAAGATCAGCTGATCAAATTCTACTTTTTTTCGTCTTCACCACGCCGAGTTTCTTGTTTACTTGTATAAGCTTCGTTAGTTACTGAATTAAGTTATGAAGGACCCACAACACACTACCTAATAATAATATTGGTTATATGTAGGGACTGAAGAAATAATTATCGTGACCCTCGTATTACGGAGGTACTTACCCAACAATCATTGATCACAATAATCGGAAAGTTCATTGGGTGAAGAGTTTATTATGAGGAATTTATTAACCAACGGGATCTTCACAGATGGGCGATCTATACAGATAAATAATAAACATTTGTGTATTAATTTGCATCGTTTTTTATTGGTGATAACGGCGTAGGCTCGGTCACAGAGAAAGTACAAGGCGAGAATATTAATAATACCTACATAAATATAAATATGGTGAAATCAACATAATTATCACCGTATCTTATTAATCATTATGAATAAACATGTTGGGTAGGCTTGACCAGAGACCAAGTAGACTCCTCCCTAAGGCGACCTGGAGTGGGTAGACTCCCACCTAGAGACAGGAGACCTCCCCACTCAGGGGATACTCAGGGACCACTATATAACGGCCGGTCCTGGTTCCAGAGATCATTCACTCTAGCTCCACTCTCAAGCTCTCTAAAAACCACTGGTCAAGTCAATCCCCACGCTCTTTTCAACCTCAACTCGAGTTCTCAATTATCATCCCTTCATCCACATTTTCTATCTTCTATTCAGGTCTCACCAAACCATTCAAACTTAAATTCCTTCATCTACGTTGCAAGTTGTCTGTGAGAAAAGGAGTCTAAGCGTCTGTCTCCGTCAATCAAACAAATTGCACGTACCAAAATTCTACTACAAATTGAACTGGAGACGCCTCGGCTGTCCCTATCAATTTGTAATAGGAACATCCTTCTCAAGCTAGAAAGGAGACGTCTAGTGTCTGTCTCTATCTAATTGAAAGGACCAAATCATCCCTTTAATTGAACTGGAGACTCCTCGGCTGTCCCTATCAATTTATAATAGGAACGTCCTTCTCAAGCTAGAAAGGAGACGTCTAGTGTCTGTCTCTATCTAAATTGAAAGGACCTAATCACACCTTAACTTCACTCTCAACAATACAACCTGAATAGGAGATATTCCACTACCTAAACAATTGGAGTCAGTAAAATAAAAATGTATTATACACATACATCATGTTTGGGCTGAAAAAATAAATTAGGAAAAAAAAGGACAAGACAGGACAAAAAAGGAGAAATAAATCACAAGAAAGGAAAAATAAATCTCACTTAGAAATCAATAGGAAGGAATATTTATGTGAACTACAATAAATGCAGATAGTACTTGTACAATTACTAAGAATGCACAGAACGATGTGATCTATAAATGTTGTAGTTCAAGTGGCCCCGTTCATTAGGGTGGGCGCACATTGAGACACGTGCGACGCAGGCAGACGCAGCGCAGCGCAGCACAGTTTTTGTATCACCTGCATTTAAATGGAGGAGCGCACATTGACGCACTCGCACGTCTGGCACTCGCACGTACTCGCACGAGCCGCACTCGCACTTGTGAAATTTTACAAAAACTGCGTCACGGAGCCCACTCGTTTCCCCCCCGACCACCCCCCCGCCTACTGATACCCCGCTCCCCGCTCGGTCCACTCTCTGCACTACCGCGGAATTCGCCAAAACCCCCTCGCAGGTCAGACTGCTTCACAAAACTGCCTCCCAATGTGCGGTCCGAACTGCGTGACGCAGTCTCCTCGCACGAGCCTGCCCTGCGCTGCGCTGCGCGAGTGGACTGCGTGACACAGCTCAATGTGCGCCCTAGCTTAGAGTGGATTGCATCGGAAAGTATTTCTCTCAGAGAAACAGTATATCACCTAGGCACTATGATAAGTCTGAAGGAAACCCATGGAAAGCCTAGCGTCCAACTCTTGCACGTTTTGATAGAGGCACGTAAGCAAAAGCCACGGTGACAGTTTTTCGGCTGAGGAGAAGTGGAACCCTGAGATAAATCTTTGGGCGCAATCAACGGCACCCCCGAAAAACGAAAGAATCGTGAGTTCAGACCCACCAGACGCTGCTCTACTAACCAATTCCACACGGAGACCTTTGGGATAATCACGCTGAGCAGGTGTTTCGTCCCAAGACACCGGCGAGAAGACAGGAAGTTGAGAGGAATGTTTTGCAATTAGCACATATTATTATAAGGCATGTCATTGAGTAATATAGTAACGTATTTCAATCTATCTAGCACGCACTCGCTCGAAATATGATTCAGGGATTTGGGTTTGGAATGCACAGTATCCACTTTGGATCCATACTAAATGTGCGAAATGATTGACTGGGTGCATACAACTTAAAATTCCACAGTGGCGAGTGAACAGCAGGGCTCTAGTTTAA
>JAEMON010000001.1:48653465-48665387 GCA_030264115.1 Lygus lineolaris | reverse complement strand
AAAAGTGGGAAATTCCAACCTCCTCAAGTAGCCCATTGTGTAGTTGGGGAATCTTGAGGTTCAGTCATTTAAGGTCACTTTTCATCAGGCCATATATTCGATTTATTTGTAAATCTTCTTCAGGGCTATTTTTTATAACATCAAGAAACATGGAACAATTAGTCTACATATATGTTTAATTAGAAGGTTATTATGCTACTGGTACATTGACAGTTTGGGCTAGGTACATACCTTGGATGGGGGTTAGTGCTTTCTCCTTACATCTATGTTGATGGCGACTACTCACTAAACTACCTTTACTGTGCAAAATTGTCACAACAAAACACAATAAAACAAACACTTCTTTTAGAGAGAAAAAAAAAAAAAAAAAAACAGTAGCTGAGCTGTCAGTTGACAGTGACAGGTGTCAAGTTTTAATGTGTGGTGGTGGTGGTGGTGGTGGTGGTGGTGGTGGTGGGTGGTTTGTTTGTTTTTTGAGGTGTGGTGGTGTGAGGTGTAGTAGTAATGGACATGGTGGTTGCTCTATTTTCTGGTGGATATGTTATTGGATGGATATTGTTAGGTTGATTATTGAGGTTCAGAGGTCATTATTAAGTTGGTGTACAGTTGGCTGAGTTTGGCTGTATCAGTTCTGAGATTACATGTGTTAGGGGTCTTTACTATGTAGGCCATTTCTTCTACTTTCCTCTTTCCCAGATTCACTTCTACATCCTTAGTTACAGTATTGTCAAAGTCAAATGTGTGATTGTTTGATAAAGCATGTTGGGCTAATGATCATCTGTGGTTTTTTAAACTGATGTCTGATCTCTATGTTGTGACAAACGGTTGGTTAGGTATTGTCCTGTTTGTCCTATGTAATCAGTACCACAGTCCTTACATTTTATGGAATATATTAGGTTGCTTTTGTTCATTGGGGGAATTTTTGATTTTAATTTCGAATGAACAAGGTTGTTAAGGTTTTTTTTTTGTTTCTGAACGCTATTTTCAATTTACTTGATTGGAGATGGATTTTTTGACTTGTTCTGACAAACCTTTGACATATGTCATACTTCTGAAGTTGTTGGGGGATGCAAGAGTTTCAGTGGTGGTCATGATGTCTAGCTGATTATTGTTTTCAGTATTGTTTGAGGTGGAATTTCCAGTTTCTGGTTGTGGAAGTGTATTAGAAGATGGGGGGATGGCTCTAGGAGTGTTGAATAGTATTGAATTTGTGAGAGATTTTGGAAAATTGTTCTTTATTAGGATGTTTTTTATTATGTTAATATTCTCATTGTGGAATTCTGGAAAATTCTGGAAAAACTAAGATCCACTCCAAGTGTATAGAAACTTTAAGCTGACTCCAAATATACTCCATGTTCCTGTACCTCAAATGGCTGAATTATCACCGCCAACATCGAAAACCCCAAAAAATACGGTTTTTGACCATTGGAACCGCCCAAAATTATTCTCGTAAGGAAAATTTGAAGACAAGAGAATTCTGCTTCGAATGAGACCTAGTCAGCTCACCAACTCAGTACCACGATTTTTGGTGATTTTTCACAAAGTTTTCGTTTTTCAGTCGTCAAAAATAATAAAGTCGAGAAAACAAGAAACTTTGAAAAGATGAATACAATTTGAAATGCTGTTGTAAGTCGAATTCGTTCGCTTTTTGCACAGTGGAACTAATTTCAACGTTGTGGCCCTGCGGGCATGCTAGTAAATGGAAAAAAAGCAAGCCCTGTGGCATAACTGATATTCTTTTCTTTTCCAAAATGCAATCATAAATCTAAATTCTAATTCTAATTCTAAATCTAAATATTTTAAATCATTTACCAGTTTAATGTGCAACTCTTATCTCATTAATGCTTGCTTTATTTTTAATTTTTGATTGCCAGAATCTTATTCTAGTATCTCTCCAGCCTACTTTAGTAAGGTAATTGCTAAGTCGGAATGACTGAATATTTTGGAGTAAGGGGATGAGTTTTCAGAGTCAGATTAGTAAAAGAGTTTATAGTGAAATAAAGACTGTTTATTCAAATTGTGGTGTTTATATTGGCCCAGTCCTAAGGGAACATGAAAAAACCTTGGTAAACAGGGTGTGGGACTGGCAATAACCCACGGTTGTAAGTAAGTCCAACATTTTCACAATAGTAGTATTAATATTATTTAGGGAGGGTTAATATTTTCCGATCGGCCACACTGTGCGCCAGGCCATGAATTAATTGCATGACCCTTTTCCGATTATAGGACACCCCTCATGTTGCATCATTTTGGAAAGCTCTCAGTGAGATCTATCATTAGTAAGGATGGAAAATAACCATGCGCACAATCTAACGCACAAGCAAAGCAAAGAATGGTGTAGCTGTTGAACGTTGGCTGTTAATGTGGTACTCAAGCCGTAACGATCAACACCCACGCCATTCTTCACTTAGCTGAGAGCAATTTACTCACCTTTAACTGATTGATGATGAACTTATAGGGGTTTGGAACCGAACCTTGTACTTAAAAGGGAAAAATAAATATTGAGTGATGACACCACGCCTT
This sequence comes from Lygus lineolaris, assembly GCA_030264115.1. Lineage (NCBI taxonomy): Eukaryota > Metazoa > Arthropoda > Insecta > Hemiptera > Miridae > Lygus > Lygus lineolaris. The sequence continues at coordinate 48,662,864 of JAEMON010000001.1, read as the reverse complement.
TTTACCTTTTTCGTTTATGACTCTCCCAGGACACACAATACTTTAAATAACATTTTGTCATTCGTCCACTAGAGTCAAGAAGACCCACATTCCATACAAATAATTACCTTGTAACCAATTTTCGAAGAAAATGAAGCTTTTTCAATGGCTTCAAAGTTTAAATAATGCAAATTTTTGAAAATTTTCTTCATGGAAATCCGTTTCAGACCATTCTAAAACGATTCCTGAAATTTAACATTTATATATATATATATACAGGCTGATCTGCTCGTAGATGCAAACAAAATTTGCGTGAAACTACATAAAAAATGGAGTGAAATGCCGCCAACCGCATATTTTTATCTCATTCCGTTCTCGAGATATGATTTTTAAAAGGGTTTTTCAGGAAAACCGTGTTTTTTTCCTTTTAAACTCACATTCCTCCACTTTTCTTCGTTAAATTTTAACCTCGGTCCCCTCTGAGGAGAGTGCAACGTTGTAACCCTTGGCCTTCTTGAGTATAGGTTATGTAAGTTATGTTAATCAAGAAGGAGCCGTGTCACAAGTCTGGGAGAGTGTGGATATCGCGTGGTTGTTCTCCCTATCATTTCAGCTCAGTAAATAAATAACCCACAAAACCCAAATAAATCACTGCTTATTGGAACTTAGGGCAGGCCAAATAAAGTCAGTTCCACCATCCCATAGTGTCACTTTTCTTCGTTAAATTTTAACTTTTGACCACATTTTTGGAATCAGCGTTAAATTTTCTATACGTATGGTGTACTGCCATTCTTGAAAAGTACCATCTAAAGACCATAACAGCAGCTCAAACATAGACGGATTTGAAAAAGTGAAATTTCTTAAAATTTTTAAAACGTTACTACTCTTCCAAAAAAATTTCTGGAAACTGGCAAATCTCTTGAAAACTTCTTCATTTAATAAGCTTTCCAACGGACCTGTCAACTTTGCGATTACCTCATTTCTTTGATGAACAATTCAAGCTTGAATGCAAGAAAACGTTAGGCACCTGAAAAGGGGGAGTTGGATCAGAGGGTAGAAAAAATGTAAAAAATTAATGTTTTAAATATTTTCAATTGAAAAAATTGTGTCAACTACGTCAAATTACAAATTGAAATCAGGTTTTTCCTGCATGTTGAAAAACATACGACCGACCTCACTCACCCTGTCGAGCACATAGTCTTCCACTCCTACATGATGAAGACGCTGTCCAACTTGAGCTCGCTGTGCTGCAAAATAACCCTTATCCAATAAACTGTTAATGAGTTGCCGTGAGTACCCGAAAATCTGGAACACGTCGGTCAGGATACCTAGCACGATACTGGTGCTGTGCAGCAAGTGCATTTCCATCGCACAACCCGTACACAAAATGAATATCGGCGTACTCACAGTGAGTGAACCGTGCCATTTCTAACATCAAACTGCATTGGGAATAACTTTCCATCACCGTTGTTGTTTAAACAGGTGGGTACACGAATTCATTTACACTGTAATGCGTTGATTTTGAACCTTAGACCAGGTTCACTACCCCCTCTGATGACATAACAACTTAAAATCGCTCTAACGTTTTCTTGCATTTAAACGGGCTTTCTTAATTAAGTACTTACGTTTTAGGTGAACATTTCGGTTTTTCAACATGCAGGAAAACCTGATTTCAATTTTTATTCGACGCGGTTGACACAATTTATTCAATTGAAAATATTAAAAACATTTTTTACATTTTTTCTACCCTTTGATCCAACTCCCCCTTTTCAGATGCCTAACGTTTTCTTGCATTCAAGCTTGAATTGTTCATCAAAGAAATGAGGTAATCGCAAAGTTGACAGGTCCGTTGGAAAGCTTATAAATGAAGAAGTTTTCAAGAGATTTGCCAGTTTCCAGAAATTTTTTTGGAAGAGTAGTAACGTTTTAAAATTTTAAGAAATTTCGCTTTTTCAAATCCGTCTATGTTTGAGCTGCTGTTATGGTCTTTAGATGGTACTTTTCAAGAATGGCAGTACATCATACGTATAGGAAATTTAACGCTGATTCCAAAAATTTGGTCAAAAGTTAAAATTTAACGAAGAAAAGTGAAAGGAATGTGAGTTTAAAAGGAAAAAAACACGGTTTTTCTGAAAAACCCTTTTAAAAATCATATCTCGAGAACGGAATGAGATAAAAAATATGCGGTTGGCGGCATTTCACTCCATTTTTATGTAGTTTTACGCAATTTTTTTTTGCATCTACGAGCAGATCACCCATGTGTGTGTGTTTGTGTCATTCCAAACGATATCTGACCGAGGAATCGAGCTAAAAATCTGAAAAAATTTCAAAATGTCAATAATATCAAAAGAAAAGTCAATTTCGTTGGCCAGAATTTTTGGAGTACTCCAAGGCTTCATATTTTGAAAATTTAGAGTCAAAAATCGCTAAAAACGCGTTTTTAGAGGTTTTTCGTGTGAATTACCATCCTAATCATAGGATCATATGGTATATTCGGGATCAGCGTGAAATTTCCTATAAGAATCACCCACCAAATCGGTTAAAATGATTCTTTGAAAGTTCGCTCACTAACTCATGCTGCATGAATGGGACTTATCTACGATTACGTAAGAACGTAAATTCGTCACAGCTCACATTTGACGACCATCGTTTACGATGTTTGTTGTATCCACCCTATAAGAGCAGGGTGGTAATGACAATCAAGTTTGTCGTGTGAATTATCAAGTTAACTTGAAAAGCAAATCACCAAACTCACATCAAACGGAGATTAATGTCAAAACAAGCAGGGGTTCCGCACGGTGCAAATTAGTGGAGATAATTATGATGTTTTAACCTTTTCTCTTCGAAAAACCTTTGCCCTTCACAAAAACTTCAAAAAACTCATATTTTGAACTTTTGACCCCATTACCAAACGAACGTCAAATTAACGTTCAATACAACCAAACCATAAGCTTTATTGCTAGAGCTCACAAACGAAAATTTATTGTGCTTCATGGGCTCCAAGTTACACAAAACAAACGAATCAGGGTTCAGTGAAAACTTTGAGAGATCAGTTGGTTCACTGAAAAGACTTCTGGAGCTTGTCGAATTTCCTAAGGGTTTTCGCTAAGTCTCAGCTTTCCAACCGTGGATAATATTTTATTTATTACAGCGGCGATGAATTTTAAATGCCGAAAAAACGCGCGATCTTCCCAGGAATCGAACGTTTCAGTGAGTCAGACGACTTGAACCCCATCTTACCGTGGCAAGGGTTGGTTACCGGCTTGTACGCAATTTAACGCGTTTTCTCATGTCACAATGGGCAAATTCCGACTATAAAATTTTATTCGTTAAACTGAAAGATTTCAGTGAGTGCTTTCCAAAAAGGTTTTAGGTGTATGCATTTTGTAAGGATTTTCTAATATACAGGGTGTCAGGGTTAAGGTCGTACCACCAGCCAGGTATCGATTGTACAGATCATTTCCAACAAAAAGTGTATGTACCTTAGAGTTTTTTTAAACCCCTTATTTTTCGAGTTATTTCAATTTTAAGATTTTGTTTTTTCTTTTGACCTTTCATCACTGAAACAGCCATAACTCCCTTAATTAACAATGTAAAGTTGAAAATAAATATACCTTTCGAAAGAGCGTTAAATTTCCTATCACCTTGATGGAAAACCAAAGTTTTCGCAGTAGACAAAATGGATGAAAAATGAACTTGAAGAGGTAAAACTGCCAAATCTTGAAAATCACCACATTATTCAATCGCTCATAGGTCACTGCCATCTAGCATGTTATTTTTTTTACTGTAAGCCTTAAATTTGCGGCAAAAGTGCAGCTTTCCATTGGTGTAGTATTTTTCAATGTTGGTGCACCAATTAAGGGAGAAAATTGTGTTTGAATGCAAACAAACGTGGGTTTTTCAAGGAAATCGAGTGTTTTAGGGGTGTTGACGACCTGACCATGACTTGAGGAAATAAGTGTCGTTTTCCAGGAAATTTTTCACGTTGAATTGAATAGTGACTCTTCCGATTCATTTTGACTGATGAAACAATGATTTTTCTATAAAAAATAGTGAATTTTTGGACATACCAGCATATCAAAACCACATTTTGTTGAGTTAGTGAACAATTATGAGGTATATAAGCAATAATTATTTGGAAAAATTCAGTCGACACACAGACATTACTAAAATATGAGTTGGGTGTGCTGGTCGGAATTTTTACTTTGTTTGTTACATTATTGTCCCACGCACACCTGTTCTGTAACGTGCAAAGAATATAGTTTCAGATCGAATAATCTCAATACTTTTTTCTACAGGTTGGTTACAAAAAGTACGTGAGTAGTTTTGGTTGAAGTTAATGAAACCCCGGTTGTTAATGAAGCGAAAAATTAAACAACGAAGTTAGGCTGGATCACTAAGCAAAAGGTCATTTAGGGGCGGTTTACAGGACTGAAATCCCTCGTGAATGGTTAACGACCGGGTTCAGAACACCCCCAACTCACCTTTATAACCCCCACCCCCTTCAGCACCACCCCACCCATCTGTTGAGAGTGGGTAGAAGGGGGGGGGTGAACGGTTGGAGAAATTGAAACCGGGGCTGATCGATTAAGCAAACCGTCAGTAAAATTCAAAAGGGAGCAAAACGGTCGAGAGCAGAAAAAGCTCAGTTAGAAGAGGTATTTCCTGACATTGTTACACTTTGAAAGTCTTGTCGAGGAGTCGTTCGCATGAATGAAGACCTTAAAATATTGATTGGTCTCTGACGCAGACTAATACTATTAAGGCTGAAGGGAGCTCATTCAAGTATAGCTTTGTTCCCTTCTTCAGATACCAAGCTAATGAATATTTTCCAAACGTAAAACACAATATTTATATATAATGAAATGATAACAGAGACTCAGACCTCTTCAGAGACCAAGCTCATGACTTTCACAAACATAAACTTTTGTAAAACATAATACTATCAACTCTTGACATATAATTTTTTTATTTTTGTACTTGAACATTTTCCTATCCTGGAGTTTTCTGACTGATATTGGTAAGGCGCTCAAGAGCTTTGCTCCTCTGTAGTCATCACTACTCGTCAGCCTAAATATCATCTCTCAACCAACCGACTAGCCGCTGCTCTAGTTACCCCTTGTTCGTTATAAAATAAATTTCCACTACATAGTTCTTTGTGTATTTTTATTAGGGCTGTACGCTCCACCATTCGTCTTATGGTATGTACTTGAAACTCCTCAAATAATGAATCGGTAGAGGAACGTTTTTTTTCTCTAAGAGTATTTTCATTAAGGCTTGTTGTTGAACGAAAATTGACTACATCAGTGATTCACTACAACCTCCACTATCCGCTAACCTCACGTATCATCAACGGTTGGGCTAATGCAAAATAAATCATTCTTTTTGCAGTCATTGTCATCATTCTTATTATTGCTTTTGAATTTCCCACTTGCTTGTCCCATTTTAGCGTTTGCTCTATTTCTATCCCTAAATACCTACCAAGTGACATTTCATTGTTCCAATTTTAGGTATATCAATATTTGGGGAATTAGAATGAAATTGATTTTTGTTGCATTGCATTTCATCCCTAAACTGTTGATAGGCTTAGTCAAAGTAGCGATGCTTCCTTCGGCCACACATATCTCCAGTCATCCCCCAAATCAATCAGACTCCTGTCATCGGCAAAAGAAAGAGTTAACCCTTCTACGTCCTCTTTCAGAACTTTATACAAGTAAATTATATAGGAAATGAGTTCAAAAATCCTGAATTTGACGGAAATTAATTATTGCGTGACGAAATAATACGAATCCTGAACCTTTGCACTAACAATACCCATTACTAATTTTATGGTCATTGAAAGGACGTTCCAGCTCCTCATCAATATTACTGAATAACAACAGTCTGGCTCTAATCAAACCCCCGCTCTCCATTATAATATATTATGATCTGGAGTTTCCACAATCCACAATATCGTGATGATCACGACTTCTTCGTTGGTAATTTCACCAATCTTTCTCAGAAACTTTCAGTTACCTGCTTTGAGCCGATGTTTCGAAATAAGAGCGAGTATTTTTAATTTCGCTCTTGTCTCATAATTTTGAGCAAATTTACGGAAATTTGGCAAATTAATTTCGGCCTGAGGTATTCCTAGTGTACTCCTTCTGCCATTCCTGGATGGCTAATAGACAGAAAAATATTATATACAAAAAAGGCGGTATAAGAGCATTAGTTTTCTCTTCAACTTGTTCTAATCGTACGGCGTTTCTTCCCGTTTCGTCAGCGTTCTCATTTCCCTTTATAATTAGGTGGCCTCTAACCCAAATATTCACTCCTCTATTTCTGAGGAAAGAGTAAGTTATAATTATCATGTTCGATTCAAGACCATTTAGTTACGAGTTTGGCCTGGCCTATCGTATGTACTTACTAGGCATGCGTTATACTATACAAACAAATCAACACCCGGCTCCATCTTCCTTACTCTCGATAGGACCCCAGCAACTTGCTAGGAGGTGGACGATGTCTTTGAAACTTTACAACAAACACCAAGGGGTCTTGGGAAGTTGTGGCCCCAATCTGGTTTTTGTTCGATTAGGTATCGATTTTTGTTTTCTTTCCTTCTTTCGTATGCTTCCCAGGATATTAAATAAGGGAGAGAAGCGATTGTCCGCCGACCGCCTCCAAACGGGCAGAGTTTCCCGCGTTTCTTCTCGCGTTCTAAAACTTTGGAGCATCATATCCTTGGCAAACTAATTTTCTTCGTTCGATATGAAACTTAGTAGCTTCTTCTCCAGCTCCTCTAGATATTCAAAGAAAATAAATTCCTCTATTGATTTTGAGGCTTCACCTTCGAGTTCACAAAGATCCAAAGAAGTGGGTATGGTTCCGACCGCATGCTCAAATACAACGCTCCTCCAATCCTTAACATTCAAATGATTTGAATAAAATTGTTGCATAAGGAAGCCTTCATAATTTTTTAGTACTTGCAATATGCAGAAAATTCCAATAATGGGGAATTTCTGTGTGTCGAAATTTTGCATTTTTGACTTCAAATTCATCACCCTGGAAACCCAATAATTTCCAATTGTCAGCTCAAAATGTTCATTAGGTTGGCTGTAAAATGGGTAAGAAGATCATGCGTGACGTCATCTACTCTGAAGAGCGGAGGTTGCCCCCAGTCGTGGGTGACATCTCTGTATCTTTTTCATGGCACTCGTTTTCGCTCCCTTCCAATCATCGGATACCACACATAGCACCTTTTTGGCAAGCTCTCACTGAAATCTTTCAGTTGAACGAATAAAATGGAATAGCCAGAATGGCCTGTTCTGTGGGTTATCATTAACAATATACTTAGGTACTGTAAAATGTATCTGGTAGTATGTGTGAATTTAATGTGAGGACACGTCTTCTAAGACAATCGCCAGAACTCCAACTTTTCATTTCAAGAACTGTTCATTTTTAATCAAGGAAAAATTATTAGTTTAAGGTATTTTATTTTGACATTGTATTAGCTGGATGCTGTTTGAACTCTTCTTTTCGACACAACAAGGTATTAAGTGGTTTGACAAAAAGTGAACAACTACATTTTTACTATAATAAATTACCTACATATTTTTATCGTCGTGTTAGCGAATTTTCGAAGAAAATGAAGCTATTGCAATAGCTTCAAAATTTTTGTAATGCAAATTTTTGAAAATTTTCTCCATGGAAATCCGTTTCAGACCATTCAAAAACGATTACTGAAATTTAACACTTTTTCACATGTATATATATTTATATATATGTGTGTCACTCCAGACGATATCTGCCCGAGGGATCGAAAAAAAAATCCGAAAAAATTTTAAAATGTCAATAATATCGAAAGAAAGGGTGAGTTCGTTGGCCAGAATTTTTGGAGTACTCCGAGGGGTCAAATTTTGAAAATTTAGTTTCAAAAATCGCTTTAAAAAAACGTGTTTTTTGAGGTTTTTGGTGTGAATTACCATCTTAAACATAGGAACATATGGTATATTCGGAATCAGCGTAAAATTTCCTATAAGAATCACCCACCAAATCGGTTGTAATTATTCTTTGAAAGTTCGCTCACCAACTCATGCTGCATGAATAGAACTTTTGTTGTTTACTGTCGCAGCTACGTTTTGAAATGAAGGGTAAACAATATAATTACAGTAGTGGGGCAAATTATTGAGATAGTTGTTATAATGTTTTTGTTTTTTTTTGTAATGCGTTCTTGTAGTTTAAAGCTCCTACCTATTATTCTTCATACCTGCTTTTCCTTCAACTTCGTTGTAGTTCTGTGGTGAGGGTGACAATGCGTCATCAATCACAACAGTGATAGAGTGAGTGAATAAGTTTAAGTAGTTCTAAGTTCCGGCCGTAGCTGTGGGAGTTCAGAATGTAACTTCCAAGTGGTACAATATTTTGTACTCTAACTGCGGAATGTCTCATTTCTCGAAGGAATATCAAACTTTCCGAAAGCTTGGTAGTGGAGGTGAGCGGTTACTGCTTCTGACCTTATACCCGACGTTTGACAAATTATTTCAAGACACAGATCTACAAATTCAACAATATATACGACAAGCATAATCATAACTCATGGAGTCAATCCAATCTCATAACAGTAATAAAAGTACATGGATTCCAGGGTCTTATAAAAAGAAACCGGAGTTAATGAAAAAACGTTGTCTATTTCCACGGAATAGACAATTTTAGTGGAAATAGACAACATTTCATTAACTTCGGTTTCTTTTTATTGAAATGGGTTTCCACAACTTCGTCGCGAGTGATTTAGTTCGTATCCCACGATCTTATAAAACGTACTTACAACATGTTACTTTCGAATTCGAGGTTCTTTAGTGAGTCAACCTCTCCGTCAGATGGGGACAGTAATGAAACTCAGAACAAAAACGACAACACATACTCATCATAATTAACCCAAAATGAAACAACTCCAGCAACACAGTACAACACAAATAACTGAGACACACAATAATTGCAATTGATCCACTGATGGTTGATTCATGACAATTAATTCCACGTATTTTTCCAAAAATATTTTTAAATGAAAGGAGATTATATCCTGGGGGCATACAGGGACCAAATAGGTTTTTTTTAATTCGGATGGAACGCATCCTTCCACCAGGGATCAATTGAATGGGTGTATCGGTACTGGAGAAAATGTTTCATTCATCAAATTCCGCTCCTTCATGTAAATCCAATCTCATCCGACACTGTATTAGTAATGAGAGGGCTTTAATTGCTTTTTTGATCATTAAATGACCTCTGAGATCCACTGCAGTCCATCCCGTACGGGTTCCAGCCCGTCTGCCATGACTCATTTTGTCTGTTGTCCTTCGGCTTGACTATGTTTATGAAAATTTATCATTGGATAGGTTTTCTTTCATTCTAGCGAATTTTCGAAGAAAATGAAGCTATTGCAAT
>JAEMON010000001.1:48626234-48640085 GCA_030264115.1 Lygus lineolaris | reverse complement strand
CCCCATTCCTGAAAAAAATACGGACTTAAATATGCGCTTAATGATGAAATTGCCATGGTTAGTTCGGGTAAATCCGTTAGTGATCCAGAACAATTCGGTGTATTGGTTCCGAGGTATCTACTGCGCATGCGTAAATGAGAAATCCTTGCCACACGCATCGCTCCCATAAAATCCCATAACATTTTTGTTTTTAGGAATGCCCACCCTTACCTTCTAAAGTAAGTAGGTACAATAATATCGTAACATTAAATTTCATTTGTATAGTCAAGTTAGACGACATAATATTTTTTAATAGGGTATTGTGTTGATTCTTACGTATTAAATAAGTTTGGCACGTGGTGGTAATGTAATTCTGATTTTAGAGGTCCGAGTTGGAGGGTTCTCAGCCCCGCGATAGGATCTCTTTCAAAAAAAGTCTCATCAGTCTGATGGGGATGAACTTTGGATACCTTTTGAGTCTATAAATCTTTCATGAATGCTGTAACCTGGGGAGAATGGAATGGTACGTTGACGTCAGTAAAATATCGAGCAGACTTAAAATAGCTGATAATATTGGTAAAACGTTGATGCGGCTCCAATAGGATTAGGAAGACATTACATTATTTCTACATGCTACGAAGTTGGCCCACAAAGGACAATCTTAAAGTGGTGTATTACCTACGGTATCAAAGTCTGGGGTCACATAGATGCGACTAACTTTGATGGTATTAACTTTGCAATCAATACAGTTTTACGAATATCAATGAACTCCCATATATGCCATAGATGTCTATATAAATCCTTCGATGTTCTCACACCTAGAATGGCTTATGTCCATAGAAATATTACGTATGTGCACATAATCGCTTGCAGTTATTTATACTAGGAAATCTGTAGTTCGACCAACGAGGGCGAATGCCAACTATATGTACTTCACATTCTACAACCTAATATTGAAATCGAAGAAAAGAAGAAAGAAAGACGAGAAAGAAAATAAAAAGAAGAAAGAAATCTTCGCAATCTTCTCGTCTAGATCCATCTTTATTTGAACATTTGTCGCTCTTAACTAATTATTCATCCATAGAAAATGTAAAAAACTGTCTCTAGGATGTTCTTAATCATTCAATTTTTAAATTGAATACAATGAAAACTAAATCGCAGTGAAATTTAAATTATGATAAATAAGCTATATTAGTATAGGTAGCTGTATTAGGTATTCTTAGTAGGTTACAATATTTTATAATTAAGATTGTTATAAGTTTATAATACGTAAGTTTGTTTGAAGCTTGTCCTGATATTGTAGGAACTAATTTGAGGAGCGACATTATGTAGTAATTATTCTCTCAAGAAGGAAATTCTATAAAAATCTAAAAGTGTTCCTGGGATGTTTTTTAAATTTTACTTAATCCATCCTGAATCGAACAAATGACGTTTTTCAGCTACAATGAAAGTTACGAACTAGCCTCACTTATCTTCCTGGTAACAGTTAATGGCTTTTCTTGTACTGAAGGTCAAAACTCAATATTGAACGAGTCTATTTCCGGATTTCTTGGCTTCAAATTTTACCTAGGTACATGAGCGATGTACGTATAACTGAATTCGTAGTTGATAAGAAAAGCTATGGTAAATTATTCGACAGATGATATCAATGCGATACAGTAAGGTGGTAGCAAGTTATTATGTGCCCCCCCCCCCCCCCCCCTTCCACCTCAATTCATATGAAGATGAAGATTCTTCCAATTGTCATTCGGAAAAATCTGTCAATGGAATCCTCTCAACATGAATTATTTCAGGTAAGAACCCTAGTATAATGAAGTGAAGGATTTTGATAAGCTCTTGGGAAAAGGAGAAGAGAGAACAAGAGGAAACTATTGATGCCGAGACCGTTCCATGAGTTAGTTAATTGCTCCTTTGATTCCTAATTGCTTCTCACCCTACCACCAAAGCGTATGATCCGCTTAAGCGGTTTATTCCCCTGAATCATGAAGTAATGATTGGTTGATTACAAAAAAAAAAAAAAAAAAAATCCTCGAGGCCGATAGAAGTGTAGAAGTCGAGTATTCTTGGTGGTAGGAGTAATTGCTCCCTTAGGGGAACGTTACTAGTGGGTAGGGAGCCGAGGTGGTTAGGGCCGTAATCTGAAATAAGTGCTCTGAAGAGCGCGGGGCTAGCAGACCTGCTGATAGCTATACTGAGGAAAAACGAATACCTCCCTAATCAACTTTTTACTGTTGTGGTGCATCTTCAATAATCAAAACTCGTATATATCAATGCCTGAAAATAAAATAAAATACCTACCTCTTAGTTGGTAAATGTAGAGGGGTTATTATGTAAAACGAAATCTTCTTCATTATTTCTTCTCTAGACCAGTATTGGAAGCTTTTCGGTTAGACTTTGTGGCCTTCCTCAAACTCTTCCTCTTACTTATTAGGATCAAATTACATCAAATCCCGTACACGTACACTATGCCAGTTTATACACTGTAATTGGAGTATACGGAAGGAGGAATACCCAGTTATTCTTGATTTATTCGTTTTAGTTTTTCTCAATCGGCATTAGGTAAAAAAAAAAAAATAAAAAGGTCCTATTTCTTCAGATTTGGCTTTAGTAGAGCTGGTATATCGTACGGGTTGCACAGTTGATTGAGGCTGGTTGGCCAGTTGATTAACTCGTAGCAGATCATCTGTGGCTCCATTTTACCAGGTTTGTTGAAATTCTGACAATCTGTTATGTGACGAACGCGAGGATTTTTACCCGCAGATATTTATTATTACGTATTAAGATTGCCGTCAGGAAAATATGAAACTGCACAAAAATAAAAAAATGAAACTTTCATTCAACAGGAATCAAATTACGAGTAAGGAGGGAACATCCGAGCAGATGGTGGTAGCAAAGCTGCACCGATTCATAATGGACCGCAAGGAGCTGGATGCCGAGTTGAAAATTGTTAAATTAGATTTGTTGTTGGAAATAGCACAACTATACGTATCAGATAATTCATCAAATGACGACACGTATGACAACGAGTGAAAATGTACGATGACTTTGTATAAACTTTCAAAAGAAGATTCTATGACCGCTGCGTTCTCGTAGATCGCCATAACAAAGCTATACCTAATGGAAATGGCGACGAAAATGTGTGAAGATCAGGAGACAATCAAATTTAACGATTCGAGAGATCAAGAAATGGAAGAAATGTTGGAGATAACAATGCCAAGATGGAAAAACTAATTCCTACTAGAGAGGATTATAGGGATGGTGACAAGATCAGGGAAGGACTCCTGAACGGTGGTGGGGAAATTCCCCTCATGCGATCTTCAACTGAATAAATAATTCATGAGAAAGAACTATTGAACCAGAAGGTTAAATCATTCAAACGGTAAAACAAGTAAGTAAACAGACACTTCAGGCTGGATTTTCGTCAGTCTGCCGACGTCGCGGACGTCATCAGCTATCCGGGGACGATTAGAATTTGTTGTGAGTTGTTAGAGTTTGTCGTTTGTTGAGTTCATGGCTACTCATTGCCTCACCCCCAAGAGTGGAAAGAGGATCGCCGTCGGCCCTGACGAGAAAATACTGAGGTGTGTGGTCCCAGCCAAGCATGCGGTCTCCCATCCAAGTACTAACCACGCCGCTGATACCTTAACTTCGGTGATCTCACGGGAACCAGTTTATTCCACGAGATGAGGCCGTTGGAATTTATTCATGTAACCCATTAATCCAATTTGTAGTTTACATGATGATTATTTTGAAGAATTCCGGAAAGAACAACAAATTTTGGAGAATAATTATGACGGATTTATAATCTTTTGTTTGTCGGGAGTGTCACAAATACGAATTAATGTAATTACCTATATAATTTAATATAATTACTACGTATTTAGATTCCAGATTGTTGTCAGTTGAGTAGAAAACTGCAGACAAAAATTTTGATCATCCAAACATAGTGACAAAACGGCTTGTAATTCGTGTTGTTTTCAGCTCGTATTCAGACTTCTCATTGGCAACCTTCAAAGTCCCCCGATTAATGCCCTAATTAGACCGGGTTCCTATTCCACCGGTCATTATGTTACACCGGTGGCTGTTCAGGTATATCATGGGTAGTGGCATATTCCACCGGTTATTTTAAAGCTAGAATGTTATAATACTTATAATAATAGTGTCGAGAAACTACAGTCTAAATTATGAACGCCCCATATTTATGTTGATTTTATTAATTCAACAGGTTCAATAGATTGTAGTTTGTTGTTAGCTAGAAGTGAAACTCGATATTCATCTTCTTAACAAAGAAATAGTAACCAACCCACGAATCATATCCCCGAAATTGGGGATACGCTGGTCGAACGTGACAGGTCAGGATAACACAGTAATAAGGTAAGCACTCAAAATGCCGATAAGATCATGCCGAACGAGTAAATTATAACCTGAAATATGACAATTATCAACGTATTACAGGCTGCAGGTTCAATATGAGGCTAAAGGGAGAATAACTAGCGTGTAGTAATAATGTAGGTATGCGGTAAAGTTTCGAAAATGTGGTTCTCTGAACTTGGTAACAAACTTTGCAATACCGGAAGAATTAATGAAGACGGGATGCTCCATCAACGTGTTTATTTTACATAGTATTTCTGCATGAAAAAACGGCTGCCAAGTTGGTTGGGCAGTGCAGCTTCCTCACTAATTGTAACATGGACGTATAGAAATCGTGCCACTAGCTAATAGAAAACCGCTGTTTCAGTAAATTCACGTTTACGCATGCGCACACGCCACTGGACCTACGGATATGAAACTCAAAGAAGACTATCCAGAGCATAACCCGCATAGTTCCAGAAAATTTCACTGGAATTGGTTGGTTCTGATGTCGCAATAGAGAATTTTTCCTTTGTTCCACTGGGGACATTACACAATGAACACCGTCCTACAAGCCTCAGCTTAAAATATTACTGTCGGAAGACTTTCTGTTCCTAATCCCTCGTGGCTCAGTTTCATCCCCCTACAAGTGATTATCTATCTTGAAACCAGCTGATAAGGTAGCCCTCTCGAAGGGTAGCTTCAACACAGTCATGGTATACACCCTCGCAACGGTGACGTCGTCAAAACTTTCGAAATTAATCATTGAAAATTAACGACCCTTGCTTTGCGCGAAAGCAAAATATGGATCACCTCATCTCACTTCCAACGCGGGTCAGGCTCATTGCGACGAAATTCGTTAGTAATCGTCTCGAAGCCAGCCCTCAACTACCCTTCAAATTGGAGCAAACTGGGAAATCGTTGTTTCAGGAAATTAAGGTTTACGCATGTGCTCACGCTATCATCGGTCCAAAGGCGATGAAATTCCAAAAGGACTGTCCAGGGGATAACGCAAGAGGCAAGTTAACATTTTGATTCTGCAGGACAAGGTTTTTAATTTTACTTCATTCACGAATATAAGCCCGGAAGCGAGGAAAAAAAAAGTAATGAACATTTACCAGGCAACAATCGATCTGCGTTCATATAAGAAATTCCATGGAATAATACTCGTAATTCAGGATGTTTTAATTCGGCAGATGCAGAATAACAACGATTATTTCTCATTCATTTTGCTTCACAATCATGTTGCTGATGGTTTTTTATCTTGACATTTTTTCTTCTTCTTCATGTTGCTGATGGACCGTGAAGAGAATCGATGGTGGCTCTAAGCTGGAAAACTTAGGTGAATTCCCGAACAGAAAACCTCTAAATTCACGCAAGCAACGTCCAAAAGAGAAAAATAAGAATTATCGTTGTAATCTATCCAGTTTTAACGAATTTTTGAAGATAATTCAGCTATTGCAATGGCTTCAAAATCTTAGTAATGCAAAATTTTGAAAATTGTCTCAATGGAAATCCGTGGCATGGGAGGGGGGGGGGGGGGGGGGGGGGGGGTCGCTCAATGCACTCCAAATTTTAAAAATAAAGGAAAAAACGTGTTTAACATAGGAACATAAATGGTATATTCGGAATCAGCGCAAAATGTCTTATAAGAATCACCCACAACATTGGTTGAAATGCGTCGTCATCGCTATGCCACCTGCCCAGAACAACGGGAAAATGAAGAAGTAAGAGACAAGAGAAATGTTAGCGAATTTTCGAAGAGAATTCAGCTATTGCGATGGCTTCAACATTTTAACGTTTTATTAACGTAATGTTATCCGTCAAATGTTATTATTCCGTCAGTTTGTTATTATTAACATTTTGACATTTTTTGGGATTTTTTAGATAGATTCCAGGGTCAGACATCGTCTGGAATGACACATACTGAATTGCTACAGGTATGGATAACCTTGAAACCTGGAACTAGTCCGGGAAAAAAAAGTGGCCAAGAAAAACCAAGGAACGTCAAGGAAAATTGAAATCTTCCGGAATTAACCGTAAAATAATGGAATCAAATGAAATGTACAATATTTGAAAATATAGGTACGTGCTTGTTTGCTGTGGAACCATTTTTCATTTTGGGAAGCAATAAGTTTCAGTCTGTGTGATCGTTTATAGGTCTTTGTCTCGGAACATGTTTCTGTGGTACTCTGCCACTTTCATCAGCCTACAGAAGTTCGTAAATCTTATATTGGGCAATTCCAATCAGTCTTGTGATGTCATTGTCAACTATATCTATGATCTCATGAGGATCCTCATCACCAGGCCAGGACACTATCTTTATTATTCCTTTCTCATTCTTCTCTCCTCCATCATGTTCACAAAAGTTTGTTGTGTTAAAAAGTGTGTTGATTCTGCTTTAGAGCATGGGTGTTTCATTATGGGATCCTATTGGCTTTGAATACTCAACCTGGAACCTTCCTAATTCAAGTTCCTAGTAAGTACAGCTTTCTCAAATAGTACTAATAGTAATACCGTAAGTTGGCGTCAGTTGAGTAAAAATTTGAGGTTTTTTCAACTTTTCACCTATTTTTCAAATTCGCTCATCAACTCATGGCTTCATGAATGGCCAAAGCTTTCTTTGCTATGGCCTGCAAAAAGATCACTTACATCAAGTAAACCAATTTTCTACATTTTCATCTATTTACTACGAACTAGGTTGGTATTAATCACAGATTATTATTTTCATATTCCCTAATTATAATCCATACTTTGGTACGTTTATTGCTTCCGAGTCTACCAAGGTAGCGGAAGCATTGTTTTCACTTTTGAAAAGTGAAAAATTTTCTGGCTCCAAAATTAAAATTTCAACTCGCGTTTTACGTTTTAGACCTTCCTGAACAATTTTGGTTTCGTGTCTGTCTGTCTGTCTGTCTGTCCGGGAATCCTTGCCACACGTATAACTTCCACAATTTCCATTCCGCGCATGCGTAAACGTGAAATCCTCGAATCATCAACTTCTCGCGACCTAATGGTCCGATTTCGCTCAAATTTGGATGATAGTTGAGAATCGGACATTCGATAATGCCCTATGAGTTTTATCAAGATCGGATCAATGGTACCCACTGCGCATGCGCAAACGTGGAGCTCATAACTTCGACAATTTTCTACTGATTTCGATGGAATTTTCAGGAATTGTGCAGGTATTAATAATCCCTTTGATGATTTATATATATATATTTCATATATATATATACAGTCATGTTATGGATACGAGGAAGCTATGTGCCACACCCAACTTGGCAGACGTTTTTTGACATGCGGATATAGGTAGGTACCTAATAAGTATAATTTATTCAATCCTTTAAATATTGCTTTTTCATACTTAGGTACTGCTATTTGAAATCAGAAATGTATACTCACATTTATCACGAGCGGATGTGTGCTCAGTATACATAAAGTAGGCGGGTGCTAAATAGGTACGGTATTCAAATATCTTGAGTAGTTTCATACAATTATTTTCGAGTGGAACTTTCATTGACCGACCTTAAAACAGGAGGAAAGTCTCTACAATCGGGTGTTGAATTTTTGATAAGTTATACAATAATTAATTCATTATCTAAATATTGCTTTTACAATAGGTCTATATTGTGTCATCAATTCAATATACATTAACTTGAACCTATCTGTTTTATTCTTTGTTTTTTATCTATAATCTGCTGAACAAATAATTCTGTTTAGTTAATATCTCCAAGTTATAACTCCAAACCGTTCATGGGCTTGAGCGTCAATGATGAGAAAAAAGGAGTGTTGGTCGTTATCATCTTCTTCTCATCTCCATGAATGAGAAATTCTCGAGGGTACCAACGGCAGGAACATTGTTTCGGCGTAACGCGATCAGACTACATAATGCATCTCTCCAGGACTCGAGGCAGCAGCTCGGCGCTACCTTCTCCTTTATGTTCCTGCTCTTAAACAGGAGTGGTGATAAACGTTTAAGAGGCCCATTCGCTGAAGATATTGAACTTGATTCCGACAATTAATGTTTATCAGAAACTGTGTCTCATCTCCTATTGCAAATTTGCTTTTGTAAATATATATTTAAAAATATTCGTGGCATAGTACGAACCTCTGCGAAATGGGTTCGTCATTGTATTCATAGGATCATTGTATGGATCGTTGAAATTAGTTAATTATATCAGAGCAAATTTCATTGAAACCAGATAACAAAAATGTGGAATTTATGCGAGTTGCGTAAGGATTTCACGCTAGCGCAAGCACAGTGGCTACTATCCATCCGATCATTATGAACTTCATAGGAGATCAATTAGGGGCAGTCCCGAAATATCAACCAATTATGAGCAAAATCGGTTCGTTAGAACGATCTTGAGAAGTTGTAATACATTTTGATCGTTGTAAATTGAGGAGCTTGTTTCCAAAAGGTACTAAACGCCATTTTTGTCAAAATTGAGTTAATGCTTTCCCGGGGTTAGGAGGTGTTTCTTCACAAAAATGCCATCAATGCCATCGAATGCCATCAATTTGGATACTCTATGCACCCTTGATTCCTTCTAACAAAGTATGGCAGCCCTGGGCCACTGGCTCTTTCCTTATGCCAACTGTGGGTACTATGAGGGATATTAACGGGTCTTCGTTTTCCCAACAAAGTTACCACACAACCTGCAGCCATGAAGGAACCGATGACAAAAATACATTAAAAAAATCAATCATTCATCAGAAAAATAAAATTTCTTTTCAGAGGCAGCCATTCCCGCACTTCAGCTCCTTTGCTCCTACACAGAGGTAGCTGTTGAGCACCCGAAGGAAAAACTGCTTTACTCACATTTCGTTACCCGTTGCACAAGAGGCAGCCTGGGTAGGAAAAACGCGTTTTTTTCTCCTAAGCTATTGAGATTCCACACCATTGGCCCCAAAACTAAGCTCAGTATCAGGCCTAAACATAGTATTCAGTCCTTGAAGGCCCATAGATTCAACTTTATGTAATAATTCAATAAAATATATATGATAGTAGGTGTTCTCCTAAGTAGCCTGTAACCTGGCCAGAAACACGTAGGTACATTTCTCTGCTGTCCCTCATTCAGCAAAAAAAAAAATAATAATAATAATAAAAATAAAAATGCATTGAAACCATTTCAGCGGTTATGACATGATGGAACAGAAAATCATCCATGCCACACACGCTTAGTTATTATGAAAAATATATGTAAAATGATGGTTTTTGCCGTTTTCTTAAAAATTAACGTTAGAATTAAAATCAATTCGAAAAAGTTCAGATAAATTTAATTTAGAAAATTTTGAATGACATTTGGAAAATAATATTGATATTAATTTGAAAATTGATGGATTTAGTTGGAAAAATATTTAATTACCTTAGGATAATGTTCATCCAGTTAGGGGAATGTTGAATTAAATTTGAGAATACTATAATCTATTGATTTCTGTTGTGATTTAAAGATGTTGAGATAAAGCAATACAAATTAGTTGTTCATTATGAAAGACATGGTGATTATACCAGCGTGGCTTCCTCGAGGCATCTATGGTGTTAAGTTCCAGTATATAAACAGCCTCAGGTAGGTATGACATGCCAGCTTCTCCATCCAGTGATTTCCATTTTCGAAGTCTGATTTAAGATCGTGTCCCATGAAAACCGCGGATCGTTGCCTCCGGCCAACAAGACAAGTTCATATTGAAATTTATACGGGACCGTATCTCTATATCGGTAAGACCCCGTGGGCCCGTTTACATGACGAAGGGGAAAGGGATCAAAAGCCAGGGACCGAAGGAAGGATCCCACCACATGCACCGCACCACAGGCAAACCGACTGACAGACACGGAACCATAACTGTTCAGGAAGTTTTCAAACACAAACATCTGTTTGAAAGGTTAAGTTAAAGTTGTCTTCTAATCAGTAATCACGTGAGTAGTTTGGTCGGCTGAATGATTGTTGCTATTGTTATTTTGTCGGGATGCGGCCCAGAAAAAGTAACACACTACTCTATCAAGTTTTCATTTATTGCTGACGTGACGTTTTGCACAACCACCGTGTACATTTTCGAAGCCTAAAGAACCAGAAACAAATAATCAAAGGTCAAATAATGAAAAATGAAAAACACCACTGTCGGCGATATGATTCGTGATCGGTTTATAATATTAGTTTTAAGAGGAAAAATACAAAGTTTCAGTCCCACCAAACAACAACCTAAAATTTATTGAACCTGTTGAATTCAGAAAATCAACATACGGGGGGTTAGTTTCTCTCTGTTCCAAGTCTTGAAGACCAGTAGCCTGAATACCCAGTATGAACAAAGCCGGTGTAAGCGGTCTAGGTTCATCTCCTGCCCCGTTGATGCTAGAGACCTTGCGTTAACTGTTGCTTCCATAAGGCACAAAGAATGGTAACAATCTCCTCGTATGTAACTGTAGCTACAGTTACAGTCTCATTAGTTGTTTCACCGTATTCTAAGATCTTACTAGCTTGTACTAAATTCCTGGTTGTCGACATCAACCTCTTCTCTGCTGCTATCCTATTACATACTAAACCTGGCTTATGACCTCTCCATGGCCTTTGCAACTTCTATCGGCCCTCTTCATTTATATGCACTTTGAGTAGATTCGGTTCATATTTTCTTCTCGTAGTCTCCTTATCGTTCATATAATTTATTCCGAATGTTTCCAAACGCCATGGATCCTGTAACTCGAATGTGAGATTAGCTAAACCGATAGATTGAATTCCTATTATTTATTTGTATGTTGAACCCATTATCGTCCAACCCAGAGAAGTTTCAGTAGCCAAGTTTCAATTGTTACCCATATTCATTGTCAAACCTGTCATCAAGCTTCCTATAATATCAGCTCCAATTAGTATGTCAATAGATGTAGGATCTGGGCCAACATCTGACAAGATTATATTTGCTCGTCGTAAACGATCAATTAGTTCATTATTAGGTAATCTTGGCACATAATTATATATTTTATCATAGTCTAATACCGAAAATCAGAAATTGGTAGTACGATAAAGACATTTCAGGAGAATTCTATATTTCTTATGGGATCTAACTTTAGTTTCTGACCCATCGAATAGACTATGGCTCAAATTTTCCTCTAACACAGTCTCAAGATTCAATTCCTTCGCTAATTGATTTGTTATGTAGCTCCTTTGTGAACCAGAATCCAGCAAAACCCTCACTATTCTTTCTTTCTTTCGCGATTTAATTGTAACTCAGTAGTGCAACAACAGAGTCCCATGGACAACAATACTGGCAAATCTTTTTCTTCGCCATCCCCCTCTAGCTATGACATCCCTGTTGTTGCCCAACACTAATATTGTTTCTCTAGAATTTATTGAACCTGTTGATTCAGAAAATCAACATATGGGGGGGAGGGGGGTTCGTAATTCGGACTGTAGTTTCTTGACAACCACCTTCCAAAACCTAAACGAACGAAAGAGCCAGCACACTTACTTTGGTTGAGAAGGTGGTATAATCCGAGCAACTCGAATACGCAGTCGTGTCCATTCACTCATACGGACTTACATACACTTTTCGAAAACGTTGAGAAAATTGATCAGATGTTGATTAGGACCATTTTAGGTTGGTGTTTCAAAAATTGGAGAAACCTTTCAGATGGGCTGAGGAAAGTAAAAATGTGCTAAAAACGACGTTTTCAGCTTTTTACGGGCGTGGAAAGTAGTGTGAACTCGCACCAGATTTTCTTTTAACCAAGACAGGTTTTCGTTCCTGAAGATTGGTCCAGTTTTAGCCAGAGACTTACAATGGATAGAAGAGAACTGGACTACCACAACTGATCTGTGATGTACCTAATTGAATGGATGGTGTCGCTGTTTACCTTTCTGTTTTGTTGTGTGGCATGAGGTTGACTGAATATAACGGCCTCCCACTTGTATGTTTATTCCATCAAGCACATTCACTTTCAGTGAGCATCATCAGGACTGAAAGTTAATGTTACGGTAAAGTATTAACTTATTGGTTTTTTTATCCTTAATTTGAGCTAAGGTACGTTTACATGAGTTAGATTACACACATATATATGTACAGGCAAACTAGGTAACACAAATATACAAGGTATATTGTAACTAATTACCTATCTTCTATTAACAATGTAGCCTAAATTAAGAATGTGAAAACCATCCTGTAATTCTAATTTTTAGCCCTTATGGTGGTCACTGTGAGTGAATGCGCCTGGAAGAAACATGTGATTCACCACCCCACCCACCAAAGCAAGTAAAGGCGACCTATACTATGTTTATTTGTTTCAATCAGATTCAATGACTTGTAGACTCACGAGTACTAACTCGAGTGAATCAGTTCACCCAATCGAAATAGGGAGCCAATTCCGCTGCCTTATCATTCACAACTTCTCATCATAATGAATATCGAATAATTGGTGATCTGATGCGTATTGGTTATTGTCTGATGAGGGCTTTCAGCCTCAAGTTGCACCACTACCTACTGTTACGCTTCCTGGGTTTGCCTTTGAATACGGCTCATTCGAATCGATCCATAAACCACGGCGTGATGTCTATCACACTAATTTACTACATACCGCTGGAAGCTTAACGGCATCGCTCATTTGTCTGTTTAACAGGATCGCGCAGAGGTTCTTTCATGTAGTATGTACCTAGTATACGTGTAATACTAGCTAACCCGACAAAATAATTAGTTTTAGTTATAAGTAGGTACATCCACTTTGTTTGTTATTTTTGAGTTTTTTTCAGACGCACATATTCACGAGTTTAAGTGAGTGATTCTCAAATGTCATTGATATCCAGTTCCTCACTCAGTCAATCATTAGAATGTATTTTCATTTTGATACTCGTGTATACATTGACACCCTATAGTAGAGAGGGACGTTCATATCTTATCAGTGGCGAAAGAAGTGGGCTAGCGAGGGGTGTTGGTACAGCTGAAGTTTTGAAATTGTGATAATTGCCGTGGTGGTGGTTGGGGTAAACCAGATGCCCATACAGCATAGTTTTTTCCTCCATCAAGCTTCAAAAAAGGTAAGGCGATGTGACGGTTTGAACCCCTTCGGACTAGTGATTAGTTTAATCAGCTTAGCTCAGAGGAGATGCAGGACTGTTAGTTCAGACGCCGTAACTTTCAAGAATCGGGAATGCACCAGTTGGAATGACATGGTAAATCTCTTTGACCTTCACGTAATCGAGTAGAGATCTCATCAAGCCAAACCCATACCCCATCCGTCCACACCTTCATTGCCAAAGCCTCTGAGTTTAGGACGACAATATCTACGAAGATCACCCACCACCAATAGCTGGAACAATCACCTTTAAGAGCGTCATTTGTCACGGCATCGAAAGGTTTGGAAAAAACAACCGCCGTGTCGCAGATCCCGCAAAGAACATTGAATCCTCCTCAACCCCGACAATTTTGAATTTTCCTTGCAAAGTTTGCGATGGACATCATGCCCTTCGCAAGTTCACAAAATTAAAAGGAATGCATTTGGGGGGAGAGAGAGAGAGAGAGAGAGAGAGAGAGAGA
>JAEMON010000001.1:48565497-48578318 GCA_030264115.1 Lygus lineolaris | reverse complement strand
CTTGAAAATATTTTAAAACCATTCGTAAGTGCAAAACAGAACGCAGGTAGGCAGGTTGTCTTCGAAAGATATTTGCAACAGAATGAAAAAATATCGGTCCGAATGTGGTATTTACAGGAAAAGTGAAGGGACGTGAGTGGTGTTGGGTGAGCGCTCCGCTAACCCAACCCTCTCCCGTCATCATGGATAATCGGATTAAACGGTAAATGACCTCATAATAACCAGGAAACCTTACCAGACACATACCTAGAGGGATTCGAGGATTGGAGTCCCTTTTCAGAGGATATCCCAAAAATAGAAATTGGGGTGAGCGTGACGCTCACCCAACACCTCTCGCGGGTTAAGAGCAATATAAAAGAAATTATCGCAATAGAAAGGAATGACCAGACTGCAATAAACTCAAAATCAGATTGTCAAAATTTAAGCAAATGTTATGCGAATTTAATTCATTTGAATATAAAAAACTCCCCAAGAAACACCAACAATATTTCTATACCTCTCACAACAACTCCTAGGTCCACAGACAATAGGTAGGTAGCCGTTAACCCCCTTCCTCTCCCACCATCATAAAAATAGAGCCAACATGTAGGCTGGCTTTCTTCCCTTTCAGAGCTCAGCCCTCAGTTTTGAGTTGGAAGTTAGTGAACACTGAACTGTGTGAATTCTTTTAAAGTTTTTATTAGTCAGTTAATGTACACATCTACTTTCTTCAAAACTCATGTAAGTAATTCATCATTTTTCCATCAATTTTGCCATAGATAATGTTTACCGTAGCCCCTAAACCCATGACTCTATTAGGTTAAGCCTGTTGTGTTTGTAATCTGCTATAGTTCACCCTGATGATGTACGAATAAACTTACGAAACGTTGGTGTAAAATACAGTTTTTTTCGACCGCTCCTCAACAACCTTTCGAGATCATCCGATTTCGAACAAATATATAAACGACGGTAAACAATTTTCCAAACATATATATATATACATATATATATATACGATTTATTAAAAGGATTTGAAAAATAATTTAGTAAACAATTTTCCAAACATACATATATATATATATATATATACGATTTATTAAAAGGATTTGATGATAATTCAAGTATCGCGAATTTGTAGACGCATCAGGCTTGAGCATCCCTTTTCCTTCCGAAACGCACCTTCCTGTCTCGAATAATATACGGACAAAAAAATATAGCTGAAGGTGAAATGTATTATTTCGATCGATGCGGCCAACTGTTTTATCCACGAAACGTTTTGAAGCATGATTTCAATAAACCTTTTTTTAGGACGAGAGTGAGTTGGAGCATCAACCAATAAAATGACGTGGATGGGTTTTCGACTTCGAAAACTCAATCAGCGACGGAGTAAAAGAAATTATGGTTTCCATCATGAAACGAACGGGGAGAAAGTGAAGCGCTTCACTGCTACTGGACCAGAGGGTTTTAATCAATGAGACAAAAGCCGTTCCAAATACGAACAGTTGAGCGGATTTTAAGCTTCCCCCTTGCATTAGTGTTCACATCGATCCATTCCAGTGACTCTTTATTGTGAAATGAAGGTACTAATATTGACAGAACGGTAAAAAAAACCTCAGTTATCTGAATTCAAATTATATTGGTGTAAATATTCGTTCGGGGAACAAAGACTGGAAACTGAAGAATGTCGAGAAAAGGAGTCCACCAATAGAAGAGGCCACGGTTTCGAATAAAAACTCGGTCTGTAGTACAAGTGAAAATTTGTATTCTTGTCTTCTGAGTGTGGGCGTACCAAACCTACGTTTTCGCACGTGATACGTAAATAAAGCTTAAACTGTGACGAACTGTGACTATGAGACCATTTATGACCCAGCCCCAAACTGCCATAAACATTTGACCGAATCGGGCGGCCATGGTTCTTGAATTTTGCTTTTCAGAGATATTCGTACGATTTCACCAAAGTGGCCGCCAAATAAATAATTCAAAATTCCCTGACTTTTTTTGACCAAAACATTTGGATTTCAGAGACCGATTTATCTGTCTTGCATCAATACATACTTCCCACTTTTGGTAGTGAGGACCTATAAATACCTAACAACCTGAATAACCCCACAATGTACCCGAAAAAATATTTTCGAAAACCCAACAAGAGAATTTCCCGCGCTCGAGTGCGAGTGCGTGCTCAGCAAGTAACTTGAGGCTATTCCTCCTCCAAATTTCAAAACACTTGAGCTTGTCCTACCTAATTACTGTGTAAAATTTACTAGCTTGTACCGGTTTTTATTACGGAATCCCCTGACATTTCCCCGACTTGTCCCTACGTATGAAGTTCCCTGACAGGCGATCACCCTGTTTCACCCATAAACATACATTTACAATTTTTTCCTCTTTCAATCTGTCCACTATAAAATGCCATATATAATAAAATCCTTCAATCTGTCCACTTTCCATCTTTCAATCTGTCCACTATAAAATGTCATTCAATAATATGCCATATATATATTTATTATGTGCAGGCATGAAGTGGATCAAATACATGCATTCCTTGTGAAACGGGTAAATCCAGTTTTACTTGGGATGCCATCTCTTATCTGTGTCTGCCAATTTCCTGTATGTGACCCATTTCCTAGTGTTTTAACTACCCACAGATTGAAAAACCTAGTGACAAAAATTTATTGTTGAAACTACTTTAATAGACGGAATCATTCGCATTGATTTATCGACTGTTCATCATAATTCGTTACTACAGCTAATACAGCATTAGCCAATATCTTAGTCCAATATCTTAGATGAGAGCTTGGCACAGCACCTACGAAGTTGCGAAACAGGGAGGAGAGGTTGAAGAACCCTCTCAAGGGAATATGGGTAGGAGCTTGAGATCTTATGCAAACTTCAGTACTTCCCACATTTTTCTTTTTTCCTCTTTTTCCTTTCTTTTACCGTCCCTTCCGGCCGGTGGGATGGAGGTCTGTATTTTCGGTCTTTTTTGCTAGCCTGTGTTGTGACAAAACTTGTTTACTTTGTCGCTTGTTTCACTTTCCTAAATATTACTGCTACGCCTAC
This sequence comes from Lygus lineolaris, assembly GCA_030264115.1. Classification (NCBI taxonomy): domain Eukaryota; kingdom Metazoa; phylum Arthropoda; class Insecta; order Hemiptera; family Miridae; genus Lygus; species Lygus lineolaris. The sequence continues at coordinate 48,575,279 of JAEMON010000001.1, read as the reverse complement.
TGCGCTCCCAAGCTCAGCGAACAACGAAAATGACACGAGTGGTGAATGAAACACAAAACTCGACAATGGATACAGAACTACTTCTTTCGCCGATATTTTAAAACACTAAAATCTACCCCATACCGCAAAAGTTCGATTAAACAATCCAAACACAGGAGGGGGGATAGTTTTAGAGATTCTGCATCCCAAGTTCCGCCGACACATTATTAATACACTATGTGCCCCGGAGCATAAAAGTATATTTTAAAATAAAAGTATACTAACAAAAGTATATTTTTTATTAGTATAGTATAAAAGTATAGGTACCTACTAATAAATATATTTTGTGAATATCTCTAAACTGTGTGGTTTTTCAATTTTTATAATAGTGTTTTCCGTATTCCATAACAACATGTATCTACCTACATATTCTCATATTCCCTGTAATTATTTACAAATAGAGATGGGAAGGCAACACATTTACAACAGTTTAGGCGATTTTAGTAAGACTCACCCCCCTTAAAATTTGAACTTTACAACCAAGAACTACATCCAACCCCATTCCTTAGTGAACCGGGAGTCACTTCACACTGCTCGCTATATACATGAGACACGCTGACCCATGCAAAAACAACTAATTTCATATTGTATAAGTTATGAAATAGTAGTAATTAATGAATATATATCTAAAAAAAAAAAATTCTCCCATGTTGGGTGGGCCCAACCCATTGTTGTAACGTGGACCTATAGAATCAGTTACTTAGTGGAATTTCAGCAAAATTAGTCGAGCAATTCGAGAGCGAGGCCAGCGACAACAAATTTCAAGTTTGTGCATGCGCAGTAGCTATACCGTAGCCAACGGTTACGAATTTCATGGGCAATCGTATATGACCCACGATTCCTGAAAATTTCATCAAAATCGGACAATAACTTCATAGTTCTGCCTGAGACTAGGGATTCACCACAAAAAGACGGACTCGGAATCGAAATTGTTCAGTGAGCTTTGAAGAGCAAAAAGGAAATTCTTTCAACTTCATGCACGAATACATAGCTTCCTACCTTCAGTAGTGAGGAAGGAAAAGTTGTTGGTCCCCCGATTAGTGTTAGAAAATATTCTTCATAGTAGGATTTAGGAATGAATTATAATATATTGCTCATGCTTGTATTGAAATGAGCTATAATATGAGTTGAAAATCTCAAGGGATCATGAATAAATCATGTGATTACATAGAAGAAGTGGGTTTTCCTACTCCTAAAAAATTAATTTTAGCAGCCTTCGACAGATCTGTGATTAACAGCAGGAAATTCGCTTGTTACAGAATGGCACTTATACGCCGACTAAACGATGACATGATCAACATGGTGGCATCGACAGGAAGATGACAGGCACATAGATTTTTGTGATGAAGTTCTGCAGACCCGTTATTTGTGACATCATGTTCAGGGCAGTTGATTAATGTAAATCAATAATATCGCAAACAAGAAAAACGTTAAATGATTGCCAAAGTTTCAAAACTCCCGGCAGAGACGTCTACTCTCTCCATTCTCTTATCAGACCAACAATATGTGTTCACACAACTAACCTGATTGGAGAGTGAGATAAAGCCGATATCCATGACCAACCGTTATTAAACAGTTTGTCAAACGTTACCGGAGGTCGAACTTTCTGTAGATGGCAGGGTTGAGGTTTGGCTTATCGGTTAAACGTGGTCACATCTTTTCTATTCCCACGTGAGCCATTGAGACCTGCCTTTCCCCGGTATGAGGGTCGTGAGAAATTGATTTCGTTCGGTGAATAAGAGCCCCCTAGTGGCTCCTATATGTTCCTTGTGACTAGGTACCTCACAGCTCAATTTTCCATATCCACCGACAGAATATAACATGATGTTTTCCAATTTCTGGGAAAATTATAGCGCCAATCTTATATAACGAATTGTTGCTACAAGTATAGATGTTGGAACGAAAAACTGGAATGTGACCAATCAACCTCAATATTAAGGTCACCATAATTACTTATTCAATTTACTTCTTCTTATACCTAGATCACTGGAAGAATCTACTCGCGGGTAATTGGATTTCAGGTCGTTACACTGTTTCAGTGTTGTAAAAATCTCACAAAACCTTAACCCTTAATCGAAGCAATATTTATATATAGATTGGATTTTAATATTGCTTCGATGAGTTCCGTACTTCAAAAGAAAAGATCGTTGTGGGACATTTGGAGAGTACTGGATTGTCGTGAATAGCATATTATAACATAGCATAATACATTCCCTAAATCATAAAAGGTCATTGGTACGGGAAGGTGGGTTAAAATATCGGGTGATTGCGATTTAGAAATCATTCGTGTGAAGTAAACATTCGCAAAAATGATTTCTTGGTTCTGAGAAGCTTTCCGTGTGTACATGTAACGAATTCCGTCACGGACCATGTTCTGTCCTGCTGCGTTTGAATAGCAGGGCCTACCGAAAATTGGGGAAAGTGGGTCGCAGGGCCTGCTACTAACTTTTTGGAACTAGTTAGACTTTTGCTTCTGCCTCCACATTCACTCATCTCGTCGCTCCATGTACTTTAAATTAGTTTTAATTAGTTTCAATTGGTAGTTTGAGAGAAATTACTATGGGAAAGGTAACAGCGACCGGTCCTCTCGTCTGGCGGTGCCATTGCTTTGCCATTCAAACGCTGCCGGACAGACCTTCTTCCTGCCTTATAATGGCATTTTTGAAGTTATTTCTTTGCGCCCGTTAGACACATTGGGATGGGATGTTGGTCGAGAAACCGCGTCACGCTCAAAAGGAAGAACAAATTTTTAAGAACAATCGACGATTGTAAGTTTTGTATGCTTTTCCCCTCGAGGATCCCGTTTTTTGGACTCGTCCTCGGATAGACCGCCGGCCTCCCCGACGGGACGTATTTTGAACTTTTCTAGTTTACGCGGCCGAAGCATGTTGTTGTTTATATTTTACGTACGGCTTTTTCTGTGAGTTTTTATAGAAATATAGTTTTATGATCGAAGTGAAAGTGTTCTGCGTATAGTTCTTTCTACCTCCTTCGCTTGTAGAGCTATCAAGACTTCTGTGGTACAAGAATTATGTGGCTTGAGACGTTAAATTGGCTCGTTCAAGGGCATCAGAAACTCTTGTTGCAGGACAGTTTGCTATTGGAGAAATTTGTAATTGAATAATATTGAAAAATGTCTTATATTTCATTTATATATCCTGTCTGTTTGTGTGCGTGAGTGGGTGTATGAGAATGGCCAAAGAAGTGTAACTTCCACCGTCTGGTCCGACGCAGACCCAGTGATTTTTTTTAACGTTTCTAGATTTCTCTTGAGGATATAATTTTTTTTGCAGGATTTCATTTGAAAAGTTTATATACATACAAAGAAACGGATTACAATAAAAGTAACCATTATGAATTGGATTTACCCCGAATGCAGAACTGCCTGAAACCATTTCATTCTTTCGTCAGAACTCATAGTTCCAATGAAAGTTTAATAATATATTTCAGAGGATGTCTCTTCTCATTATTATATATAAAAGGTGTTTTAAGTGTAACGTGTCATAGTCCTTTGACATTATCTTCGACCACGGCCTATTCCTATAGAGAAGATTCGTTGTTGTTTCGTTCAGTGGAATCACGGAGCAGAGATTGTGGTTTTGCTTTGATGTGGTTTGTACCCATTGTCATTCCTATAGGATGGCGTGGTAGAAGAAATGAGATGAGACCATCCGTAAACATTCAAAATTCTCCAATGTATTTTTTTCCCCTTCAATTGGCATTAGCCGAGAGCCATAGCCATGAAGCTTTTATTGTATAATTACATCATTAAAAAATAGAACCCAAATTTTATGGGCTCTTGAGGCTTACATGTGTTGTTTTTTTGCCAATAAAGATTCTTCTTTATTTCATTATCACATTGCATATCATTTTACCTAAATATAAGTTTTAAATTTTTATATTGACTTCTAGAATAAATAAACATAGTGCTTTGTACACAGGTAATAATTTTGAATGAAGAATTTGCTCATAGTTCAATGGCATTTGAATCAATGAGATATCATGATGAAAGACTGGTAAGCAGCAACTTGGCTGGATCATGCAATTGAATTCACCGTTGTACTGAAACTGGTTGCTAAAGGGGGGGGGGGGGGGGGGGGGGGGGGGGGGGGGGTGGTTTCTCCAGCCAGAGATTACACATTAAATTATGTTCATTGAATCATGAACCTGTGTTGTCTGTGAATATTTCCAAGTAGATTACTAAATATTACTACTTTACATATTACAAGTGGTTGCTTTGCTGTTTTACAGAGCCACGGTATGGGTTGTTTTTTATTATGGTTGCTCCCTGTACGGCCAGGCTTCGAATAATGCCCTCAGTGGCCACGACAAAATTCAATATAAATGTCTTAGGATATAGATATTGGATACCGACAGTCGATTCCTATTGTGGTCATGGCTCAGGAGTGCAACGAACCCCCACTCTCTTTGAGACGAAAATTGCTGACTGGCAGGTTTCTACTGAGGGTGCCAGCCTTTCCTAGTAATCTACTTGGAAAGATTCACAGACTCAATGAACATGATTTAATATGTAATTTCTGGCTGGTGAACCCCCCCTTTTAGAAACCAGTTTCAGTACAACGGCTGAATTCAATCCAGCCAAGTTGCAGCTTACCAGTCTTTCAACATAATATCTCATTGATTCAAATGCCTACATATTACTCCATCATGGATGTTGATAGAAGTTATGGGTCACTATTAAGTGTTTGGGCTTCGTTTTGTAATCAACTGTCCTCCGAATTCCCTGATGAGTTTGTGTTGTATATGGACGGCTAAAAGGCTGGGGATGGATGTGGCTGTGCATTTTACGACCCTCAAGTCGCAACAGGAATACCTTTCAAGCTCATCGATTATGCATCAATATTCACAAGTGAAACAGTTGCGATCCTGGAAGCTCTCCGCTACGCCGAGACAGTGCATCTAATTGTGAGGTCTAATTGTCGTATTGACCAACTGTCGTAGCGTTTTGGAAAAATTAGCAAACTTTAGGATGAGCGGTGACTGCAGTCACCTTTTTATGGACATCCTGGTATTGGTGAACCACCTGAATATGGGGTCATATAGTACAATTCGTTTGGACAAGAGCGCATTTTGGGGTGAGCGGTGACAAAATCGCCGACACCTTGTCTAATTCAGCACGGTAGAGTGGCTCAACTCTCGACATCAATCTGCCTTACACTGACCTGTACGTGTGCATTTATAGGCAATTAAAAGTTTAATGGCAGCAAATTTTTAATGAATCAAATGTGGGTAATCGGTATCCTGAATTGACCCCGCGTGTCTCCAATAAGCCATGGTTTTCAAAGTTTGAGCTCCATAGAACCGACCGACGTACCTACGAAGAAAAGCAGGACTTCACTCGAATCATGGCTTGTGCGTTGTTTACTCGAATAGGATACGTATCAATGATACTCCTTATTGCGATGTCTACACCCACGAAGAGGAGTCCCTCGAGCACATCATTATGATGTGCCCCAAGTATGATAACCATAGGGATTCGATGATGAATACCATCAGTAGGTACCTTCCGTCTTCATCGAACTATGAGCAAATTCTTCATTCAAAATTATTACCTGTGTACAAAGCACTATGTTTATTTATTCTAGAAAAGGTTTAATTCAAAGTAAATAAGGTTTAAATCAATGCGAAAAAGGTTTAACTAAAAGGTAAAATACTATAGTTGATGTGATTATTCCACGATAAAGTTTTGATCATATATACCTAATCCGAGGAACCTGACCACTTTCTCGACTTTGAAAGACACTTCGCCCAGTACTATCTCATCGACTATGGGCAACCGTCGCTTGTGCGAGAGAGAACACACGCTTGAGTTGTTGATTAAAGTGGTCAGACCGTTATTGAAGCACCAACGCTCAATATCCTCATATGCTCGGCTTGAATGTTCCTTCAGAGTACCGAAATCGCTTCCAGTAACGTACAAACAGATGTCATCAGCATACTGCAAAATCTGGACACCCTCTGGCAAATAGTCGCCCATATCATTGACGCGGAGGGCAAACAACAGTAGCGAAAGGATCCCGCCTTGTGGAAGACCTATCCCATCTGCACGTGGACCATAATATGGTTATTTCACGTCCAACTCAAAAGTATACTCAACGTTCCGAAAGAAGACTGTGTACATAGCGAACAAGTTTGATCGGAATACCTAGCATTTTCATCTTTTCAGCCAAATTATCCAACAACACGCTCCCTTTATATCCAACATTGATGTCATCGTGGATTTACCGAGTGTAAATCCTTTCTGAATGTCAGTATCTAAGGTAGCTAAGCTGTGGAGGGTGGATTTACCTTTCCTAAAACCAAGTTGATAAGTGGATAGCAATCCATGACGTTCGACAAACCATTCCAATCGAGCTTTCAGTGCTCTTTCATATATTTTGAGCATACGTGATGTTAGCGAGATCATCAGCCTCATGGAATCTGGATTGTTCATCGGCTTCCCAGGCTTAGGAATCGGTACCAGTATAACATCCCTATATTCAGCTGGAATGTTATGAGAGTTCCATATTTTTTAGTCGAACAACATCAATAACCGTTGGAGTATTAGCTCAGGAAAATGCTTGAGAATTGGGTAATCAATAAGGTCCTTGCCTGGTGCAGTATTCTTGGATGCGCTGATGGAAATTTTCAACTCATTCGTAGTGATTATATCCCATTATCACATTCTCATTCGGCAACGATTATGGATATTGTACATCATCGGTACTCGCAAATGGGTTACCGGAAGAAACAAAGTCAGGGGGTATGCTGTTCAACAACTCATCACACCAAACACCAGGTAACAAAGGTTGGACATTTGCAATTTTTCTATTGATCAAAATTTTGATTCTCTTCCATAACAGTTTAACAGGGGTAGACCGGTTCAACTCAGTACAATATGACGCCCAGGAAGTTCGCTTAGCTAATTTTATAACTCTTTTGGATATTGCCACACATTCCTTGCACACAATAAATAATTGCATAATCGGGTTGATGTTATACTCCTGGAGAGCTAAGAACACAATAACAAGTTAACCCACGAATAAACCCTGGAAGAAAATTAGTCGTTTCTTCAGAAAAAAATGCAGTTACCTACATAAAATTAAGGCAAATTATAAAATATTTGAGGTGTTCCTTACCAACCAGCTTATCATAACACCATGTGTTACCAGGGCTTCACTCATTCGGTTCAACTGGTGTCAAACGGTGTAGCACTTACCTGGAAATGAGAGGACAGCAGAATAAACGTGTGTATATTGCAGAGAAATGGAAAAAATAGATAGACAAAATAACAACAAATGTTCGATGTGCACTCCATTTTGGCTGGTATCGTCGTTAATATGTATTCAAATGAAATACTTTTATATAAAATCAAATATGATGTAGACAATGATATTACTTTAGGCAGTTAAATTGACACGCTGAAGAAAGAAATACACGAACTTATGAGTATCATGATTGTGTTGGGAATATGATCAAGGAACGTGAGAGCTAGAACAGAACTAGGTACCTATATGAACTTGCCTGAGTATATAACATGTGGAATAATTATTCGTCTATACTATACTGTATAAGCGGTAGTGTTGATGAACGTAAAAGCTCATTTAGATATATATGAGTTTCCTAACCGGAAGTTCAAAAAGTTCTTTCTATATGTTCTCTGAGACGTTGAGTTTTTAATTCGTGAAAGCAATTTTTTGATAGAATTGTGGTAGGTACTTATTGCAACGGTTTCATAAATGTCTGTTGATAATCACAATCTTGTAAATGTTCTACAATAATTTTCCATTTTAAAGTAAATAATGTTAGACAATGGCACTGAAAACAATGCTTCACCTAACATATAGCGCAGGTTATTTTTCAAGCTCTATTCCCTTCCAAATTAGTGAAGTGGGAGTTGCTGTGAGTGCAACAGCTCGTTGAAAGTCATTGTGATGGCGTACGGGGCAGCCATTTCCATCAACAGTAAGGCAATCCTATAATTAAAATTCTTTGTTTCAAATCAAAAGTGACTTCCTGTATGAAGGGAGTAACCATCCCCTAACTCGAGCTGTGTGGGGCTCTCCTCTGGCCCCATTTGACACAACATGCAAAAATGCAATGAACCTTCAACATTTCTGTTATCAATCGCTCATTCCACATTAGTTCTGACACGGTAATCAACCTAGATTTTTTTTTGTGAAAGACAGGGCCTCAGAAATTGACCAGTTTACTTATGATTACTCCTGGAATTATGTCAGAAGTACTGATAATCATAACGATTTTCTGTTAGACCCCAGGAAAAGGCTTCCTCAATCTTAATGGTGTGGGGAGAACCTGTTTGTCCAGTTTTCCATTCGTCAAGTTCGTGGCCTACACTTCAAGAATTTCCGTTTGTTCCATCAAAAGCCAAATGGAATATTTCATTCGTAACTACGAGTGAAAACCCCTATATTTCATTCGAACGCTTTTCAAACTATAACTGACTCGCAATATTTCAGTATTATTTACTGATGTACGTTGACCATCTTATTCTTCAACAAAATGAAATTATTGTTATTGGTCTAATAACAGCCCGGGGAAAGGTAAAAGCTCTTCATCTTCGTATTGGCTTAGTTCAAAAACAATTTTTTGGAGAAGAACTTACACAAATCCAAAGACATGGTTAGAATAACAGCGGTTTCCTCTCAAAGCAATAGTTCCCATAGACAAAGAATTCATTAAATCCGTTATTCTTCAGCAAAAATCCTCACGAACTGGATCCAACTCCCCTAAACAAGGATATTACAACTTAAGGTATATACTGTTTGCACGAGCGAGGCTAGCACATCGATCAGTTATTAGTGATTAAGTGCTGCCAGTAATTGCAATTTACAGTGATTATACGTTCGTTGCTCCGCCAAAACCACATCCGGGCACTCCCCGTCTGAATTAGAATGCGTGACTCTCCCATATGTTGTGTTTATCTTGAAGAATTTATTATCGTTTTGTAGTTGATGATATACATACAATGTCTCAGCTGATGCCTGTATGCTTAGCTAACGGATGCCCTTAAGATCAGCAATAAAAGAAAGCACCTCCCATAGATACCATAGTGATACCACCAATACGAGACTACAACCACCGCTACCACGAATAGAACGACTTCCACAATTACATCTATTACCAAAACGATCAATAGCTGCGCTAGCACTACTACCGCAACTACCAATACTACCTGAACTGAGATCGAAATCTAAAATCGAAATTTTAATCCATGATAAATTCATACCCATCAAAACCAAAATTTAAATCGAAATGTAATACCTATCGAAAATTGCTAATAGGTATTACCCCTTCTCTACCGTCTGTAGCACCAGCTGACAATTCAGAAACCCCTCATATAGCATCTCTTTTGAAAGCTCTTGGTGAGATGTTCCATTTTAATATAGAAGTTGCCAGTCAAAGGTTTCTGTCGAATGTTACAGGGCGATGATGGCTAAAATTTCCCATTTTTTAGGGATCAGAATGTTATTTTTCCGATCTTCACAACTAATTATGCAGGAAAACGAAAGCTGGTGGGAACGGGACCACAATGAGTATGAAAAGGACACATTACGAAAAGAACCAGGTCGATTGATGGTGAAATAAAAAATTGCGGCCTGTACTTACAAACATTCAAAAATAGCCGATGGCACACCGAATTGAGAGACCTCCTTCTTTCTGAAGTCGGTCAAAAATAACATGGAATCTGGGGAGTATGCCTCCTCCAATATTGCTTCCTC
>JAEMON010000001.1:48545537-48558568 GCA_030264115.1 Lygus lineolaris | reverse complement strand
CCTCTTCGCTGTATAAACTCGCTGTTCCTCCTCGAGTAACTATCAGCATGACCTCGGTACGTATCGTATAGGAATCGAGCGCATCTTGGGCAGTAAATACGTGCCTGTCACAGAGCCAATATACGGTTTATCGAATTGAAGGCGTTCTTCGCGTCTACCATTAACAACCCCCATTTAGATCCTGCTCCTAAATTTTGCTCGAAGAGGGAGTTCATTGTATGGATTGCGCCTTCAATGCCTGAAATTAGACCTCCACAAAGTTGTCTCTCACCACATGCGTCTGTCACGTCGTCGCTTGTTGCCTCAGCCATACACTTCCCAATGATTAGTCTCAAGCATTCACCAATCCCTACTGGAGGAACCCCCGGCGATTTGTCTAGAGCTACTAGCCGACTTGCCACCAGAGCTTTGATTGATTTCCATTCTACTTGCTCATTATTCAATTTGCTAGTTAGCGCACCTACTGCATTTCTCAATCGTTGACTCGCCCGTCCAAAACGCAACAAGAAATCTACCCACTGAGATGAGTCTGACCCACATGGGCCACCGCCACCATGAAGTTTCCGGGCTACTCTCTCCACATGTTCGGGCGTAATTTGAACTCTCTGAAGTGGAGGCAGAGTATCTATATCTGGAGGTAACTCAAGCAATGAGGTCCTTGGTATAACTGGTGCTGGGTGTTTCTCTTTCAACTCTTCCAATACAGTTCTCCTTGTTGAATTGATTTTCGCACCTGGTTCCAAAATCCCACCTTTTTCATAATCTGAGAGCCATCGAACAGCCTCTCTGACTTTTCCGCGAAGTATCAATCTATGGAATATTTTCACCATATTTTCTTTATCTATTTCTTTACGCGGCCTTCTCCTTAGCTTCCTGTCTACTTGTACTGCTTCATGTATCAGTGCATCGAAATTTCCTTCTGTTCATAACTGTAAGCGTCTATCCAGAAGTGTCCTTGAGTCCTTGGCTTGTTTGACGTTTCTGTCCCGCTGAAGAATAACTGCAACATATATCATCACCCTCTCTGAAGGGAATTCCCCTGCGACAAGTAATTCCAACTCCTGTTCAAGTACATCGACAAAATCATATCCTTTCCTCCCACTGGGCTAATCGTACTATTTCCCTCTTAATTGAACGACTTTCTGCCATTTATCATACCAAAGCCTATTTGATTCACCCGAACTTCCTAGGTATGGGAAACCAAAAGCTTCACCTAGTTTATTGCTCGTATCTTCTTCAATTGCAATTATACCTCCAGTTTCTTCTGTATCTTCTTTCGTATCTGAAGGTGAAATGGTGATTCACTGATTTGATGTGTCCCGATGAGAGCGACTGATATGTACCGCCAATCCACGTCTTGCAAATGATCGTGAGCACTGTGGACATTGAACTGTGTTTGGCGTTCCAGTACCGCTCATTGTTTGAACTGAATTTGATCTCTGTTTCGATATTCCCTTTTTTTTGTCACTACCTCCTCTGAAAACAAACATATAAATGTTGTGACAAAACAAAAAATTTTTCCAAATATACATGTTTAATTTAGCCCATTTCCATTTGTATTTCACATTTTGAAGAACACGGATGATCGCGTACCTAACATAAAATATGAAGATCATTGAAGACTGTGGAACAAGTGAATCAACAGCATCCTCCAAAACTTCCCTTAGGGCCAAAATGTTGGAGATACTATATGGAGCCTGTAATCTGTGACGAAATAATCCATTGATGTGTATATCATCATTCGTTTTTGGATGATTCCTCGTGGCCGTTGGTAGAGGATAACAAACATGTGTACCAATCGCAGATGACATAGAACGTAAAAAGTCAATTATTTTACAGACAGATATTACAATATGCATATGAATAATATTAATCTTCAAGTTTCTTCTGAGGACCCCATGAAACGAATCTTCATCGAGAACACACTTAGTCGAAAAAAGTAAGTTCAAATCGTCAGCTCATGGAAAAATTGCTAACCGATAAAACATTGGCTAAAAAAATACATGAGACAGAGCTACACCATTAACAAAGTGCCTAGCTAACCATCGCGTTCTTCGATAATATTTATCCCTTGTGGACTGTGGACTCCCGATTATTGCAAGCTACGGCGATTAGAATTTTCAGGTCTGAACCTGCAGTTCTCCAGCAGAACCTGGAGTATACTCCTCTGAGCGAATAAGCTCATTAATCAATCACTTGTTCCAAAGGGGTTCAGCAGAGAGTAACGAAGGCAACTAACTGTTCAGACCGTGACGTTCGCCTTACCTTTCTAGAAGCTTGGCGTATGGCAAAACTATTCTGCATGGGCACCTGGTTTAACCCCTCCACCACGAAACCCTTGACCTATTTCTGAAATTAATTCGTGCTACTATATGTAAATGGTGTTTGAATACAATTGAAATTAAAATGAAAGGTAGGTAAACATCCTCGGGAGAACCACGGCAAATCAAGTCGGAATGGTTTAGTTCCTAATTAACTTTTAAATCTTCCGAAAATTGGCTAACAGGTAATGCCTTCTTTTAACAGTTACACTGGTCGCAAATGATTCCTGGTAAAAATTCACGTAAACTATAACGTTGCTTGTTCCAAGAGAACGACTCTCATTAATCATTTAGGATAGAATAACTCGGAAAAATTGCTTCGAAACAATAACATAAAAATATTTTGACATTCAGGACTGAGAGCGGCGAAAACTCAGAACGCCTTGAAAACTTCAACTTCATAATTGCTCTGTTGACAGAGCTTGTCCGTTGGAGCGTTTAATTTCTCCGAATTGGCTTTCGGTTGTTCTGTTGAACATCAACCAGCTTCCACTCACCTCTACTCCCCTCTTGCTTTCATCACCATCGAGGAAGTCAAACAAGACAAACCCAGGAAAACGACGTAATAAGGATAAAGTTGGTACGTTGTATCGAAGTCAATGTCTACATTTCGTCTTACTGTCAAATGGGCAATTCAAAGAGTCAGGGTGCGAAATCGATATTAATATTTATAAAGTGTTTTAATCCACAATCATTTGAAAAATTTTAGATTTACCAAATACGATGAGAGGTTGCATGTAATGCAGCCAGGCTGAGTGACAGCCACAATAATGAATTAATACGAAACATAAATCCCATGAAATACTTCTTTTATGTTAAAAACACATCTCACAAATGAAACAAAAAGCAAATTTGCCTCATATGAATATAATATGGACACAAAAGAAATGCTGCCTATACCTATTCTCCTTCCTGGAACAAATATTGAAAATTTGCTCGATACATACATATACACACAGTTTTTATATTCGAATCCGAAGTTCATTTTTAAATTCCTCAGCCTACTAAAAAGGTGATAGGAAAGTATTGCAATTGGCAGAAAACCCAATTTCTGGAACAATTCCTTAGAAAGGTTCTTATTGACATCAGATAAACTTTCTTCACGTTTTGGTCTGCAAATGTATGTATTGTGACGGTAAAGGAGATTTAACATGACATTTCGACTGTAAAATCCCGATTCTTGCAGGATATTACGGCGATGGTATGGAAACCAGCTGCCATGTGTCACAAGTTTTGTCTGTGCAACACGTTGATGCATAAGATGGCTCGAGAAGAGGCCGATTCTCGCAAACTGAAGGCATGGTTTGTTCAGCACCCTCCATTTGCAACGAGTGATGCGATATTGTCAATAAGCAGCGGAGTTTTCTTATGTTATTCTGTTGAAGAGGGGGGGTTACAAATAGAGTAGTAGACGATTGGGGGGGGGGGGGGGGGGGGGGGGCTGCTGCTTGCACCGCACACCGGGGTTAGGGCTATGGGCGGCCCTGACAGTATGTAGGAATTGTTCGGGCACATTTTGCTCCAACGCCCCACCTAATAGAAATCGAGGATATCTATATTGTTTATAAATCATCTTGTAAATAGAACTTCCTGTTTTTAATGTTTTACTATTACTTTCATGGGAGCCGCAAAACAATATTTTTACACAATATATTATTTGAATATTATAGGTACTCATGGGTATTACACACTTGTACAATATGAGTAATGGTTATTCATCGTAAAAAATATAATACGAACCATAAAAGCTCATATAGAAGCCAAAATGAGCGAAAACCTGCATTTAGGATTCTTGAGAAAATTTCTCCAAACTTCAAAGACTTGTAGGAAAGTTTTATATAGAAATGCTATACAATACAGTTTGACCAGTGCATGTTGTGGGAAATTTTGTCTAACTTAAATTTTGGGAGTGACATTTTCTGTAGGACATTTAATTTTTGCTTAGGTATAAGCAAAGACTGAACAAGTGCCAAATTTCGGTGTTTTTGCATACCAAAAGTCCTCCCAAGGGCTTTTGAGGTCCTAGTTCCTACCAGAGGAACCTAGTTTCAGGATTCCTATACCATACCAAACAATCTCGAAAAGAAAAATTTCATCTCCCCAATTAATGCACTAATTAATGGTATGGTGGCTTTGGGATTCTGTCATGTTGAACCCGCGGAGAAAATGTTTCGTCGATTGACTACCATTCAAATTTGAAAGTGTGTATTCTATGGAAACTTTCACTTCTTCATTGATATCGAGGAGAGGACTCCTCATGAGATGAATCTCATGAATGAAGTATGTGAATGTTTCCACAGAATAGGAAATAAAGAAGTTACAAGTCATTAAAATTTTTCGGAGCAATCTAGGGTTTTCATGAATGTATTTTTTTTGCCGTTGGCATGTTTGCTCGATAAAAGCATCAAGCAACCCAGAGAGAATAATGTTTGATATTTATACTCCATTCATAATTGTAACTATAAATAAAACTGTGATATTTTCTTGAATTCATAGTACTTAGGGTGTCGACCATTGCGTTATCAGTAGACTATTAGTTGCTATTTCGACGCTCCGGACTCACCCATTCACTGTAAGGTTCACGTAATCACTCTCACCCGAACTATCAATCAATCTGAGATTGAGTGCTTCTAGATACGAAACGCACTAGTACAATCTGAAAAATAACTTATGAATGGCTGCACTATTGTAGTAGTTCTACTGCAGGTAGTCGTTGTTCATTGTTCATTCACCTTAGAAGAGAGAAATGGCGTTGGATAATAGGAAACCATTGAAGATTATTGTGCTATGAATGTATTATGAAGCGGTGGTGTGGTAGGGGGAACAGCCATGTCGGTCCCCTCTGAGGAGTGCGTGACGTTGTAACCATTGGCCTCCTTGACTATAGGTTAAATTAAGTTAATCAAGAAGGTGCCGCGTCACAAGTCCGGAAGAGTGTGGATATCGCGTGGTTGTTCTGCCTATCAGATCAGCTCAGTAAATAAATAACCCACAAAACCCCTAATAAACCACTGCTAATTGGAACTGAGGGCAGACCAAATAACGTCAGTTCCACCATCCTATCGTGATATATGGCTGCACTATTATAGTAGTAGTACAGTAGGCAGTCGTTGTTCATTGTTCATTCACCTTACCGGAGTGAATAGGCGTTGGATAATAGGAAACCATCGAAGATTATTATGCTATCCCAAGTACGGAAGCTTAGATTACATGCAGGTGAGGGTTCTTTCAATTATTATACCTTCATCCTAGAGGAAAAAAGGATAAATTCAAAAATGGCCAAGAAGATCATGAGATACACAAAGATATATTATTTTTTGGCCGACTTCTGAACAGGGAGAAGGTCTCTCATTCGGTTTGTAATGAAGACTACGGAATGAAGACGTATAATTGGATGCTTAACATTTCTCTAATTGACTAAAAACCAACATGGTTCTTCTTGCATCGCTTTCTCCTGCTACCAATGTTGGTACCGTTCAACTTGATTCTACGTAAAAGCTGGCAATATGACAAAAACAAAATAATAATCTCGACAAAAAATTGGCCATTGCCCTCGTATAAATGTGTGTCACTCCAGATGATCATTGACCGAGGAACGGTCTGATATGTTCAATATGGAATGCCAGTATTATCGAAATAAAGGATGAGTTTTATGCTCAGCATTTTCGGAGAAATTTTTTAAAGGCTCTTAGTGCATTTCAAGTGTAGGAACAAATTATGGTATATTCGGAATCAGAACATAATTTCCTACAAGAATACTCCAGCTAAACAGATAAAACAATTTATTATTGAAAAATCGCTAAAAATTGATTACAATCAATACTGTTTTTTGAAGAATTGCTCATAAACTTACTCATTCTGCATGACTGAAAGTTTCTTTTAATTGGAATAGTTTTTCTGCTCCAGAGTTTCCAGACGTTGCAGCTTAGTATTTCCAACGCAACGTTAAAATTACAACCGAAAGAAGCATACCGTTAAAATTCCGAGGAGTTATCGGCTGAGAGTTAGGTATACCTTGTGGAATAATTCCCATGAGCAATATCCAACCCATTCGGCAATTAAGTGTGTATTTACGCTGAGCGATTTTTTAATAACTTCATAACTCGCATTTTCTAATAACTGAGGCAGTTTTTATTTTTCAAGGATCCTGACGAAATTGCGGTAGAGTGATAAAGAAAGAGGGAGAAAAAATACAGACCACTGGATGGTTCTTTCACGTTCGCAGGATGGTAAACGATCGAGAAATTATTCATGATTTGTCAATCACAATTGATTACTAATCGTTCAAGTCAACATTTTCATGCAGATATTGTAGTAATAATTAAAATAATAGAATTCAACGGTTAGGTTATAAAAATACTGTTATGATTTTATCCATGGATCACAATCGTGACTGCGTACTATAAAAAAGGAGCTATCGCCTTAAAACCATATCCATCTTTAATGTATTTTTTTATTAGAAGTCATCAATGGTTTGTTTTATCACAATCTAAAATAATTTATTTCTAGTAGCTAGTTTGGTGAACCCACAAAGGAATTTTGGTATTTGAAACATTATAATAAAATCATGTATGTAGGTACTGTATACATTTGAAAGCTCTTTCAGCCAGGAGTTGAACGTTTATGGTGTCCTCGAACATCAACCAGGGATGTTTATATGGCTCTGAATTCAAGGAACGTATTAGCCTTAAAAATGTGGGTATTGTGTTATTCAAGATCGCAACAGGTTGGGACATAAAAATATCAGTAGGATTATTCCTCTTTCACGATTTCTTACGTTGGTATTGAAGTTATTTCCCACTCGATTTCTCCCGGGGTTTCCACTGTCGTTCCATTCCAACTCTCTTGAATAGAAAATTGATTCCAGGCAGCCTGGCCCCCTATTTGACTGTCATATTTGTCCTTTACAAGAGTACGCGTTTCACGTATTATTTATTTTACCCCGAATTCTTTAGGGAGTAGAAAGAAGAGATGATCCCAAGACACTGGCAGTCTAATTATTTCTTAGCAGCAAGTAAAGACTTATCACCCTCTCTGCGGCCCTCTCCATTTAATATTCTTGTAAGTCGTTGAAGGAATATGGAATACAATATGGTTGAGAGTTGCATACATTATAGGAGGGACACCCCTTCGCTAGTGATGAAGCCTTAAGGACTTCCAATAAGCGGCGTTAAGGGGTTCCAATTACCCAGAATTTCAATCTAAATCTGTTGTTATTCGGGTGGACGATAGATTGCATTTAGAATGAGAGACACCGGTTGCGTTTCATAACCACGGGATGGCTCGGAAAATTGCGAACAAGACTCTCTCCAACTCACACTGTTACCATAGAAAATGTTTAATACTCACCAATGCTAGTGTTCTGGAGTTAGGTAGTTTGATATTTGGTTACTCCAGTTATTCTGTTATATTTTTAATGAGTTGGCAGCGTATGTTTTGAAGGGTGGTTAGAAGAGATGTTAGAATGTTCGAGATTGTGTGTTTGCGTAAGATTTGTGTTTTGAATAGAATAGGTCTATGTTCGGAAGCCATTGTATTTCACTGGTGTCAGAAAAAGGATCTGAAGACGGAGGAGAGCAGTAATGTCACGTGTTGTCTTGCCACTTGGAGCTATGCTACAACTTTGCACTTGACAGCAGGAGCCAAATGAGCCGATTGCTGCGGTTTCTCTGATTTGAGGATGTTGGATGTTGGAGTTCCGAGGCGGAGGCCGTTTCGCTTGTAATCAATTTTGCGATTGAATTCGCGACCAGCGGCAACGAGAGCGGGTTTTATTCAGTATCCCAAGTACGTTGAATGAAGTGATGGAAGTCGCCTCACGAGGGAAAGCCGAATAGTCCCTCATCAATATCGCCCATGTCCCTGAAAGACTAAAACGTTGGGAAGAAAGAAAAGACAGAGAGAACCAAAGCGTTCAAATTCCTGGAAGGAAGCCATGTCGGAGTCCAGACATACCGGTGTCTACAGGGTTTGGCCAGGTTGCGATAGACATGTTTTGCAGGAGATTGGCCCTTCCTGATTGGCGATTCAGCCCATCGTTTCTGATTCGACCGTTCGATTCGGCCCTGGACGGCCAAGAATCATTCGATCAGGGGGAAGGGGAAGACCCAAAAAAACAATATAATACGATTCCTGCGACCAGTGAGGGGGAGATTGGAGAAGAGTTGACTGATTTAAACGAAATTAGCGGACTAGCAGTCAATCAACTCAATGACCCTATGACACCAGAAGAAGCTTTGGAATCACCTTACGCGGAAGATTGGGAGAAGACCATGCTTGATGAATACAATTCACTTAAGAAAACGAAACACGTGGACATCTGTCATCATTTCGTTTGAGAAGCACTTGCTGCGAACCAAATTAGCGTTCGTTACCTGGACACGAGAAACATGCCAGCGGACGTCCGAACGAAGGCATTACCAAACCCCAAACACGTGGAGTGTGCAGTGTTTTGGGCTATCCCACATGAAACAAAAATAATTACCAAGGGGTAATTATATTTTTGAGGGGGAGTGTTAGACCAACTCCAGTTTTGGGGTATTTGTTTGGATCATGTGTGTTAATGATTACTATGTTTTTGTATGAGTTGAATTAAATTATTTTATGTAATTAATTTATCACAAAACGTAAAAAAATTAACAAAAACAAAACGAAAAACACCAGTCTAACTGCGGTGGCAGCAACAAAATCAGAAGTAACGTTTTCTGTCAACCTGAGTGCTCTTTCCATTGAGTCCTGTTGAACATTGGGGCTGGGCAGTGGCACGCTGGACCACGCTGACTCTTCCCGCATGATGTTCTAGTCTCTTGGTGGTTATAGGGGCATTAGGGCACCGTCCTCCAGTCCTAGGCACCTCACTTTCCTACGGCATCCCCTGAGCCTCATGGAAACTGCCCGCACCACTGCTATTTAGGTTTTCACTCGCACCCAGCAAGTCACTTGAGAGAGGGGCTTAGCCCACTTTTCGGATAGCACTTCTGCTACCCTCTTCAAGAACATGTCGTATTCCTTATGGAGAGACCCGTCACAAGCTACCACGAGAGGTGTAAAGGAGCCCCTTAGGTCCTCAGCTGCTGCGTCGTATTTGTTTGTAAAAACTAATGAATACTATATCTCGCTTTGCCAAATACGTACTCAGTATTTCTAGCAGGATTGACGCTGAAAAGGAGAAAGTTTGGCGGTGCAGTAAGAATCAAGTTGAAGTGGGAATGAGAGATTCAACCAGTGAACCTGATGAGGTTAGGGACAAAAATGACAATCTGGAGACTTTCGTTCCAGAAGCCCCATCTGGACACTCGTCTACATGTTGTGCCGATCAGATCAGTGGTGTTGGATGTGAAGACTCTGAACAACTGCAAGTTGTCGAATACCTGATTACTCAGAATGGGGTTTTTGAAGAGCCTTTATCGTGTTCGGGCGGAGCTTCGGAGACATTCTTAGCCTTTGAAAACCACATCAGTCCAACGGTTCGATAGTTGCTCCCCAGCTTGGGAATTGGTGCCCATGACTTTTCAGAATTAAAGGATTCAGTTAGCCCTGGAGATGCCTATGTCATGCCGCAGGGAGGACCCAAAAGAGAGAGAAAGAGGAATACTGGCAGAAGCGGAAGGAGCAGGAATGGGGAAAAATGCTTGGAAATGTGTGTAGGCTGTAGAAGAGTCGGCACGAAATGATAGGGGAGAATGTATGGAGAATGGGATGGAAGAGAAGACGACGGAAGTCGAAGCGTTTTGTCTGGACCAAGAGCCGATGAAAGCTTTCTTCTTCTCATCGAGAGGCAAGACAGAAAAACATTGAAGAATGTAAGGAAGAAGTGTGAGTTGAAAGCTGGTTGGAAGAGATGTTAGAATGTTCGAGATTGTGTGTTTGCGTGAGATCTTTGTTTTCAGTAGAATAAAAGTCTATGTTCGGAAGCGACTGGATTTCAATAGAGAATATGACTCACCTATCTTATTTTAAATGAACGTGCTAAAAATTTAAAAAGGTAGGAACATAGGTAATATATGAAACGGACTCCGAAACGGATTTCCGCGGAGAACATTTCCAAATATATACATAACTACAATTTTGAAGCCATTGGCATAGGTTAATTTTCTTCGACCCATATAATCTAACAGTCGCTCTTGCAATTTGTGGCACTGTCAAATTAATTGCCGGAAGAAATATAAACTGGATCCTTCGGAAGGCAAAGTATGCATTTTATTTTACCTCATGGGAGAATCCGTCGTACCTTGCAAGCCGAGTCCAGTTGGTACTCTGTGGGACGAATTTCGAGTGACATTCCCTTTTAAAAGACCTTCAAACCTTAACTGCTGATTGTCTTGGAGGCAGCCCCCAACTACCCTCCGAATTTGAGTGAAATCGGTCCATAGGAACTGAGATATCGTAGGTTCAGGAAATTCTCGTTTGCGCATGCGCACTTGCTATTAGTTGACCAACGGCGATGAAATTAATAGGAGGCTCTTTAGTGGCTAACTCGTACAGCCCCTGAAAATGACACCGAAATCGGTAGAGTAGTTCCGGAGTTATAGCTATGAAAACACATTCCAGCTGTTACTAAGCTAATCGTGACGAAATCCATCGGTGTTTGTGAGCGAAAGCATCATCACAATCATTCATTTGACTTATTCTCTGCCAGTGCCTCTACCTTCAAGTCGGCTATATCTGCCAGTGTCAAAACCAATAAATTATTGTAACTACTGAATCGTTTGTGCTTTCGTGAATATATGCCTCTCTCATTTGTTGGATGTTTTTAGTTTTTGTATAATATCGTACCGTTATGTGTTGGATTGTTTTCTGTCTTCTCCAGTTCAGAGTCCGGTTCAGTCTTGCTCTTTCTACTTGTTTTTGCTATAAATTGTAAATAAAATAAATAAATCGGTCCATTAGGAACTGAGAATCAGTTATTTCAGGAAATTAATGTTTGTGCATGCGCCCACGCTACTATTGTTCCGACGACGAATTTCATAGTTGACTGTCCAGGGTCTAACCCTCGTAATCCCTGAAAATCTGACCGAAATCGGTTTGACAAGGAATGTCAAGTTTGCGCACGGGCAGTGCAAATTACAGATCCTATCGTTACCAAATTTATAGGTTATCGTCTTGGAGTCAGCCTCCAGCTGCCCTCCGCATTCGAGCGAAATCGGTCCATTAGGAGCCGAGGAACCGGAGTGCCAAGAAATTCACGTTTGCGCGTGCGCCCACGCTACTAGTAGTCCAATGGCGATGAATAAGAGACTGTCACGAGGCTAACCCGCACAATCCCTGAAAATGTCATCAAGCTCGGATCATAAATCCATATATTTTTGCCTGTCACAAGGAATTGACCACAGATAGATCGACATACAGATAGAAACCAAAATTGTTCAGAAAGCGCTGTAGCGTGAAAATCACACCGCAATTTTGATTTTGAAGGACCAACTGTTTTCCTTACACCCATTATAGGTAAATAGTCTTCAAACTTTCGATAGAAGAGGAGGTCCTATCTTGCATAGTCACCTAGAATCACAGAAGGGTTTGACCTTGACTTGCCAGCCATCGGAAGTTGGAAGTTTTGAAGGAGCTGATGTAAAATTATATGGAACATGACGCTGAATACCGCTTCTTTCCGACCGCTTTAGTATCGAGTCGTTAATATTCTTCTTCCACCCGAGCGACTTTTCATCTACCTATATCACAGGTGTTCGTGAAACTCATCAAACGAGATGGCCTCGAGCGACACTAATATCAGGAGTTTCAGCTGGAAGATTTTCCGCATTGTCACACAAGAAGTTGAAGCTACTTAGTCGTTGTAGGAAAACTTCAAGACGCGCAGTAGAATTTGTATTCCTCTCAAGGTTCTTCGTTCCTCCTGTCTCCTATTCTCATAACAATCTGTTGTGTTAAAAGATACTAAGACTGAGGATCCATTCCTTACAGAGGTATCTTCATTTTGACCCTACAATGAGGAGATCTAGTCCTGCAAAAGGTACTTTGATTTGTTTAATGAAATTAGATTCTCGTACTGAGAATATGGGCATCAACCGCACACTCCTACGAGAATTAGTTTACTTTCAATGATTTTTTAAAAGTTTGCGTCCCACGTGACATCACACTGGCCAGTGTGTGTGTGTGTGTGTGTGTGGGTGGGGGGGGGGGGGTTCCCAGGGAATAAATACACAAAAACACCTTCATAGTCACTTCGAAAAGTCATAGAAAAAACCATTCATTTTTTCACAATAGAATCTAATTTCATTAAAAAAAATGATAAAACTTTGATTCATTCTTTGTTACTTATCTGACGCATGATGAAGCAGTAATGAGAGATCCTATGTAGTATGTTTCACAATTTCACAGTAGAAGAAATTAGATACCTTCGTATGTATGGTACTTTGAGAAAATATACAGCAAATGGAATATAGTACCTTCATCACGTCAAAATTAATATAGTTGCTGAGGCTATAGGGTTGGTCAAGCGACAAAATCTTTCCTAGGCCGACGATTCAAGTGATGTTTTATTCTTCTTCATGGCAACGGGGAACAGAAAGATGAATAGGTAATCTAGATTACTATTTCATTTGAATAACAAAAATGGAGTAGAACATTATTTTGCAATGGCACTTAACTGAAGCGCTTAACTGGCTTAACACATGCAATGGCCGTCAATATACATTATAGTATTTTTTTTTTTTTTTTAATTGGCTTCAAAAACTGGTTTATACAGCCGAAAAA
>JAEMON010000001.1:48509706-48526732 GCA_030264115.1 Lygus lineolaris | reverse complement strand
AGCCATTGCAATAGCTTCATTTTCATCGAAAATTAGCTAAAAAACATCGATGTATTTTCTTCAATGTTTTTCAAACATCGATGCTTTCCATTGACGATTTTCCCTGTGGATACCCATCCCTAATGTTTTCAGAAAACTCAGAAAAATTATTTCTGGGGAGTGAAAAACTAATGTCATTTGTGTTGAAACTCAAGTTTTCGACATTTTTACGTTCTAGGCCTCTTGAAAAAATTAATTTTTTTCCTGTCCGAGTCGAAGAACATCACCCCTCTGAATTTTTCAATTTTCACGAAAAACTGAATAAAATAATTTTTGCAAAAAAATGAGCAATAGTTTCCAAATTTTGGTAATGCAAAATGTTTAAAAATTTTCTCCATGGAAATTCCTGAAGTTTAAAACTTTATATATATATGTGTGTGTGTGTGTGTGTGTGTGTGTGAGGATGTATCATAATTTGTAAATAAAAACATTCGTATTCGTAATCGTTCGTTCGTTCGTGTGTGTGTTTGTGTGTGTGTATCACCTAGATGAAAAATCGAAAAAAATTTCAAAATGTCAATAATATAAGAAGAAAGGATTAGTTCCTTGGCCACAATTTTTGGAGTACTCCAGGGGGTCAATTTTTGAAAATTTAGAGTGAAAAATCGCTTTTTAGAAAAAACTTGTTTTTAGAGGTTTTTCGTGTAAATTACCATCTTAAACTTAGAAACATATATGGTATACTGGGAATCAGCGTGAAATTTCCTATAAAAATCATCCACCTAATCGGTTGAAATCGTTCTTTGAAAATTCGCTCATCAACTCATGCTGCAGAAATGGAAATTTGTTTGAAATTCCTATCTTTCCTTCTACCAAACACCATTTTAAGTTTCGCCGTTATCGAATCGGAATCGGCTGATGCTGGCTGATGATAGGAGCTGATAACGTGATAAGCCTCTGGAAGGTACCAATATCAAGGCTTTTCGAATGACTAAGGGATAACGCCGATGTAACGAAGGAGTCAAAGGAAACGACTTTACCAAGGTGCCAAAGAGGCCTCTATCAAAAGACGTCACACCTTATAAATTAATTCTCCTTTAAATATGATTGGAAAGAGGAGGTGTTGTAGGCCTGCTGATCCTACAAAAACCCTTCTTAGGCGAAAGACCGTTTCCTTTGGTAATTCTCATCAACCAAGAGAACCTTCTCAGAAGTCGGAAAATTTCCCTTTTTCATTTTTCAAAAAGGCAATAACTCAAAGATGAAAGGAGGGGTCAAATGAACGATGGGATGGCTGAAGTTAATCCGTTCACTCTCATCACATTCAGCTTGATTCATATCTTTTCTGCACTGATTTATTTTCACACTATAATGTGAAGTAAACAGATATACGTTTCTTGATATTTTCGAAGTGAGGGTTCTTGTTGATTTAGAAAAACACCGGATCTTGCATGGCGAGCGCTTTCAAGGCTAACTACACCATATTTTCAAGCTCTGCGACATTCTATTTGAAACATTTATACCATATGTATACATGAATATATACTATAATATACTCATTCAACATGTTTTTTTTTTGTTTTTTTTTTTCAATCTGCGACAACCCTCCACTCCGAAACAGACAATACGCAGGGAATCTCATCAACAGATAAGTACTTGGCATATTTGAGAATCTCCTTCCTACAGTGGGAAATCCTTTCCAGGTCATTTCAAAGTTTGAAATCACTCCCTTTAGGGTGGCAGTATACAAGAGAACGACCAGCTTGACAACAACTCCCACTGAGGAGATTGATTAAGTTCACACTCAGTTTTGTCTAGTTGAACATGTTTGAAATATCATCCTCGTAATTTTGGTAACGTGAGGCAAAAGAACTTGCTACGAACTAATCACTACCAAAATGCGACAACTTCATGGAGGGTAAAGTAGGTTGAAACCTTTATTATTCAATCAAAATGTAATGTTATTATTTCCTCACGGGATCAGTTGACATTGAATAAATGTTGAGTTCGAGCTTGATGAATTTGCCCGTTTCTCATTGGAAGTTCAGGGGAGGGTGTTGAGTCGATGGGTATTATAATACAGCCATGTAGGGGAAAAAAACTTGTTTGGTTAAACTTTCGCACGAAGGAAGTAACTAGATATCTTCAATAGTTTTTGGTTCTCAGCGTTGAACTGACTTTGAGGAGAAAATGTTAGGTCTTGTAACATCGAAATCCTTGGAAGAGCAAACTGTTGCCGATTGTATGAAGTAAGGACCTTTTTGTCGACAGACCTTTGATCAGTGAACCATTAATTCACCGAGTTTAAAATTTGTATACTACTTTGGACACTTCCCTCTTCAACATTTATTTTATACGGTTCCCATCTCCTTGGTTTTTTTTTTTTTTTTTATTTAACGTCTCATTACTGGTCTTACACTTTAAGCGACGCAATTCCTCTGCCTAACCTAATCTTCCAAGAACTCATTCAGAGGTCTTTTTAAAAAGTATTCTCCTTTATGCTTGCGCTGTACGAGACATTCAAGGAAATACAGAACTCGTCATGCGGAATGAAAAGCTCCCACAATAAATCGTTTGAAGAAGGACATGAAAAATGACTTGCCGCTCAGTAAGAATTTAATAAATGCACACCGTTAGGTACGGTAACCTATCTTCTCTTCTACTCTCATTTTTGGATAGGTGCCGTGAGTGAGCGAATGACCTCCTTATTTTTCTCGGTGTACATAAGTAACTTTCATCTTGAACCTCTGTGATGATCTATACGTTTACTGTACCGTCGCAATTGTAGTGTAACGCGGCTCGTCTTCGATCAGATATTACTACTAGTTTTTTTTTTTTTTTTACTGATGTTTTTGTTTGTCCGCATACAGGCATTAGAGAGTTTTTGTTCTTCCCGTCATCATCACGAAAACGGAAACTAAATGCGTAGCTGATGAGGGAAAACGGACCAATGGGCTTGAAGCACGTCTCCACATGTATATATGATAAGTTCTTCCCGTGTACGTGAAGAAGCAGCTCTCACGTATAGGCAAAGGAATACACGTTTACGGAAAGATTTGAAGTATTATTAGCTCATCCTTATCAGCTACGCGTTTCGTTTCCGTTATCGTTTTCGTGAAGATGACGGGAAGAACAGAAACTCTCTATATATTCAACCTATTCACCTAATAATCTGCTTGCTCCTGGTAAGCATGATCGGGTTTAAAAATATATATTTTTTGGTCAATTATTGGGATTAGTAAGGAACCTCTCTATATTAATTATCTACTTTTTTCACAATGCTTCCACTACCTTGGTACACTCGGATGCAATATGATCAATCAAATTAAGTGTGAAATCAGCTATTCTGGGAAAACGGAGCGGAGTGGGATCCTTATCCTTTCATCGCTGCATTGATCTTTGGACCCCGATAGTTTATAATCAGAACCAGCTAAAACCACTTACTTCGACTCCAACATGTAAAATATTCATAGTAAAGTTAGTATTTACCCAACTCTCAATCGCCTTATATATTTCTCATTCGTCTTAAACAAAACTGAGATTCACAGTTTTGGGAAGCGAGGCAACGATTACAGCTTGGTCTCACTTCCAGGCCTGAGGCTGGATGAGTCGGGCACTTGGAAAGTACATGTAGTGGCTCTGGGCAATATCCTTAGTGAGATGGTCTTCCTCATGAGACGCCTCTCTTTTGTTGTCTCACACTCAGTGCTGGTCAATGCATACTTTGGCCGGTTTGAGTCTCGCCTGCGTTGTGACGTGCTTTTGTGGGGTCGCAGCAGTAGCGCTTGATCCGTTTTTTCTCTCCAGAAAGCAGCGGTAAGGATTCTGGCTGGAGCGGATATTTATGGCTACTGCCGACGGCTATACAAGGACTTGAGGATCCTAACAATCCCAGCTCTGTTTACTCTGGACTTGTTGGTTCGGGTGACGAAGGAGGAGGGCGAATTCCCCAAACACGGTGATAATCACTGCTACCAGACCAGAAATCTACAATTATTATGCCTACCTCGTCATCGGCAGGTATAGGTCGAAAAGAGGGACCTTAATTTCTTGGTTGCCAAACTTGTTGGTGACCGTCTCCCGAAATCAATAAGATCTCTTCCTACTCGCTATCTTGTGGAGAGAGTTAAGGACGCCCCGGTTGACCTAGCTCCATATTCGGTAGACGAGGTGAAGCCAAACTCATGGAGCTGAGGATCTCTCTTCTCTTATCTGTTCATCGTCACTCCATCAGGTTCCTAGTCATTCTAAATTGTCCTATAATATTTGTTACGCACCTATGGACGTATGCCCTTCCAATCTGGGGAACGCGTTTGAAATCAGAGTTTCGCCAGATTGAACAGCAGTGGAATGCAACCTTTCATTACCGAATCATATACTCTCGCCTTTGAATCAGGAACATAGCCACTATTTGTGTTGACTTGAATATCCTCTCACTCACCGAACTCCTCATTGATTACAATCAGCACCTTCATCCATAACACCATTTCCCCACTTTTTATGCACTTTGAGTAAAGGACGCGGCATTTTTTAATGAATTACCGAAATCACAAATATAATGACAACAACAAAATAAAATTATATGCCAGAGCGTGACAAACCACATCAGGTACTTATATTGTTCATTCATTGCTATGGATGGAATGTTGTATACTAACCATGACGAAGAGTTCTCGGTAATAGTTGATAAAACAATAATAATCATTTGCCATAGAAGTAGGATCGGGTACTATCACGATATTTCATTCAATCAGGTAGATTAGGGTGGAGGGGCCAGTATTTGACGATTCAATGAAAAGTGTAAATAATAAGGTATACGATTGGTGTACGGGCTGAATTCTGAAACATAGAATCTCCTTTGAGATTTGAGAGTCATGGTGGCGCTCGGGAATAGTCCCATAACTAAACATCATCCCGAAATCTATGATCAACGATACCCGAAAACTAAACCCGTGTGGCACCATGGTGCCAGCCTATGTTGACCAAAAAAAAAAAAAACCCAAATCGGTTTGAAAATCAATTCCAGGAGAGCGCAAACAAAATTGTGTCAAAAAACGCATGTTTTTTCGGTAACAACCTCTCAGATTCAGATCGACAATATTAGGACTTCACTCACTATTGAGAGATGTCCTAAGAAATAACTACACAAAAAAGGTCCTAATTTGTTACGAAGTCGTAAGTACTTACACCAAATGATTTAAAACAATAGTGAGGCATTGTTGACAACCGTACAGGTACAGGTGTCAATCCGCAGTTCAGAAGGAAATTTCAGAAGTTGCGATAATCATATTATTTCTCATCTTTAACGATTGTTGTTAAGTAAGGAGCGTGAACGATTTCGTATAGCTCAGGCCTGTTCAGTAAAACTCACAAATACAACATGCTTATCAGATTTCCTTTCGGAACACTGATGCCCAATTTTTGACGTGTGGAAACCCCAATGAGGTACCGATTGGCTGTTAGGATCAATCATTGATAAAACCCAGCTACTTTGAGACACCGTTCCTTGTTTCGGCGGCCAGAAGTGACACCTGTGCTCCTACCTAAATGGTTTATTCGTGAATTCCTAGCATACTGCCTTGTCACTCAGAACATGTCCTCGAAAAAGAGGTTAGACTACGGCGAGAGGGATAACCCTTTAGCGTAGGTAGACTTATTCCTAATTTACTCTGACAGCCCCGTGATATTGAGGGTTTGAAATATTCACGGCCTACACGGAGCTCGAGTTGTAGCTGTACACGAAGGAGAATGGTGGATTCCCTTATCAAGCTGGGAACTCTGTCTATTCATGGATCAATGGTCATACATCAGCATTACAGTTTTGTGAAAGTAAATAGTATTCTTATGAATTGATTTATTGTACCTTCCCAAGATTCCGTTGCGAAATGCTGGCTACCATTTACTATGCATGATTCCATGATTTGGAGGGAATGATATTTTTCTTCAAGATTACCACGCAACAGGTACTCGCATAACTTGAGGAGAAACTACACTTTCTGCATGAACTCAACGATCTAGTAAACCTTATGCCGTAACATTTTCGTTCTCACGATAGTTCAAGTAGTTGGTAACGTTGCGATTCTAATAAAAAACATCTGGTGGCTAATCTTCAAGTCGTACCTTAGAAAAAATAGTTGTGGATCTGTAAGGCTCGTCTTTAGTCGTAGGTGCTAACCTGGCTACGTGTGGCTGCCAGCGCTATGTAACAGTTCAAACTAATTGTTATAGATCCGAGATGCGCTGACAACTAATATAGTTGAATAGTTGTATGCTTCAACTAAAAGTTAAAAAAATGTAAACCAACTCAGCTCAACTAAACTAGTTCAGTTTTCCTTCTCGACTGAAACTAATGCCATAACTAACAACTAATTTGGTTGAATTGAGTTTAAAACTACTAGTCATTAGTTGTACATTTAATTCAACTACATGTGATAGCGCCCTCCACCGAGAGTTTACAATGTTCCTGAGACGAATGGCGCACAAACTGAGGGCAAAACCTCAGGTGTTGGGATGGGTTTACATAAAAATTCAGATCGGGTTAAGTCTACCCTCTCCCCTGTGTGCCAATAAATGAGAAACCCATCAGGAAATTATGCTAACGGAGATCTTTTTATTTATAAGCAAATTATTCCTTCACCGGGTGGCAGGGAGTGGGTAGGTACCTATGAAAAAACTGGAAGGTAGCTTGTTCTGAATTTTGATATTGATATTGATAAAAATTTATTTTGCCTGAGGGTTAATCTAAAACGTTGCCCGACACGGCCAGATGTCACGATGATTTTATATCTAAGTAATGGTTTTTTATGTAGGTAGGTACAACTAATCCATATCTAGATAAAAACGGAAGATGAATACCTATAGGTAATATGATTCGGTGAAGTTCCTTCATTGCATTTTGAGTGAGTAATAAGTTATCTCATTCTCCATCGTTCATGATCGTTTGTAGGTACTTGATAATACACACATAATATCCAATAACTTTACTGGTGCTGATCTTCATTTTCCGGACACTGCTGAACTCCGTAGGCAAAATTGTTCATAGATATAACTTGTTTGTTTGGAACGATTTATTACGGATATTATCAATTATTCCCTTATTGAAGGGTCATTTCGGGAGAACTCCAGGCCTACCCTCGTGTGATTTGTACCTTCCTAGAAACACGTAGGTAGGTACCTACCTGCATTTTATCGTCTGAGAAATCCAAATCCCTATCTCCAGTAAATCCGGAATCAGAATCTATTTCACAATAATGTATTATTTGAATGAATGATTCGCGAAACTGGCACAGAGATGGGAATGGAAATAGTACATAATACGAAAATTCAATATAGCTGCCAGCAAATCAGAGTTTGACTAGGTAGTTAAATTATAACTAGAGCCTCGAATCTATAGTCGAAGATAATCACTGATTAGGGATAGTTAGCTGCTAAAGTGAATTGATAAACGGGTATGTATACTCCTCGTGAGTTTATTGTACTCGTACATGTTAGAATGAGTAACCAGGAGAGAGACAATCAGAGATTTGACTTAGTCAGGCATCAATCAGGCTTCCAAATGTGATTGATAAACCGGTCCTCATAGTATCAGAAAAGCTGCTATATTTCTTGTGAAGTCTTGCAATGCTCTTAGTACAAAGTTAGATTTCTAACACAAACATCCCTTTCTAACATTTGTGAGGCAGACAAAAAATCCGCTCTTCGATAGGTAGATATGGCGATTACCCCCATTGTTCCAGATGGACATGCATTGGTGGACCCTGTCCAAGAAGCACCCATCAAAATGAATTACTTTTAATTAACTAATTTATTTTATCAACAGTAATTCAATGAATTATCTACTGTTTGATCACAAGAATTTGTTCGAACAAACGTAGCTTCTATCTTGATAAAATTTTAAGAAGAAAAATACTGATGCTTTGAAAATGAAAAAATTAAGTGTTTCTTAGGCATTGCGTTCATCGAACGAGGGCTCACAAACGCTCTACCTATCAATTGTATGTCACTTCACAGAACTTCTAGTTATACAATACCGCATGACTGAGCAGTCGTGGTGGCAACGCATAATCAACTAGCCGCATTGAGTCGGTTCTGTGGTTGATCGTTCTCAGCACTTTCAAAAGAGCGATTTTCAGAGCCGGTTTTAATAATTAATGAAATTTTGAATTTCATACTGGAATAGGACATTACGGTTAGGTAATAGTTACTTGTTCGAAATTTCTGGTTCGAAAATCACTATTTCGAAATTCCGTGACGTACCTACTATAGTCAACTATTGTGGTGAACCAGACAGTTTTGTGATTGAGGGAATTTCGAGATGGAAAAAATCCAACAAGGTTGTTAATGAGGTCGGCTTACATTCGAAGTCAATACAAGTAAAGTTATATTTGAATGTTAGTGTTGTGGGTTCATCCATGCGGACCTACAACAACAGAAGTCAGTTAGACTAAAATATGGGGAAGGACTTCAATGAAAATGTCCGTATCATCTACTGATGTGAGTTCGTTTACCTTATTTTAAAAATGTTGTCTTTTTTTGTGCATGATATTTTTGTAAGATTCGCCATACTTACCCGGTGTGTCCTACATTCGATGTTATAAAATGTAGTCGAAAAACTTGAACATCACTCCTTCCACCTGTTACCACCTGGCTACCAAGAAATAATGTAGAGAAGATATGTTTCACTGGAACTATTTCACATCTGTCAAGTCTTGAGGGAGCGAGGAGAGGGGGAAAATGTGACCTTTGCTATTAAGTTGCTAATAATCTATGCGAAATAAATTGTTTCTGCCTTTAAACTGTTGACGCACAAGTTTCCATCATTGATGAGTTTTCATCAACCCATTGATAGTCGCGAGGGCCACCTCCTTTTTCAGGCGGTTCGGTTAGGTATTCTTCATTTATATACCTACCTAAATAACGGGTGTTGCCGGTACCCTCGTCATCTGCTGCAACCTGCCTCTTAAAGACAGTTGAAATATTGACGAAGTCACTTTGGATCGGTGTCAAAACCTCCAAGTAAGCAGGTTTTAATTCTTGATAAGATTTATCAAGCGTACTATGCAACTAATAACACAAGAATACAACTAAGATAGTTACCAAATATCGCTGTTTATATAATAAAGAGAGAGTGAGGCACTCATAGAACCAAAACAAGCCTATTCATATTTCAAAATAGGTTGAATGATGGAAACCCACCAATTTCCCCCAAACCCATCAATTTCAAATTCAATATATATATATATGCATATCAAATTTCGCACATATCCCTAAAATGTGTGCGGACGTAATAGACAGCTGAATCTTTCGGACAGTGCTTTGTAATTCACGATAGGTACGGGCGTTTAAAATAGCTCATAACTTATGATAATAAAATAGATAACGGACGAAATCAAAACTGATGGGGGATTCCGGTGAATCGGAATTTTGAATTTTCGACTTCAAATTCGGTTGGTCGCGAAGGTTGCCCCTACCGGCGGACGCGGGGTGGGTGACGTCATCCGTACCTTTTTTACTGCACTCGTTTTCGCTCACTTCCAATCATCGGATACCCTACATATAGCACCTTTCCGGAAAGCTCTCACAGAAATCCGTCGGTTTAACAAATAAAATAGAACAGCCGGAATTGCCCATTCTATTACCTTCAAGTTTCTAACCTAAAAAATACCTTAAACTGCTTCAAGAGCTTGACGTTATGCTTCTTCGTACCTACTGACTTTCATTATGTCTGATTACTGATTTTACACCCACAAAAGTATCATTCCCGTCCGATTTCGTCAACGTCCGTCAATCAGTAACGAAAGGTATGTACTTACGATATAGTGGGAATATGATGAACCTGAATGGATAAAATAGGAAAAACTAGAATGGATCGATGAACTAAAACCGATGAATACCTAACCCTACCTAATAAATGCTTTCATAATATGGTTCCCACGCATCTTCACCTCTCATGAGCTTCCCACTTGGAAGACTCCAATATTCCCCCGGGGTGAACATTTACCGAAGTAGTGCGTTCACACTTAGACCCTTCCCTGTGGAATGAACTATTTTTACCGAAACGAATTTCTGTCGGCAACAACGCCAGGCATTTGATTGGGTCGCTCCTGGAATTCTTGACTGGCCTCCCACCACATGAAGCGGAAGAGGTCATCCTTATAGAACCGGGGGTCGATGAAAATGTTTAAGCGAGACACGCATGACATCCTGGAATCACTCGTCCTTCATAGCCATCCATTTTGTAAGCCACGTATGAGTTTAAAGATGGCAATACGATTCCCAGCATTCCTAACAGAATTATGCGTGTGCATCGTTTCGCATTACATGAGCATGTGTGGATTTTTAATTAAAGACATTTAAAAAAAGTATGGAAATCCTACAAGTTGAATTACCTACCTAATTCACAAATTTTATATTCACAAAAAACAGCATAATTGAATAATTGAAAGAAGAGTCACTTGTACCGAACTTCAGAAATGCCCTCACTAATTGATGATGCGAATGGTCACCAAATTACTCGGCGGCGGATGGTTTCAAAAATTTTATGGTTTATGAAATGTCTACGTTTAAAAGTAGTACCCATTTTGGGAATACGATAACGTCAAAACCTGATAGTTTTGACTGGGCAGTCACAAAATCATTCAGACGTATCTCACTGCTCCGATTTTGAGTTCATATTAATTTAATTAACATATTACGTACCAAGATATTGAGGAATTTCGGGACTCTACGTAATGTACAGGTGATAGGGGGTTTATGTGGTGATATCATAGTATATCATACCATCAAATCGCAACTATACCATTACTATATGCTATTTACTATTTGAACTATTTATATCATTTTTCCCGGAAAAATGATATAAATAGTTCAAATAGTAAATAGCTACACAAAATAATTCGGGTCACCTTCCTCGGCATTGTAAACTACGATTAAATTCGTATTTCATTGGTCGTTAAGTAAAGATTACTGACCTTAAGGCCCAACGACCCGAGAAACCCCCAACCCAGTGGGTTAAAGTAGTTTCCTCTTCATTAAAGTTGATCTACAATCTTATTTGTCCTTTGATGTTAAACCATAGGAATCCCCTGGACTGTGGCCGTTCATCTTGTTATCCACTTTCTGGAACATCCTTTCACTGGACTGCCGCTCGCAAGGAAGTACTTCAACACATTAGTAAATGCCAAACCCACTCTCAAAGTAGGGGGGCAACCTTTTAGATTAATGCAATACTACGAGGCAAGAAATCCTGGCTATGCGGAAATTCGATTACCTATTGACATGCGATAAGCACTGTGTTTGGACGCTGTTAAGATTTACGGGTTTTTTTACCTTGTCACGCAAAATGGTATTAATTTCTAACAGTACCTTTACATCACACGTGATTTGATATACGTGTAGATTTGGATTCAGTCTATATGAGCGCAATTCCATATGTGATCTGTTGTTGTGTGATCTGCTACGTTTATTATTGGATAGATTGGGGTACCTATGTTTGTCTTTCTAGAAGGTGTGAGCGCAGCGAGCTTCCAGGTCACTGATCTACGCAAAAGATAGTATGTATGCATAATAAATAGAATAGCCTAAAAACAATAAAGGGGAAATCAAATCTCGACCGCTACTCTCTAGGGAGGGCTGACTGAAACGTAGACACTCCAATAATTACGAAGGGTTGACTCGTACGGAGTTGGTTTCCCTGAAGTTGAGTAATGGGATCACACATTTCAAATAAGTTTTGTAGAGCACCGAACTCACATAGGGATTGGAAATACGGCACAGCGTCGCGTCGCCGCTCGGAGCGTAGGTGGCCTCCCATTGCGGAGGATGACGTCCACATTTCAACAGACAATCACAATACACTACATTCGAACGAGGTAAAGAGATTAATTTGTGTGCGTGCATTTTTCATTTTCTTCAGGTCACTAGAAAACAATTTTTCGCAACGTGAGAAAGACACGCAACTAGTCATCAGTTCCAAAAATGAAGCTAAATGTCCGCAGTGCTCATAGGTCTTACATCTTGTTATATACACTCTCATACAATTATACTCCTGTCCCATGAACCTTTTTCTTCCGTTGTTGTCAAGCCCAATAAATAAGTCCTGGGGTCCCGCTGCTGTCAGAGTAATCAAATTACACCGGTCCCGCCAACCATAGGAGAAACATTTGGGACATCTTTTATTTCTGCTGGAAGTGTAAGACACTTCCTTACCTCTCCCTCTTGTCCCAGTGTAGTGCTCTAGCCATTTAATTATTGAAATTCCCTCGGTGCCCGCTCTTCTATTCTTTTCCATCGCCACTGCATCCCCCGACGTTCTAAATTCAACCCTAAGAACCTCCAACTGAATGAAGGCTTTCATCACTGCCACCAGTTTTGAGAGAAAGATTTTACAATGTCTGTTTTAAATTGGGAAACTTTTCGTCGGGCTCTGAATTATAAACCAAACGTTTGCCATTCACTCAATAACCAGTTATGAACGACATAACAACTTTGTAGAGTAAAGTATTGAAAATTAAACAACTATAGGAACTATACGAATAGGAACTATAGGAACAATACAGAGTAGGTATATAGTGGGTAAAAAAATTGGAAAGGATTGGTTTCATTTTAAAAGCACCATTTACACATAGCATTTTAGCACACTCGGTTTGACATGTGTTCAAGAGGGGTACCTATGCACTCTGGTGAGCAAATGCTCAACTTTTTCAATATTCTTTAACCACACGCTTTTCATATTCAATGTAGGTACCTTTTATGTAGTTATACGTTTAACTGTCAAGCAAGTCTACCTTTAGATGCGTTACGTATATAATAATGATTAATGAGATATTATCAGTATTATTATTAATTTAAGTAGGTATACAAATAAAAGTGCATCAATACACACTAGCGTGTAGCAATAATGTGAGATCCAAAAGCTAATATTACCATTCCATATACATACAAGAAATATGTGCATGTACCCAATGTCCGCAACATGAGGATTATTAACCACTAGTCCAATCGTGATGAATGAAAAAATGATTAATAATCATCAAGAGGTCGATCCTCAACTCCTTTCATCAAAATTTGAGTGAGATGGATCTATTAGTTCTTCAAAAAATTATGATTTCTCAAGATTCCGTGTTTGCGTATGCGCGAAGGATAGTGATACGCAATGGAATTGATAATCGACCCATCTAACTCATGCAACCCCTGGAAATCTCACCAAAATTAGATGACAATGGTGGAGGTTATACATGTAGAAAGTATTTCAATTTGCAGACCGCAGCGGCTACCGTTGATCCGATTACGGTGAAATTCATATGGGACCTCTTTGCCTTAACCCGCATTCAAGATCTCTGCCTCTTACCTTAAATGACAGCCTATCAGACCACAACTGGGCCGGCTAAGCACCTGTGTTTGTACGTATCTATGCAGAACAGGAATCTGCCGCCCACCGCAGCCGCCATAGTCTTTCCTATCCATTCACCTTGTACCACGAATGTAAGTGTATGAGAGGAGAAACCTTCCTGAGCTTGCGAAAACTTGAGCTACAACATAGTCAGACCAATAAATGAATTAAAATCACGGAGAACCATGATAGTTCGTGACTAATATACTACATGCCCCCTTCTGCCATTATGCCTGCCTGAAAAACGACGACATTCAATTATTTTCACACCTAACCTATATTTATTGTAACCTAGCAATGCAATGTTTCTTGGTATATGCCAGTTCCGTTTTCCATGGTTTCTTATCTTTCTGAGTACCTCCTAGTTCACTGGAAATGGGGGGTTCACAATCGCTATTAGCAGAGGAAGCAAACAATAATGAAGTATGGCTGCCGTAAGGTTGTAGGTGGTAGGCTAAGCCTACATAAAAACACCTACGTTATATCTAAGTACTTTTCCCTGTTCCTTCTTAGGCTTATTGATGGTGGCACATAGAAGAACTGCCTCATTTTTTCGCCACTCAAACTGAGAAAGGAATACGTTTGACGTCGCTTTAGGGACTTGAGGTGACCTGAAGTTAATCTCCTCCGGTGACAAGTTGATCCTGCGACAGACAAACTGTCGCAACAGCTGTCCGGGCTTAACCTTCACTCTTCCATCCCTCTGATGGTTCTTCTGAAAACAACATCTCTTCTCTCTAGCTATCTCTAATGACCAGGTTGAAGTTCACAACAAAAACCTTCTTTTATATACTGGCGGATCCAAATGATACTCATGATATCAGAACCGTACGACCTTTCTCGGGGGGAGATCTGAGAAACCAGCTAAGTTCATTGATTTACCTGAGTCAGCCGTTTCTAAAAGCCGGTAATTCGAGTTTTAGTGAAATTAAGAAAGCGCGAAAAGCTGATAGCCAGTGATGCAAGTGAGTTGAAGCTACAATCTTTTCTAAAAAATCACAAAGAAAATAATGACTTTGCCTGCAAAAACTCGATAACGTCACTTAAGCAGAATAAGTGATTTCAAATTTAAATGTGGAAATATCGGGTTTTGGCACCTTAGTGGGTTTTTTGCGACATTACATTCTCTGCGTTCAGGCAGCCATTCTGCCAATCCCTCAACATTTTTGCGGTATTGAGGGTTTGGGGGTTATGGGTGATTTCGCAGATTAAGGATTGTTATTAACTGTCATTGTTCCTTATTTCTTGAAAAAAACTTCATTCCATTACATTATAAAACACGCTTTTTTTCAAAATATGTACTATGTATGTCAGTGGAGACATGTAGTCATACATTTTCCTATTTTTATTATTCCCCCAACGATATTCCTACACGGTATCATCACGAGGAGAGTACAAAACAAGTTGGGTGTGGCACATAGCTTCCTCGGATCATTGAGTCGTGAGAAATTGATGTTGGATTTATCGTTTACGCATGCGCAGAGGCTACTGTTGGTCGGCTGGTAATGAATTTCATAGGGGACCATCTAGGGCCTACCCGGCGTAATCCCTGAAAATTTCATCAAAATCGGATGAAAATTGTGGAACTTACGCGTGTTGCAAGGATTCCGGGACACACAGACCGACAGACAGACGAAACTAAAATTGTTCAGGAAAGTCTAAAACGTAAAAAGCGAGTTGAAATTTTGATTTTGGAGGTAAACAATAATTGTTCACCTCCCAAAAGTGAGAACAATGCTTCCGCCATCTTGGTAGACACGGAAGCAAAAATGGGATCCCACTGACGGAAACTCTGATACACTAGACAAAACCCGTGCAGACTGTCACTAAAAGTCTTTTACATGATCATTTAGGTTCTCATGCATCAGGTATTCAACATGAATAAAATATAATGTTGCCTGACAATGGGGCAATAAATGAGGAATGGGCACGGAATTTGCTCTTTTGACCTCAGAAGCGGATTCAGCTCCCTTGAATACCCTTGTATCCCAATTTTCAGCTCCAAAATTCAAGTAGTTTGGCTGGAATGTGCTATAGGAAAATTCGACCCCTTGGAGTACTCCAAAAATTCTGGCTAACTAACACACCACCACCACTTTTGATATTATCGACATTTTAAAATTTTTTTTGGATTTTTTATCTCGATTCCTCGGTCAGATATCGTCAGATATCGGGTTTAAATGTTGAGACTCTTAAAACCTTGTCAGAATTGAAGCTGAGGCCATTCTGAACCCAACGACACCCGTAACTCAAATTTTTCAAATGATGGATTTAACGGCTTTTGGAAATCAGCGACGATCGTTTTTGTCAGGACGATTTTCTCTCACTACACGTTCAATTATGGTTATGAAACGGTGCTGGTTTTGGTTTGGAACGGTTTTTGCACAAGCGATAAGCATCCTGGTATAGTGTGCGTATTCAAGTAATTAAACCAAACATAGCGTTGTATTGCCCAAAGCATGAAAAATGTTGCTCACATATTTATGTGGGTTACAAGTGTAGGTAGTGGACCAATGAGCGAAACGAGCGGGTAAGTTCATTATTCATTCGCACAACATTTGCAAGCTGGTGGTTCACCAACGACATGTATCCCAGGTGGGCCCTAAAACATTGACTCCGTCATTATCAATGGCAAACAGAAATGTAGTGGTGCTTGTATATACATCAGAACATGCTAATTTTTTCGATCCATTCTTTATACAGAACGTAGAGACAACGCAAACGGAGACCTAACCCTATGGAATGGAGGGAAATTATGTCACAGGCTAAATATCGGGGACGAATAACGAGGAAATTTCCATAAATCGGTACTTCCCATTAACGAACTCTGAAACCCACCGATTGGGACAGAGAATATTCATGGAGTAATATAATGGAGGTGTAGGATCCTTTTCGACGTAGGTTGAAAAGTTTTCGTTTTCACTCTCTCTCCCATCTGGTTACTTTTGCCCTTTCATCTACTTGTACAGCTACGATTTTGCTTCACCTTCAACGAAAGCGCCTACCAAGCTCTCCGCTCCGATAGCAGCTTCTCTGCACCTTTGAGTTCCACCCTTAATAACCTCATCTTTACAATAACTCTCGTTATTCTTTCTTTCCCTTCCCCCTCACAATAATATGAAAGACAGGCACCGCCTCTCAGGCACCGCTGCTCGAACAACAGCTCAGAAATTGTTCATTCACGAATGGTTTCTGAGCATCTTTCAATGGGCTCATCACTAGAATTGGAGATGAGCATCATTGTGACTAACATCATAGGTACTGTAACCTTTTCACAAATCTCAAACCAAGTTATCTAGGCACAATGGGTATTACCACGGATTTCATGCCCAATTTTTGGGAGCGGCCGTCATAGTGTTGGCCGGGGCCTTATGTCTTTATTTTCACACTTATTAGACAATCTTCATTGTACTGATGTAAAAATGACCGATTTTACCATCTCTACCAGCCTGAACAAGAAACACTGTCGAAAACAATTCGAAATTTTAAGGGTGCGCGCACGCCCGGCTCGAGAACGGCCTCAACGATGCCCCGACGCAGCTCAAAATCCTTTTTATTATTGTTCACGTTTTTGATTTCGAAAATTAAACGATTTGCGTACGTTGTACGATCATTATTACGTACTTTACGATTTTAATCATAATTTTAAGTTTATCC
>JAEMON010000001.1:48464387-48478759 GCA_030264115.1 Lygus lineolaris | reverse complement strand
TATCACTAATCCATCCGATTAATTTGATGGATGTTTAAAAATCCGTCTTTGTGAATAATATGAATGCAGCTATAAAATCTGACCAAAATAGGTCAAGACTACAGCATGTTCCATGCTAAAATCTGACTTCAAATTTACCTACCGTTATGAAAAGTTTGTGGGATAAACCTCGGGTGGAACAGGATTTTTGATCCGAATATTATTTGCTTTCTACGTCAATAATTCTCAAATGGGAAAAGTTGATTGTACTTACGGCGGACGGACGGCGTTTCGATTTATTAGGTAGGTACTACACATAAATAAAAGTAATAAGTACTGTTGAACTTATCATCATTATACTCATTATTCTTCCGCACGAGTTTTTTAAGGCTCTTGTATTTTAGTTGAAGCTGTTCAGTTGTTCTAGGAACAAGAAGGCCGAAACTATTAATAATGCGGAAGTCAACTCTTTCCAAATCGCCTCCTTTTCCTTCCACATAACTACATCAGTCTTCTTATTTTCAATCACATCTTTCCTTTTCATCACTTGTTCCACCATTTCAGAAATTCACATTTCTTTTCCTTTTTTGTGAACCCATTGGGAAAACTCGGTGGCGAACGGCGAAACTGATAAGTAATAAATTCAAATTCGACTGCACTGGAAGCTCAACACAAAACAAGGCGCGCCCGCCCATTTGCGGTGTAATGGGGGGAAATCCCGTCTAGGGCCAACCATTGTGAAGCTAACCTAGGGATAACTAACTCCCACCGTTGAAGAGATGGTGAAATGGAACTGACGCTAACTCGGAGATTCCCTTAACTCTGAGAGTTAGCTATCTCGGACTTTAACTCGAACATGGTGAAATCCACCATAAGTCCAATTGACTGGAGGGAATTCACCGGACTAGAAAATAGAAAAAACTTTTCATCAATTAAAGTGAACCAGATCAAGATAAGGTATCTCCAGGTTCCTTAGTTCTATCAAGTTACTGGAGGGAATTTATCTGAACAGAGAACTAACTGACCAACATTGAATTATTTACCGTATTATTATGAACCGTATTATAGAGACACATGATCTTGGTTCCTCGCCGAGAGAATACAAGCATGCACTACTGTACTTATGGAAAATCCCTATTAGACAAGGTTGCGAAATGAACAGTTCAAAGTGGGAGGCAACTAGTTGGAGGGACTAGGTACGTCTTTGGGCTCGGATATATTCCAGTACAAAATACTATGGAGCGTCAGGCTCCCGCTCTAATGAGCCTTTGAGGGAAGCTCCCACTCACACTGATTTCACTGGCAGGAATAATAATAACATCAGCGCATAATTAGAACGATATTCCTCTGGAGCTGGCTAGGCTCTCAAAAAACTCTCATAGGAGGATAGCAGAGGGTGAAAAGCTCCCAGTTAAGGGATAGGTGCTCCCACTTAAAGAGTTAGGGGGGTCACTTGCTCACTATAAGGGGTAAAGTTTCTCCCATTCAAGGGGTAAGGTTGTGCAGTAATTCCACCAGCCGACTACACAATGGATATGTGGTGCATCAAACCTTATCAAGAGCTAGTCTTCCAAGAGGAGGTATTGCTCTCCAAGAAGAGGTATTGCTCACTAGAGAACTGGTGGTTGAATGACATCTTGTCCCCACCTGCAAAGTTCCTTATATAGGCCTATTCTCCCTCTCCGGTTCTCTCCTCATCAGTTGCAAGGGAGGGGAGTACCTTCCAGTGGGAGGAATCTTTCTCCTCCACAGAAAGGAGTGGGGGTGAACAGGACGGCTCTGAGGGCTGATGTAAGAAATTTTTTTTGGGGGCTGAGGTTTACGCCTCCCACCACCTGAGTGCTACGAGCTCTATTTGGAACGCCCTTCCTTTTGAGAAAAACTCTATTCTGGTTCTAGAAGAAAAAAAGAATTTGGAGCAACAAACATTTGGTTTTGATTGAGTATACGTGTGAAAATGAATGACGCCTTCCAAAACGAAGTTGACATCAAGCAATTTCAACTCATTAAAGACTTTATCCTCATCGATACAGAGGGAAACGTTATAATTATCGTCCTAAAAATAATATCCAACAAAACGAAATTAAAAAAAAAAGTATTATCTACTATAAATTTATAACAGACATAGGTACTTAACATAGATTTCTACAAAAACATTATATCTGAACTGTTTGAAAACATGAAAACATCTCTATATTTGTCGGAATTCAATGTGAGACCCTTGAAAAGGTCTCAAGATTCAGCCAGAAGAGGAGTGGGGGGTGGGAATGTGGTTAATCTGGGTTTTTGGTCAATTTGCCACCAATCATTATTCAAATTGTGTACAACTATAGGAGAACCAAAGTCTTTCAATCAATCTAACCTGCATTATAGCCCCTGATTACGTTCTCAACTCTGGACCCAGAGGGGAGTTGCGGGGGTTGGGGTACATCCAGATTTCTGGGTACCACCTCACCCCGACAAACATAATACAAACTGAACGAAACTATTGTATAACTCTATATCAGTACAATACAATGGATTACCCTTGAAAAATGCTCATCTTTGAGCTGAAAAGGGTGTTTAGGGGGAGAGGGGGGGGGGGGGGTTTAGGGAGGGGTGTTGGGGTTTAGGGGGGATAAATCTGGGTTACCTTACCATCTTGCCCCCTTGCATGATCCAAACTGTGTGGAACTACGAAATCTCTTTGAAACACCCGGTTGAGGGATGCTCAAACTTTCTCATAGGAATTTTTTTGGGGTAAAAGGTGCTGGGGCATTCGGATTTTCCGCCCTAATAAAAATCCAAAAAGGGGAAACTTGAAGTCACTTTCATGAAGAGCCATTGTGATGGAGTGTGGTGGGGAAGAATGGAAATTTGCACTTTTTACTGCAGAAAATGGTTACTACCCCCAAATAGAGCTTGAATGCATGCTAAATATAAAGAAAAAAAGTGTACTAATTTTCTATTTGGAAAAACATCAACAAGGTTACATCGAACTCACGTCCAACATAACATAATATATATGCGAATAATATGCGTATAATATTACGGCATGCCTTTG
This sequence comes from Lygus lineolaris, assembly GCA_030264115.1. Taxonomy (NCBI): domain Eukaryota; kingdom Metazoa; phylum Arthropoda; class Insecta; order Hemiptera; family Miridae; genus Lygus; species Lygus lineolaris. The sequence goes on along the minus strand of JAEMON010000001.1, from coordinate 48,475,737 downwards.
AGAGGAGACTTTTGAGAATGGCAAGACTGCAGGACCTTGTGTTATACCAGCCGAGTTTTGTATTATTAAATCATTATTATTGGATTTGCCTTGGGTTCGCCAATTAAGTGCCCCAACACCCTAGTGGTCTCGGACTAACCAATTTTGCTCTTACGAGCCGGTAATTTTTTTAAAATCTCTCCCACAGGTGTGGTTTTGCGGGGGCAAGTAAACGAGTAATGATGAGTTTTTATTTGTTAAACGTTGTTCCCAAATTATTCATCCAACTTATGTTTACGGCGTAAACTTCACGCACATGCATGGTCAACAAAGTAACGTAAATGAAAAACCAAATGTATTTTGGTCTGATGCGATCTACCTTTCTGGTCCTATGACTTCTGTAATGCCTTTTGTTTAGGCCTCTAAAAGGAAATAAATCTACTCTATTTTATTCTATTCCAACTATGAGTACATGAATATCCATACACCACTCAAGTTTCAGAGGTACCTCAGTAACGTTAAGCATTCCTTTTCGAAATAAGATGGTCATAGCTACCTGAAACATCAATTATTTATATAATTAAATTATTAATTAATTATGAAGCTTTGTCCTTGTCTGGTTGGCGACATATGTTTTGGGACTTGGATAAGTATATGTATAAGATTGGACCAATATGATTATATTTTGTAACCACGTTCATATAGGATGAAAAATCACATCGAATGAAACTTTTGCATACACTTTAAGAGCACAATTGCCTTCTCACACCCGATGCACAAACGTGAATTTCCTGAAACCCCGGTTTCTCAGTTCTTAATTGACCGATTTCGCTCAAATGTGAAGAGTAGTTGGGGGATGACCTATGAATTTCACCACGGTAGCTACTGCGCATGCGCAAAGTTGAAGTCAAACGGTAGCAAGCTACACTGCCTACCCAACTTCTCAGACATTTTTTTAACGAGCAAGCTAGGATTCCACATCCGAGTAAATCTTGATGTTGGGTTTGCAAAACCTCTAGCAGATGTGAGTTAAAGAAGCTTACGTCTCACAAATTTTTAAATACCGAGTAATAATTTAATCCATTGACGATTCCCTTGCGAGAAAATAATTGCGAGGGAAAAGATTGTCAAATCCGCTTATAATTCTTTGAAACCCCGTTGATTTCATTAGGCAAAAAGTATTCATAATTAAGGGAAATTATAAAAACAATTAACTGTTCATTAATTACTGACAAAACGAAACTTTTTCACAGCTTTTTTTTTCATCCTTTGTTCTTTTGGTAAATTTGACGAACTAACAAGACAACAGATAACAGTCTTGGGGTCGCCAATTTGGATCCAATTTTTTCCGGTGGTACTACATTTGAGAGAAAAAAGAACCCATGTCCAAACGTTAGTCCAAGAGTCCTCCAGAACCAAATTAAAAAACATCTGAACCTTGACAGTAAATTGTAATTTGGCTATTTCCCTTCATTTTTCAATAAATAATATTTTTCACTGTTCAGTGCTCTGTTCGTTTCCATTGGAGTATACATACATACATATTATGTACATTATGTATGTAATCTACATATTTCTTCAAGCAACCAACTACAGTAATGTACATAATATACATACATACATATGCACTACATAAAAACTATTGTTTTTATTTCCTGTACTATATTCCAGAACTGTATTTTTAATTATGGGTCTAAGCGGCATTTCTGGGTTATGTTCGCAAATCCGAACAAATCGGTAGTCCGAACTACATATGGTCCCAATTGGTTCGGATTTTTGACGCTCTACTGTACCACAAATATTTTCACAATTAGTCACATTCGATGAAATCGAGAAATTCATCCTTCCCTTCCACATCCCTCTGCGACAGTTCTTCCAGAATCATAACCATATCCCCTGATTAGATAAACGCTCAGCCCTGGGCAGAAGAGTGGGTACCTCAGTATTAGTGTTAAACCGCAGAAAGGTAACGAAATTATGCAGGAGAAGACAAATGATTTACAGATTGTAGGCATAACAAATACCTCGCTGTACTTTTCTTTGAAAATTCGCTGAAATTAGAATCCTAAATTACTTCACTACTACCATTCACATACTTGTGAACCGTAGAATAAAAATATTGCAAGAAAATTAGGATATTTGCTTACATTTTCAATGAGGGGCGTCGTAAAAAAGGGACATAGGCTCTCGTGTGCGGAGTTTCCCCGCGAACCTTCGCACTTTGGCGACTTTGAGGGGCACTCACGGACTGGAGGGAGGACTACGGCACTCGACTCAGGTGCCATTTGGAGAAGGGGTCTCTAATTGAGGAATACATGACCTCTCCTGCACTGTTTTCAATAGTCTGGAACATATTAACCGCTCTAATTCAAGAATGCGAGGATTCCCCGCTGGGGCGAGCGGATGAATCAGGATATAAAATCCATCTAGCAGGATATAAAACAAGGTGGTGGTGGTACATATTTTTTATTCGATTGACACTACAGTCAATATAATATTATTTTTCAACCAAACGCGATACTACGGGCTATGGTTCGTGTACATGTATACATTTACTGGAACCATACAGTAGCCCCCAGTGACCATACAGTAACTCTTTCAGCGAATTTTCGAAGAACACTAGGTACATTCGGAATCAGCTTGAAATTTCTTATCACCCACCAAATCGGTCAAAATTATCCTTCGAAAAGTACCAAGTAGGTCCACCGAGTACAGGTCGTACCAGTAATGTCACTTGCCACCCACATTTATTGACTCAGGCACATTCACTACCTGACAACACATCCAATGCTCCATCAATGTTTTTCCATGAAGTGGACAAAAACTGTCCGTTTTTTTTTTTTTTCTTTTCATTTTTCTGTTCAGTTGTGCACAAGTTTCTAAGATTTCGTTTTGCGTACAGTAAGTAGGTATCTATCAGGTCTTCACATGCATAGGTATTGATGTGACCCGAGAACGATCGACGCAGAAAAGTCGACTGAGCTAAGAGAGAAATGCGTGAAATTGGAGAATCAATCAGTTCTCACAGCGACTAAATCAAATAACTCATGAATAAATATGAACGCTTTCCTTGAAATTAGTAAAGTTGGAACAGCGCAGCGCTCTCGACTACAAATGTCGTGCTGCTCAATATTGAAGATAATTCTACGGAATCATATCAGAAGTTTGTCAAGGGGATCTCATCATCATTTTAATCTTGTATTGGGGTCAATGATGGTATAAAAATAAGAGAATAAATAATGATTGTAAACAAGAGTAGAAGAAAGTGCTGTGTAAAAAATCGTAATTATTTAGAAAATTGAAGTTATTACACGAGGGAGGAATAGTCGGCTACATGTTAGTTTATAGATGAGTATTCAGCCAGAGTAGAGACTTCCACACAATTCACATTACATTCTTTATTCTCCACAGGACTCTTCGGGTCTCAGGTCAAGTCTTTACTCTGGCTGAATCCTGACAATACTCATCTATACAAAATTGAAGTTAAAGTCAGGGAAGGTAAGGTATTTTTTAAAATTTAAGTACAGTTTTTTAAAGTACAGTTTTTCGTTGGTTTCCATGCCATCAATTGAAAATTTCGTTTAATTTAGTTTTATATCATGGAAAAGGATGTGAATGTGATGCTGTGAAATTACAAAAATGCTGTTGGCAAAATGATTAAATATGAGTAGGTACCTATTTTATTCCCAATTGTCTTGGTAAAAAAAAACATTGTTATGTTTTGACATTGAAATACAAAAAAATATTATTATTACTGTCGTTGCTTTTATGATGCTCATCTATACACATTCTCATCCAAGGTATCCGCTAGGACACCGCATCTTCATCCCAAGGTATCCTCTTGGGTACTGCATCGCGACACCCTCCATCCCAAGGTTTCCACAAAGATAACATACACAGATGTATCCGTATTTTTTGATCCTGGGGCTGATTTGACCTCTTTTTTCTTAATCAAAACTCATCAGAAAATTATAAAAGAAACGTTTTTTTCCGAAAAATAAAAAGGCTGGGGCATTAAGGGTTAACCTAATTTGACCATGAAGAACGGTGCAAATTTTTGGCCGGCGAACGCGTGACTCTTTATTATTAGCATTTTGACACAATTATACAAACTGTCCTAATGTACACCTTTACAACTGGACTAAGTTGAAACCGGCCTTATTTTTGACCGGTTGCAACCGCACACTCCTGCGAGTGGACTAATTGAATGGAACATTCTTTAAACTGGCTCAAAACCAGGCCAGGACTTCACTCGTCTTGCAAGTGGCCTATTGCTTTAAGTCCTTGCAACTGGGCTAACGACCCACAATGTACCTTCGGAACCCAGGATACCGAAAAGATGGACCATTCCAAAAGGTTGGAAGCTGACCTATGTGGTAATGACCCCTTTGAAAGGTCGTAATTACAACAGCCAAATAATTATATCACTTGTCCGGTGGCTTAGGAATAATTGAGCCCTTACAACATAATATAAATAAAAAAGATACTACTGAAAACGAGTTCTACCATCACTGAAATTTAATTATGGGAATAAATAGTTAATGAATATTTCATCCGGTATAAGAAGAGTTTGGGGTGCCATTTGCACCATTGAGTTATGAAGCTGTCTAGCACAGTCTGACTCGGTTACCAAGACAAACGAACAGGAGCTGAAGGGCGGTACTGACTCCAGTGATGAGGGCATATGGGGAGGACCGCTTGCGGTTCGAGAGATTGATGATTCCACAACTGATGATGCCGGGGGATGATGAAATGCGGGATGGAGTGGAGAGAATGTTGTCGATTCCCGCCCTTCCTCCTCTTTCCTTCCAAACATCAGTCAACACCCAGAATACTTGACGAGTTGAGTAACTAATCAACAGCGCCAGCGAATAGTAAATGTAAAACATGAAACGAAAATAGCAGGCGCTGAAACAACTGAATTCTATGCGGTAGAACAATACATTTATTGTAACTATTGGTGAACATTCGTTTGAGCTAGGAAGTTCCATGTTATAGAAAGACTACAATGAGTAGGTACTTACGTATACGAGAATGGAATTAATTAATAGTTTAATAATTTATTTAGTTAATTAAAGTAAATTCAATTCTCATTGGTCATGCCCATTGAAACAGGTGATCTTCAATCAGTTCTAATCATGCAGAAAGTACATGCCTACTTTGACTTGCTCGTATTTTCATAATAACTCATTACTTTACAGTACAACTGTGAAGCTTTTAAACTTCATCAAAAGAACTAATCAGATGTACAGCACAGAGGAATAACTGTGGGCATTTTTTAGCATAAGTACCTACAATATACGTAACATACATTGACATAGTAAGAACATACGTGTATGAATTAATTAAGACAAGTAGGTACCTGGAACGATTACCCAAGGAAACCATTGATCAAGTTTGTTTTAACTGAAGAAACATTAATATCGAACACATTGCGTAAATAAGATGGTTAATAACAACTAGATTATCTGAGGAATCAATTTGTGTATAATAAACTGGTGAAAATTTCAAGAATTTAATAAATATGTCATTTTAAATTGGCCTACATCGAAGATGGTTAGTAGGTTGAAGTGATACGGCAATTTTGAAATGAAATATCTTTTTCTCCTGACAACTGATTGGCCAAACAATTTTTACCTGAATACATCTGTCAAATTATCATAAATATGAAGAAAAATAATTCTAGAGGTAGGAATAAAAAACAGGCAAAAGACGATCTTGACACCGCTAAGGATCTTGCCTAATTCCACCCTAGTTCGCGATTAGCATAGCTTCAAATTCCGCTTCCTTGTATCACCACAATTACAACTATACCTACAAATGCTAATTAGAAGACGATACTCATCTCCTCAAGTCATGGTCAGGTCGTCATCACCCCTAAAACACTCGATTTCCGCGAAAAACCACGTTTTTTTTCCCTCAATGACTGCACCAAAATCAAAACGTACTACACCGTTGAAAATCTGAGATCCCGCGAAAGTTTTTCCGGTTGAGTGCCCAGCTCAACAGCCCTTGTTTAGAAGCAAAACGATGCGTGAAACAAAAGTCAAATTTTGGAAAATTCTTGAAATGTGAAATTTGGGCTGGATTTTGAGCCTTAAAAATCAACTGATGAAGATATTCAGTGGGCCTCTATTATAGGAAATTTAACGCTTTTTCAAATGGTATGTTCATTTTTTAAGTTTACGCTGTAAATATAGTAGTTATGGCTGTTTTAGTGACGTAAAGTCGAAAGAAAAAACAAAATCCTAAAATTGAAAAAAAAACTCGAAAATAAGGGGTAAAAAAACTCTGACACATTATTTGTTGAAAATGACCTGTACACTCGATTCCTGAAGTTTGTTCCAACTTAACGGTAGACACCCTGTATAACTCCGATTCGCCCCACATAAGGATTCCGGTGCTGTACGTACCTATCCATTCAAATCGGATATACAACTGGGAAAATTACATATAAATCATACTGACTACATCACGCGTCGTGTCATTTTGACCATCTACAATACGAAGTTTATTCTGACCAACCATGTCGGTTGGAGGTGCCTGCATACTAGGAATTTTCGCAACTATGTCTACAGAATCCCTTCTCCCAACCGACACTAATCACTTTGGGTGGTGGTTGTTTTTTCTTCAAGAATCCACCAAAATATGAGCTTCATCATATCAAGGGCAAACGTCGAATTCTCTTGATGTAACTTCGCTAATGAATGTTCCCAATGCAGTCAATTTTGTTGAAGACAAGTTGAAGACAATACTTAGTCTCCTTATAAAATTCTTTCATCACCTGTGCAATAAATTACTTGGATTTTGTTTGCTTTCTGTATTCGTGCTGAAGAAATGGAAACAAAGGTGATTCAGGCGCAGGGTATGCAATTAGACGCAAGACCGCTCAGTCTTGAAGGAGAGGTCGGCCTGTACGCCGCGTCGTGGCCTCACTCAGTCCATAATCTATGTGTATGACATCAATAGGTTTATCACTTGGATGATCTAAGTTTCATTATTAATAGTTTAATGATACTAGCACTTAGTTTCCCTACTGGGAAGTACCTATACATATATCGTATTTTGTGAGATTGATTTGTGGAAGGTGGAAAGTGCTACAAATATGAAGTGCTTGTTGTGGGAAAATAAACACCAGGTCTCCCTTTGTAGATTTAGGAGAGTGTTCAATTATCTTATTGGATGAAATTGAAGTGACGCAAGTGAAATACCACAAATGAATATTTCGTCGGTTTCGGATAAGTGGGGGTTATACGTTCCAAAAAGATACATGAAACCAATAACTTCTTCTTTCAGAAAGATCGTTAGGTTTTCAGATGGTTCTCTAATGTTTTGTAGTCACATTTGCGTTTTTAATTGAAACCCATGGGCGAGCCATGTAGTCCATGTACTCCGTACTAGAAGTTCCATCTCTATGATATGAAGCGTTACTTTTCCTTTCATTTTTACTTATTCACGTGCCTCCCAAACACGGTGGTGAGCTCGGGTAACGATTTTCTCCATTTCTTCAATATCGGAAGGCTCTTAGCTGCGGTTGCGTTGGTCACTTTGATTCAAAGTCTGAAAGTGTATGGCCAGGAAGGGATTGTTGGATGTGGTTACTATGCGGGAAGGTTATGAGAGATGTGAGGAGTTCGGAAGCTTTAGCCCCAATCACAGAATCACTTTGTGCTATACCACTTCAAAACCACTCTCTCCAGCTCCATTTAAAACTTGGAGGCGAACTCACACGATGTTTTAGTTTGCCACTCCATTCAAGTGTTTCGCGTTTCAGTGTAGTTCGAACTTGGGGTATTGGGTTCCAATCTCGGACTACTCTTTCCTTCTGTGAGCTGTGGGAGTGAACCAAGTCTCCATGAATTGATATCCGAATGAGATGGTGGGCTGTGAACACTTGACCCACTCTAAAATACAGACAGTTAACACGTCATTCGAGACCAGAACAAGAACTCGTCACTTTTATTATAGGGTGAGGGTGGAAGTCAAGTAAGCGGCTTCTTTCTTATTTGTTTCATCATCTAGGTAGGTACTCCTCCAACTTACTAGTTTCGTTTAGGCCTCTACAGGAAGATATGGTTGGTTGTGACTGGGCTTGGTTTTGTCAAAGAGATGTTATCTATTTCATTGCACTTATTAGGTAGGTAGGTGTATGCTACTATTCTTTTGATTCCAATATGTTCCTCCATAGAAGTGCAGTAGGATGTACATTGTTGTGTTTGGGTTATTGTTACTTTGAAAATGTAAAATCTCAATATAAGATATTTTGGCCAAACAAGGCCCAGCCATCACTACTCCCTATTGCACTTCTACATAAAATATACAAAATACCTATCCCAAATAAAATTATATCCAATTGACTGCTGATGGAAGGAAATTCCATGCTTGATATCACCACCATAATATGAAAGAACGTGTTGGAATCATAAAAATAGTAGCTTGCACCTACCTACTAAATATGGCAGCAAAGTAGAAAACTTCCTTTCGACTAAAGCAAGTCCAGCAACAACTAACCACATCTCCCTGAAGAGGCCTAGTTGGAGGAGTACTTACCTACAATACAAATATGGAAGGAGCCGCTTAATTGTCTTCCGCCCTCAATCCCGAAAGAAGTAACTTACAGGCTACCACTAATATAAAAGTCAAATAATAAGTCACTGAGGGATCCAATTCCCTAGCAACATACTTTGGGACAGAGGCAGGATCCTTGATTATGGAGTTCAAATAGTTGGGCCCAGAGAAGGTTATAAGGAAGAGAATTAGTTGGGATCGTTTCAGAGTGTAATTTGGAACTTTAAACCCCCTAGGCCTAGGGTGTCCCCAATTGACTCTGACTGATGCTTTTGATGAGTACATGTTGTTGGTCCCGTTTGTCATTTCTTCCCCGATTAAAAGTACAGTAGAGTATTGTTCCGTCCATATACTTCTCCCGTTCATCTAAATCCATCCATATAGATATCATGTAGGTAATACTAGGCCTAGATAACCTGTGGTGCCCTTCAGTAGGTAATCATAAGCTATAGGGTTTCCTATAGGTATTACTTTGCAGGGCGCACCCTTCAACTTCTTCAGATTGCATTGCAAAAGAAAACTCCAAAAAAGTCAAAATTTGAAAATATTCATGAAAAAGTTGAAATTATGACACTCCCTTCATTTTTCAAATAATGGTCCCTCTTTCAGAGGATTGTCGAAGAGAATAAAGCTAATACAATTGCTTCAAAATTCATTATTCAGATTAATCTTATAAACATGGGAACGCATGGTATATTGGGATCAGAGCAAATTTTTCTATGTGAAAAACAATCCCCCCAAAAAAATCGCCAAATCGGTTGAAATGATTCTTTGAAAATTCGCTCATCATACATGCTGCTTGACTGGATCTTTTTTATTACCTAATAATTCGGAATTTACAAGAAATTAAGTGAAGAAATGACGAGTTTCTCGAATCATGAAGTCCGCTTACTTCGGACTCTATTTTGGCCGTTTTCAAAAATGCGCACATGACATTTTTGCTGGGACTGTGTAGTTTTTTGAATATTTTACTATTTAGGATTTTGAACGGATTTCTTGTTTAGGGCGATTGTTAATGGACATATTTATTTTATTCTTTTATTTTCCGGTTTTGCATTGCTCTCCCTCAACAAGGCAATGTAAACCTGAGATAACACGGAGTAATCAAGACCTCTGCACTTTCTGCAGACATTAAAGTGATAACTTGTCTGTCCCTTGCATGGATGGGAATTTTGGATTTTTCCCTTAAAATCTGATCCAGTGCCCTTCAAAACGTCATAGTGCCAGTTTTCAGCTTGAAATTACGTCTGATTTGGCTATAAAACGAGTTTATGTTTCCCGGATGATGCGATGGGAGAGCTGAGGGTCACCTCCAGGCAGGTGGAGGGGGGTCGGTGACGACAGCTAGGTTGAAATAACAAGATCCATTTTCGGTAAGTTTCAGTAATCGGATACCCCTCATATAGCACCCTTTTGAATAGCTCTCAAAGATCATTCAAATTACAAAAAAAATAACCGCTCAACTTTCTCGTTGTGCCCTCCCAGTTCCAGACCATACCTTGCCATCTCAAACCTGCCGATCCCTTACATAAGGGAGTAGTTTTTTCGTTGATCCCAACAGGCTGAGTGAAGGGTTGTGATCCTGAGGGAAAATCCGCTGTGTATCGCTTTCATCCGTCTTGCAACTATATCTACGAGTATGTATGAAGTAGTCCCTCGGAGATCAAAAGCTGATCCTGGAAACTTGCTGTTCTCCGTCATTTCCATATTTTCCATTTCAGTCTTCCTTCAAATCTATCACAACAGTACCTACATACATGTGTGTTTGAATAATAATCTATCTTCATAATATCTTATCAGTAATTTGGTTCCTTGCATTAAATTTACATTTCACCAAGCTAAATATTCAATGTGCACTTCACTGACCAGGACCAAAAACATAAGGACGATTCGCTACTGAGGGACGTTAGAAATTAATTTAGAAAAACACATAGGAATCCTAACAAAAAACTAATCAATAACAGTATTTTCAAAAAATTAAAAAGATTTTTCAAAGTACAACAATTAAGTGGTAGGGGTACACGCTTTCGACGTCTAGTAAAGTGTCGGTTTAGCTACCAACATTGGTATCGTGTTACTAATCATTTTCGTATTGGTGAACCATGCCAAATGAAAGTTAATTTAAGGAAAAAAAGTTCCATTTATGCAGCATGAGTTGATGAGCGAATTTTCAAAGATTCGTTTTCATCGATTTTGTGGGTGATTCTTATAGGAAATTTCACGCTGATTCCGAATATGCCATATGTTGCTATGTTTAAGAAGGCAATTCACACTAACAACCTTAAACACATGTTTTTTTTTTTTTTACCTTTAATTTCCAAAATTTGATCCCTTGGAGTGCTCCAAAAATACATAAATCGAACCTTCTAGAAAATTTGGTTATTTTAGTAAGGCAGTAAAAAAACCAAATTTGAGGTGGTTATTCCGTTAAAATCGAGTCAAATCATGAAGCGGATAGCACCACGTATCAGCGTTGAAGAACAACATGCATGATTCATGTGCCTCACTTGGGGTTCAGCATAATCCATGTTTTGCGCAATTTGGTGACTTGTCACCTTTGCGCCATCGCTGAACAAAAAAAATCGAGTGAGGGCTCAAACGTTCATGAAATTTCACATAGAATACGAATCTGAAATAAGAAGGGGTTTTCCATTTTTAAAAACAAAGTTGATGTCAATGGCGCTCGTTTGGGACATTGCGTAATGCGCAACGTTGTGACATTTGAGATCCTTGCGAAAAATTACGAAGATTTACAACAAAAATTTTGTTTGTACCCCATAAATAACGATTTTAGGGGGGGGGG
>JAEMON010000001.1:48443835-48457810 GCA_030264115.1 Lygus lineolaris | reverse complement strand
TTGTAGATGGGCTTTTCTATACAGAAAATAATAAACCGTTGGTAATAATTTGCAGCGTTTTCTATATTTACGAGGGGAGATTAGACCATTGAATTGACAGACGGATGTTTTCGACAATCGTCAGAGAAATTTGTCGGGCGACTGAATCAGTTTCTACCTTCCTTACTTTCCTGAATACCAAAGAAAAGGATTGTGACCGGCCTGATAACAATTCTAGAACTCAGCCAGCAAATATATTTATACTCGAACTGAACCCATATGTATAAGTTTCGTAAAAATGTACAGATCGGCCGTTCTGGCAAGTCCCATGGAGAGCCCTCTACTAGCCATTCATAAAACATCTGTCCCCAGTGCTATGACTGTGCCGACGATCCCACACACCAGCGTCTCAAACTGAGATTACCGCCTTCGAGTAATCTTCAGATTCTGTCTGATTCTCTTTGCATTCTTCAGAACAGAAAGAGTAACAGAAACAGAAGTAACAACCAAAACGGAAAAGTTTTGATTCTGTAGTGTTAGGTTTTCCCGATGACCCACCCAGAAAGGAACCTCACTAGGTGAGCCTCACTTTGGTTTCCGGGAGGTGGCCGATGTTTTCAGAAAAGACCGATGTAACACCTTCCCGTCCATCGATGGAAAGTGAGGGGCCATGGGACTTGCTAGAACGGCCAATCTGTATGTGTGTCGGTATCCTCCTTGAATGTTACTTCCATCCATATCTTCTTCCCAGACCTTCCTGAACTTCCCCAATAGGTACGCACGGTGGAGCCGATGCGGCAAAAACTGAAGAGCTCGGCCGAATAAGGGACTATGACACATTTTGACGCAAATGAGTTTTTGGTATCACACAATTCGTTGAGATCTCCTGTATAAATGAACCCCCAAAATCACACTACCGTATAACCGTATGGTTGTGGGTGAGGCAGGGACGATGTGGTTTTGTGCTACTGAAGAGCTGGGGTGGTAGGGGGATCATTCATGTCGGTCCCCTCTGAGGAGAGTGCAACGCTGTAACCCTTGGCCTTCTTGACTACAGGTTAAATTATGTTAATCAAGGAGGAGCCGTGTCACAAGTCCGGAAGAGTGCGGATATCGCATGGTTATTCTGCCTATCATTTCAGCTAAGTAAATAAATAACCCACAAAACCCCCAAATAAATCACTGCTTATTGGAACTTAGGGCAGACCAAATAACGTCAGTTCCACCATCCCATAGTAAAACCACACATGGTACTTAATCGTTTCTACGGAGCTTCAAAGATTTAAAAACACTGTTTTCGAGAAGGGAATATTTTCAAGGCTTTTTTCTGCCACTATTGTCAAATGGTGATGAATTGGTCGTTCATAGATTCCAATATAAATCCGTGTGAGAGAAAAGTTTTTTCGCTCTCCTGTAAAATTTGTAAAACCAACATTGACCTTATTCAGCTGAGCTCTTCAATGAATTGAGCTCTGCTCCGAATCTATAGGACATTGTGTGCTGACTCCAAATACACCTCATATTCCTATACCTAAAAAGCAAAGCTTCCAAAACATCAAAAACTTGGAAAATTCACGGTTTTTGAACACTGGAGATTCCTCCCTATTATTGGTTTCATTTACTTCGGTATTTTTTCATGGAGTTTGAGGAGAACTAATAAAACAATATGAAAAATCCCGACTTAATATGAGGCTCTATATTATAAACTAACGATTGGAATAATATCAACGGATAAAACTGAATTGGAATAAGCAGTGTAGTATGACACAGTTTCTGTAGAAATTTCAGATTTTTAGATAAATTTTTAGAGAAAATACAAGCAAAAATAGGCGAAGAATTAGTAGTCCTTTGCAAGGGCGTAGCGAAAGTGGGGCAAGTGGGGCAGCTGCCCCATCAGACTGCTAGGTTTTTTGAATTCAGAGGCGCAGGTAATAAAAAAGCCGTGGACATACAAAACAATTATCAGGGGACTGAATGATCGTTTATTGTCGTTGGTTTCTTTGGTGCATGTTTCTGAGGTACTCACCTACTTTCTTTCAAAAAGTTAAGTATTCTTCGGGCCAATCCAACCAGTCAGTGTTGTCATTGGTCATCATTTTCATTTCTACCAGAGGATCCAAATCACCAACCAATTAAAATGTTGCTGTTGTCCTCCATTGTTCCCTTTTCACGATTTTCTCCCCAATTGTGTCCTCAACATTGAGCCCCAATTCGATTGTTGTGTATTCAATTTAGATTCCATTTCATTAAATGTTTTTCATTTTAGGCAGGTTCATTGAGTCTACTTAGTTGATTTTGGAAGTGACAAACACTTGTGGAGAATGTCACTTTGTGGGGAAACAACTTAGTGGATTGTTCCCTGTTGGATATTACAGAATAATAATTTAATTATTATAATATTTAAATACATATTATAATATACATAATATAATATATAATAATATTTAATTATCAGGACTCAAAAATCCTAAAATAACATTTAATTAAACAATTTAAATTTGAAAAATTAGAACGATCGATTGTATGAAAATTGTTTGATTGCACTTTGATTGTGGTCCACAATAATCCGTTTCGATGACAGCAACCTGCGTCAATGGACTATGTATGCTTAGCGTACATAAATCTGAATTGACCGACGAACTTCTCGAATTTATTTTGCGCCAACACAATCGATTTTAAAATAAGAAGGTTCTTTAAAAATTGATTGTATGTAAATTTTTTCGTAACTTGTTTAAATGAAAAGAAGAACAAGTGTCTGTTTCTGTGTTGTTTCCATTTTATTGGTTCCGTTTCTCAAGAAATAACATAAATAATAATGTGAATATTTATGATATGGTATAACAGTTTGTTCTGTCCTGTTACGAAAATTGGGAAATCTAACGCTCTTTCCAACGGTAAATTTATTCTTAACTTCTTCTTTCTTCTACTTTATTCTTTGTTCCTAAGATAAGGGAGTTGTGGGTGTTTTAGTGATATAAGATCGAAGACATGAAAAAAATCTTAAAAGTGATAAAACTCACGGAAACAAGAGGTTAGAAAACTCAAAGAGCAACTTTTTGTTGGAAATTAGTTGTAGCGTCTCCTGAAGTTTGACCCGACTGATCTGTAGACACCTTCTAGAGAGTGTTTTTGTGTGTGCATTTCATTTTGCCAGCAGGACCATAACTAGAGGAACTCCACAGGTGGGGTGTATGTATTGGATATAGGGTAGGTACCGGTTGTAATTTTTAGCGGATTTGTTCGACGACTTTTCTGTTTATAAGAGTGAACGTAATTGAAAATATTGCCGATCGCAAAGATTGGAATCAACCCGATACTGTGAGGTTTCCGACGGTATAGAATCACGGATTGTTGAGCTAAGAGAGTTTTCAAAACGTCGATAAATAACAATTATATAAATGTCAGTTACATTCGAATGTAGAAAATGCATCATACACGAGCCGCTTCTCTAAGGAACACCTGTTTTCGCTCCGAATATTTCCTTCCTGAACAGTCCAATTAATATTGATACCCATGTGGGACGATACGAGGTGATTAGAAGAGTACTCTCTTATTGACGGAGGGATAATGACGTAGTGTCTACATCGAAAGCACCAGCAACTTGTACTCGATTTGCTCGTAATTTGACTTTACGTTAACTAAAATTTGAATCTTATTAGGTACTAAAGAAACAAACGCTTTTGATTTAATACCAATTTAATATACCTATTATGTGTTCACCGGGCCTCAACGAGTGAAAATCGTGTTGGTTTGAATTATGGGGCCAATGAACGGACAAAATTAGTGTTTCCAATTTTCCTCAGCCAATTTTTGGACCGATTTTGATGCGGTTTGTGGCATTCTTCCTGTTATTCAATTCTCTGGGGGGATCAGATATGTATAATTTTAATTTTGTAATTTTAAATTTTTCACTTCATTTTTTAAAATTCAAATTGGCATAGCGGAAGCTCATCCCCCTAGAGAATGATAAAATAGAAAGAATGCCGCAAACCGTCATCATCCGTCATCAAAATCCGTTGAAAATTGGCTGAGAAAAATGGGAAAAACAGTGCGACGCTAAAACGGTTAGGGGAGGGGGGTTATCCGTTTTTTAAACTTAATGGTCCTAAGTTGTGATAATGTTATATGAAGAGTTCATGTATACTCTTCGGTAGCCTAGATTTAGGCAATTTTGAGGACATTTTTGGCTCCGTCCCTTGCCCCCTTAACAGTTCTTCCGAAGTGGAACATTTCGATACATTGATACATTTACTATCGAAATATTATTACACAATAAAGAAATAACCTACCTACCTTCCTTTCATGAACATTGAACCCGATGGTGAAAAGGAGCTTCGCGAAAATCACGGTAACGCGTATTGGGGGTTGGGGTTCAAGCTCGTCGTTTCCAATCTTCATGAGTAGGTGGAAAAAGTGAAATTGAGAGATCTTTCAACAGATAGCTATTTTGGAGGGAAGAGCTCCGGTGTGGAGAATACTCCTTCTTGTTGCAAGGTATATGAAAGTTTCTCCATCTAACCATAACTTGTGCCTAGTGGTATATATGGCATATTTCGGAGACAGGAATAGTTACTGCAATGGGTCCCTCAATATTCAGCAGGATTTTCTTTCTTACAACTTCGTTTCAGAAAATATGAGGTGAATTGTGAAGTTTAACACTTGTGGTGAATTCACAATAAATCAAACCATATGGAATCATACACACGTTTCATTCAACACTTTTAGTCCGAAAAAAATAAACGTATAATTAATAGTATGATTCATGTGTATGAATTTCACTCACATTAGCGATATATCAAACCTCAGAAACTAAGTAGTACAAACTTTGCCAGAATGTCTGTATTATTCCATTTCACGTTCGTCTGTAGGTAGCCCCCCCTATTTTCGGCCACCTCTCAGAGATGATGATTTGTTGGAGATGATGAGTTTGTTGGAGTTTTTAGAGATATGTAAGTACTTACATCGTTCCTAAATATCAGGCAATCATTTCTATAGTAGGTACGAGTACTTATAATATGAGTATGCAACAAACTGCCCGAAACCACCCCACCAGAAATGCTGTTTAGTAGGTAACATGGAAACAATGTTTTTTTTTTTTTTTTTACAAATCGAAGACCACTAGATGATGCGTCTGAATAGTTGAACGTGAACTGAACATGTAGGTTTACTATACTTTATCTATATTGGTGTACGTATAGTGTTTTTGGAAAAAAAACGCAGCCTAGTTCACAGATCTAACTTTCGTGAACAGAAGATAATAGTTCAAGCTGGTATAGTCAATGGCGTTCTGGTCCACAAGTATTCATTCAAACAAATATGACTAAACCTGACTAGTTCTGGAAGTAACAAAAATAGTTAGGTAAGACATAGAAACTGAATTTGAAACTGAAATTGAAAATTGTTAGGTAACTGAAATTTAGTCGATGAGACAGCAAGCTAAAATTCTTAGTAAGAAAATTGTGGCATCCAATAAACGCTGAAATGTGAAGGTGAGATACCGCATGCTCGAATGTATTGACCAGTCAGTGTAGCCCTTCATCTAAGTAGGGTTTTCAAAAACACATGGAAGTCTTTGAAGCGAGAATTCTGAAAAGAGAGAGCCACCAGGAATTGCTTAGTTCAAATCCAGTACACACACAGAGAACACCAAACAACCCTGAAAAAACTCCAGTTCTTAGGTTGTCCATAGAAACTTCTACCCAAAATAGGGTGGTTTTTAGATCATTAAAGCGTAGCTGAAAATTAACGGCTTTTCGGAGCCCAGTGTCTTCCTACAGCCGTCGTTCCCCAACTTTTTCTACCGTTACCCCTTTGGTCAATGGATACTTTATACCACACCTCTCATAATTACTATTCAACACTGTAAACAACAGCTTAGACAGGTGTTTTAGCTAATTTTCGAAAAAAATGAAGCTATTGCATTGGCTTCAAAATTTTTGTAATGCAAATTTTTGACAATTTTCTTCATGGAAATCCGTTTCAGACCATTCTAATATGATTCCTGAAATTTAACACTTTTTCACATGTATATATTTTTATATTTATATATATGTGTCACGCCAGACAATATCTGCCCGAGGGATCGGAATAAAAAATCCAAAATAAATGTTAAATGTCAATAATACCAAAAGCAAGGATGAGTTCGATGGCCAGAATTTTTGGAATACTCCAAGCGGTCAAATTTTGAAAATTTAGTGTCAAAAATCGCTAAAAAACGTGTTTTTTGTGGTTTTTGGCGTGAAATGACATCCTAAACATAGGAACGTATGGTATATTCGGAATCAGCGTGAAATTTCCTATAAGAACCACCCACAAAATCGGTTGAAATTATTCTTTGAAAATTCGCTCACCAACTCATGCTGCATGAATGGAACTTTTTTGTTTGTTTTTGTGCAAGGGGACATTATGTCATACTTTGGTGCTTTTTTCAACACTTTAGGAAGGAAACGGATTTTTTAAGAAGGTATTATCAAAAAACTGGAGTACCAAAGTAGTTGGTCTATCGAGTACCAATTTATGGATTACATGGCTCGGCCAATTAAAACTGTTAAGGGGACAAGGGATTGAGCCCGAAAATAATTTCAGCTACAGAAGGGTTTATAAGAACTCTTACATTAACTAACTACAGTAAAAAAAGAGACCGAATCCAAATCATGATTTGTGAGGGAATTCGTATAGCCGTTCACCTCAAGTTTGAACGTACTCAAATGCGTCAAGCTACAACTACAAATCATATACTCTCGCAACGTTTTTCATAAGGAATAATCTAATACTAGGCGGCCTACTCCAAGGATTATCAGGAAGAAGAAGAAAAACATTGACAACAACCAGCAACTCTGTGAAATGCACAAGGCGGCTGTACTTGAATCTGGACATGGATCATCTTCAAAGGACTACATTGTGGGAAACAGTAAATACTTAGGTACCATAACCATAACCTTTAATAACCATATTATTTATAAAAATATTTTATGACATTCTATAGTATACCCAGTTGTTTTATAAAACGATTATAAGATAGATACCTATATATTACTTGCAGATATCATAATAATAAAGTTTGTTACTGATGCAAGCTAACACTAGAGGATTTGTGATGAGATTGCAACTTCTATTATTCTTAACCTTATTAAATTATCTAAGAAGTTCCAAGTATCATTAGGCTGACCTCCTTGTAATGCCATATTGGGTTTACATATCAAAATAAACGGTTTTTTGTGTGTGTGTTTTTTTTTTTTTTTTTTTTTTTTTTTCATTAAATACCTAGCCCGGAACAAAACCATCAAAATTCAGCAGTTAAAGGTGCACAGGTCGCGAGAGTTTTCGAGTTCGGGCATGCGCAGTGGCTACGCCTAAATCTATTTATGTTATCATTACATGTATTATCTTATTATTATATAATATATAATACAATATTATATAACAGGAACACGTAATAAGGAATCGATCTGGGGTTATCCTATACAACTTGTTGTATAAGTGTATAAGATGAGTGTACGAGTGTGACTGGTCTACTACAGAAATGTAATACCGTCAAAAATGTTTCCCTTGACTGCCAAACACCAAAATGTGGAAGTTTTCCATCGTAGAAGTTGTTGGTTTTATCAACCGTTGTTTTTCAAAAAATAATAAATATAGGTAGTTAACATAATAAGCAGCATAAAGACAGTCATAATTGCTGTTTGGAGTGGGTAACGGTGCACACTAGAGGCCGATGAGGCTGCAAGGTGGCTGCAACTTTGAAAACATTAAAATGCATCTAAAAGAAAATAATTTTGTTTCATCACTTCGAGCTGTCACGAGGTGTGGAGAGAGCAGGCAAGAATAATTCTCTGCATTTTTGACCAGTTCAGTTTTTTCCTATTCACACTCGGAACTCAAAAAGTTTGCACAAACTAATTTTTTGAAGTTTTCTGCGCATGATTTATCTCATCTGTGAATCTTTTTTTTTTAAACATGAATTACATGAGTCAGGACATAATAATGTAATTGTTATATAATAATGTAATGAAAAATAATGTAATAATAATAGGAATAATGTAATAATTTTAATTTTAATTTATGTATATTATCACTTTCTTGAAAAATTATATATCATACCTATATATTTGATAAACGTGAGAATGTTTTTGATTTAATTTAAAATACAGTCTCATCAAAAATGACCGTTTATACAACATCTACTTCAAAAAGCTATTTCTTTTTTCGATCCTCGTTTGTTCGCTTTACTAAACAATGTTTCCAGTTTTGAGAATTTTCAAGTGGCGTGCTCTAGACCGAATTTGGTCACCGTTTAGATATTCATTTCCATACGATCAATAGATTACAATGCTGCCACTCATTTTTTTGTCGTATTATTCACCCATTTTCTATGTGTGGCTGGTAATAAAACGTTTAAAGGGAGAAACTTGGGTAAAGGTACTTGACGTTGGATCGGGCATCTACGTTTATCAGTCTTATAACGTAATAGCAGCACGAAAATCTACCATCCAACTGAAAACTCTTTTGGACATACAAGAACGTTTGTATTTGTGGTGAAAAGTTGTCATACAATCTCCCTTAGTAATTTCACACTTTCGATTGATACGTGCCACCCATGGCTAACAACATGTTCTCAAGAGGTGTTTCAAAGAGGAATGAGTAGTTCTCAAGGTACAATCCTCCGTTCCCCAGTGTACAATGTATGTCAATTGACTTGTTGGTAAAATTAGGGGTTCAATTCAAGGCTTATTCATTTGTTGTGGGATCATCAAGCAAAACACAACCAATAATAAGATGGCATCCCTGGAATCCCTGTGGGAATGACTGTGGCGTTGTGAGTACTTTTTTTTCTGGGAATCAGATAATGGAGCTGGAGAGGAGATATAAAGATAAATTCTAATAATAATAGCTCTTAATGGACGGTCTTCTCTCAACGGAAACCACATGGTCATGCATACCCCCTCATATCTCTCTTTTACTCTCTCCCTCTCTTCCTATCCGCCACTCCTCATTCCCTTTTGTCTCGGTCTTTCTCTCTCACTTTCACAATTGAACACGAGCGCCTTGCTCTCTCGATCCATGTATTTTTAAGAAAAGCTCTTGGCGGTTTCATCGTCGTAATTTACCAAGAATATCTATGCATGCTGTTTATTTTGACTAATGTCAGTTTGATTACTATTAACTGGAATTACCAAAGGTTAGTAATAACAATAAAACCACACAGAAAACGTTTATCCCGGCTTATCGAAAATATTCGCCCTTTCTACATCCTAGAAAAATATCTGTGCTGCGATACCGTTCAGTAGGAATATCCCATGTAATAATAAAATACTGATGAATGAATTAGAAGCTACGGGAAAGAGAAGACGTTGTTCTCCTGCAAATATTGAAAATTGTGACTTGTCATATAATTATTACCTAGATGCATTATTAGTCTCAAGTGTTCCTAGTGTGGGTTCCACAACCAGCAGGGTCACTTTCCTCCTTTTAATTACTAGTAAACAAAATTTGAACGAATCTATGTACTATTTCTATTGAATTCCCATAATAGGAATGATAATTGAATTATTGAAGTAGGTGTATGATCAATTAAAAACATCAACAATGGAAAGTAATTTATTCAAATCATGTTCAATGGATTTTAATTGTTCTCTATCTTCAGGTACCTTTCTCAGAAAAAATACGGACAACTTCAACTACCACATTGACAAACTTTATAAAAACTTCTTGTTTACCTAGTTATAGTTCTGTTTTAGGTTTGTTACTATTATTCGTTAGTTTCTGTTGGTATAGTTGAGGTATGCATTGAAGTCCATAGGTAATAACAAGTTCTAGGTATACATGTTGCATACCTATATCTTTGGGAGATTGTCATGTATAGATATTTCACCAATTCCGCTTGCAATGTTCCCCGTGCTCATTCCTTCTTAGCGGGAAATTTTAAAACAACAAGGTTGGATAGTAAAGCCTATGCAATCTACTATCCTCCTCTGCTTCAAAACGAAAACAACGGTTATTAAGAACGTGGAAACATTTAATTAGTCTGAATTTACTTTACGTAAATAATTATTATAATAGATGCTTTGTTTGTTGGAATAGACCTTAAGAAATTTCCATTATTAAAAATACAAATTTCTTCAATTTTTCTTTTATTTATGCTAATTTTTATTATAAATTTTAATTGAAATTCGGGTATAGAATTTTTTTTTAATGTATATCTAATTATGAGGGTATTGAATACGTATTGGAATAAATTTACCTTACCTTGTAAGATCGTGAAGAGGATAATCAGTGTATAGTGTTGTGAAGCCATAGCATACGGAGTTTGGAGGGACCACTAGCTGCTATGCTGTGCCATAGCGTACTCCAGTATACTGAGAGCGGGCCAAGAGGGGGTGAGAGACGGGCACCCCAATACACCCTCCCGCGCAGGCGCCCTCCTCCTCAGCATCCCGCAATCTGTTAACTGGTACAATGTCAACAAGTCCCCATAGATATGATGGGTCCCATCATTAGCAGCTGCGGGGCCTTTTCAAGGTAGGTCAGCTAAAAGGGTTTGTCCTGTACATGGGAATTATTGTCCGCTGCGCGCTATCGAAGACAGGAGGAGAAGAGTGTGGGGAAGCTTCGACTCGGTCAGCCTACACCCCCTTTCATTTAACAAATAAAGAGATTCTTATCGTAGTAAACGTCATGCAGGTACGCACCAACCAACCTGCCTATAATTTTTTAATTACCCTAGTCCTCTTCTTTCGTATCTTGCCTTGCTGGATTCTGTGCGTGAAAATCGGCCTCAACGAATTTCAAGGGATAGGGGAAGATGTACTTCGTTTGTAACCAGGAACAGGGGAGTAGGTGTAGGTATATTTCGTTGCATGCTTAATAAAAGTGATTCCTTGGGATTATTGTGCGTACCTACTTCAATGTACTATGAGGTTGTACCGACTCCTTACTGCGGTAAGGATAAGATAGAATCTCATAGTTGCGTACCGCCAATGAACAATCCATGGCCACGTAAAACCAATATAATGTGGATACAGCTAAATAAAAAGAAAACGGAGTTAAATAGAAAAACGTAGTCTATTTCCACGAAAATAATGAGTTACAAAGTAATTATTAACTTTATTATAGCTTTTATTATAACTTTGTAACTCATTATTTTCGTGGAAATAGACTACATTTTTCTATTTAACTCCGCTTTTTTCTTTTTATTGAAATGGGTTTCCACAACTTCGTCACGAGTGATTTAGTTCGTGTAGATACAGCTGTTTTAGTAGGCTGTAAAATTTTATTGGTGGTAATTTTTGTCATTGTGTTGGTTGTTATTTCCTCCGAACATTGGTTCTGGATCTACCATATCGTGTTATCCAAAATGTGTTGTGCCCTTCGGTGTCTATTATTTCATTATCACTCAGTATAGATCGGAGATTCACCCAATATATTGCAGTTTGTCGACAAGTTTGGAAACAGGATGAAGCGGAAATGAAAACTACTTCTTTCGCCGAGCATTTGACGTACCTACCCCCATGAATATATTCATAATATGTATGCCCGAATCCCAGATAAAGATCATTTTTGATTTATTATTTCCAATTCAAAATTCATGATGTGAATTTTCCCGTTTCGAGGTACGTAGAATCCAAAAATCTATTTTGAAAAAACTAACCGTTCGGGGAACTTTACTTGGTTACCATAAACCAAAATAATTAATGAAATTCGGTATAGAAACCCAGTGGTGCCCCGAAGCTTGGCGTCACCGTCAGTTGTATCCATCGGGTAGAGGCTAGGTTTTCTCGTGATGTCGAATAGATCACAATTTTTAGCGTCTAACGAGACACGGAGCACTGTGAGACTGTGAGACATTCGCTCCCATTAAGACTAGGGGTTGGACGGTAAAATTAGCGGAAACACGAGTGTGAATCGAAAATCTTTCTGAACAGGACAAATCCCCAATCAAAGATCGGCTGGTCAAACACAATCTCTTTTGTTTTCACCGAATCGAGTTTCAAGTTTACTTTTATAAGCTTCCTTAGAACTCAATTTCGTTGCGAAGGACCTACGACCCTCAGATAGCAAAGATTACAGGCACATTATAATGCGCAAGAGATTATTGTAAACATGTTGATATTACGGTAAGTACATACTTCATATACATATAAGCATTAACAATATTACCGGTAGGTAACTCAATGTATGATCTATTTTTTTTAAAGTTCCATAAAGAGATGAAAAATCCAAACAAATGTTAAAATGTCAATAATATCGAAAGAAAGGATGAGTTCCTTGACCAAAATTTTTGGAGTACGCCAAGGGGTCAAATTTTGAGAATTTTGAGTCAAAAATCGCTTTAAAAAACGCGTTTTTGAGGTTTTTTGTGTAAATTACCATCTTAAACGTAGGAACCTATGGTATATAATCAGCGTGAAATTTGAAAGAATAATTTTAACCGATTTGGTGGGTGATTCTTATAGGAAATTTCACGCTGATTCCGAACCTACCATAATATTTTCCTAAGTTTAAGATGGTAATTCACACCAAAAACCTCAAAAACACGTTTTTAAGCGATTTTTGACCCCAAATTTTCAAAATTTGACCCCTTGAAGTACTACAAAAATTCTGGCTAACGAACTTGACCTTTATTTTGATATTATTGACATTTTAAAAGTTTTTTGGATTTTTTATCTCGATCTCTCGGGCAGATATCGTCTGGAGTGACTGGTGTATATAATATAAGTATACATATAAAAAAATGTTAAATTTCAGGAATCGGTTTAGGATTCTTTAGAATTCTCGGTCTGAAACGGATTTCCACGAAGAACAGTTTCAAAAATTTTCATTACAAAAATTTTAAAGCCATTACAATAGCTTCATTTTCTTCGAAAATTCGCTAACATCTGGTGCGAGGCTTCACACTACTTTCCTCACCCGTAAAAACCTGAAAAATGGCTATTTTTGCGGATGTTAACGCTGATTTCGTCCCTCAATCCATTCTTGTGGGGATGAGGGGTATTGGAACTTGTTTTTACTTGTTAGAAGATTATATCCTGTGAATTTCATCAAAATCGTTAGAACAGTTTGGGAGAACAGCTAAAAAATGAGCTACAAACGACGTTTTTTCACCTATTTGGAATATTCTCGCCCCTCGATCCATTTTTGCGGTGATGAGGGGTATTGGAACTTGTTTCTACTTGTTAGAAGATTATATCATGTGAATTTCATCAAAATCGTTATAGCAGTGTGGGAGAACAGCTAAAAAATGGGCTAAAAACGACGGTTTTTCACCTATTTGGAATATCCCAAAGATGGTGATTTACACGGAAAACCTCAAAAAACGCGATTTTCAGCGATTTTTGAATCAAAATTCTCAAAGTTTGACCCCTTGACGTACTCCAAAAATGCTGACCAACGAACTCATCCTTTCTTTCGATAATATTGACATTTAAAATTTGTTTGGATTTTTACTTTCCTCAGCCCACTTGAAGGTGAATGGAAAGTATTGCGATCAGCAGAAAACCGAATTTTGTCAAACAGCACCTTTAACTGGTCCTAATCGAAAGCTGATAAATTTTCTCCACGTTATGGAAAAGTGTATGTAAGTCCGTATGTATGTATGTATGTAGCAAATATGATAGACAAGATCTGAGGCAAGCAATATCTGAGTCCTGCTCGGCTCATATTTGAACTGGTGGTCGTTTTATAGGGGCACTTCCTTTCATCCCTCTCTCCCTCCCCCACCCTCTTCAGCTTCCCTTCCCACTCGTGCTGGCGTCGGGTGATCCTGTATAAGTATGAACACGATTGCGACCCCTACGAAAATGATTTTAAAAAACTCCGATTTCGAGGATTGGTTTCTACATGTCTGAGGATGAGACCCTTAGAAATTTTAGGCCTTCAGGTCAATTATAAGGGGGGGGGGGGGATTCCAAATAGGTGAAAAAACGTCGTTTTTAGGCCATTTTTGCTGTTCTCCCAAACTGCTATAACGATTTTGATGAAATTCACATGATATAATCTT
>JAEMON010000001.1:48426239-48437640 GCA_030264115.1 Lygus lineolaris | reverse complement strand
TTTTTTGTGTGAATTACCATCTTAAACATAGGAACACATGGTGATTACATTCGGAATCAGCATGAAATTTCCTATGAGAATCACCCACCAAATCGGTTGAAATTATTCTTTGAAAATTCTCTTCATCAACTCATGCTGCATGAATGGAACTTTTTTTTAGTACCTATGTCATTGTAGCTTATTATTTTCAATTTTCAACCTTTGGAATCGAGCACGAAAAAAATGGTGAGTTGGCTCCAAGGGGTGTAAAATTGTTTTTTCTCATTGGTTTTGATTAGTTGCCCATTTTAGCGAATTTTCGAAGAAAATGAAGCTATTGCAATGGCTTCAAAATTTTTGTAATGTAAAATTTAGAAATTTTTCTTCATGGAAATCCGTTTCAGACCATTCTAAAACGATTCCTGAAATTTAACACGTTTATATATATATATTCATATATATATTTATGTGTTTATATATGTGTGTCATTCCAGACGATATCTGACCGAGGAATCAAGCTAAAAATCTGAAAAAAATTCAAAATGTCAATAATATCAAAAGAAAGGTTAAGCTCGTTGCCCAGAATTTTTGGAGTAATCCAAGGGTTCAAATTTAGAAAATTTAGAGTCAAAAATCGCCACAAAAAAAAATGCGTTTTTCGAGGTTTTTGGTGTAAATTAACCATCTTAAACATAGGAACGTATTGTATATTCGGAATCAGTGTGAAATTTCCTATAAGAATCACCCACCAAATCGGTTAAAATCATTCTCAGGGAGCACTGCAGCACCAACTAATGAGTTGAGCGGGGAAAAAAGAGGAGAAACACGAGTGTGAAAATTATAAATAAAAGTCTAGCACTGACTAGCACTGATCTTTCTGTGGACCGAAGAATCCAACGTTAAATTCTCTTTAACAAAAATCTAAAATTTGTCAAAAGAAACTCCTTGCTGTCCATCCTTCACACAGCGTTCCGTTAACATTCTGTGCATAGTAGAAATGTTTAGTGTTGCATCCAAATAATTTTTACTAGTTGATTTGTGTCAGTAGTGCGACTCCATTGTTGGAAAATAACAGATGAACTCTGTATTTGTACTTTGATGTATTTGTCTGCTTCAGTGGACAATTTGTTGGACGGAGCATAATGTCCTCTCTTATCTGGTTCCAATATTCCTGTGTCATTAGTTTTTTTAATGAACTACATACTTACTAGAGCTGCTGTGATGTTCAGGCTGGCTAGAAAAAATTCCCGCCATACAGGAACTTTATCACTGACAACAGTCAAGGTACAAACACGAGTAAATACCCTCTGGGTGAAATGGGTCCTGGTGGTACGCTTCTTGGGCGCGTTACTGACATGTTAGGCAACATAGGATCTCTGATGATCAATTGAAGGTAACATCCGAAAACTATCATAGATCTTTCGCCTATGATCTTCACATACTAGTGAACTGCACTGATGTTTATTCTTGCTAATACAAGGAGATAGGAGCATGGGGCGGGCAGGCCGTATTGATACATGCCGTATTACACCTCTGAATCCAGAATATGACTCACCCTTCAATCTCTTCTCAATACGAATATGCTTCTTCCATTTTCGTTTACCTCGTTTTTCTGGTAGAATGCCATTGATTTCTCGATCCTCTTCATTTAAACCTGAAGGTCCTGGTTGAGGTGAATTCTGTGTGAGCCTATATTGTTCTTGGATGTCATCAGCATTCTCGTTTGATGCTGAAACAACAAATATGAATAAGAACGGTGCAGAATACAGTCAAATTTGCCACAGAATACCTATTTGAAAGTAAAAGGAAAAACTAATTGAAAATAAAATAATTATAGAGAAAATTAGTGGCAATAATATACCTACAAAAAATATTTTGATTTGGAATAAGGCGGTTTACCCCGTGCTTCTGTTGAGTACTGGAGGTAGAGTACCAGGAATAACGCTGCTGCTGTCACTGTCAGATTCATCACAGGGCAGACAAGATTCCTCAGAATCAGAAAACTCCTCCTCACTCTCTCTGTCGTCTGAATCAATGGGTATTGCACACATTGCAATAATTTTCGTTGATCGCGTCGGAAACATTTTAAAAATTGAAAAGTCTGTTATTGGAACGAAAAAATCTCAACGACGGCAAATGGAAGAATAAACTGAAATAATGGCTCAGACAGACACAGCTGAATAAAGAAATACCTAAATACCGAAATAAAACGAACAAAAATGCAAACACAGCTGTAATTTGGGTGAGAACCCATCAAAAGACGCCCGTCACAATGGAAACTCTCTATCCGCTCAACTGAATGTTGAACATCGGTGAATTATTCCGAGAACAACATAAAAACTACGCTTTGCTAGACTCACACAGATCAGTTACTTTGGCGAAGTGTAAAATGACAATTTTGTAGATTCATCAGATGTTGAATGTGATTTTAACCTATTTGGGGTGGGAATTCAGATGCGTGCCTTTGGCATATTGCAGAGTGACACCTAGGAACTATGAAAATCTACTAGGTGAAAATCGACAAAATTGCACTTAGGTGAATTTGGCGTAGCGATATAGCAGTAAATGTTTGGTGTATCGCGCGGCGTCTACAGCCGACAAGGAGGCACTGGAGGTTGACTATAATAATCACATTGAGAGGAGGGATGCAGCACGAGAGTCTAGAAATATTGAAAAAGCTCTATCAGGAATTGCTAATAATCACTGCTTGTCGTTCAACTTTGATCTAGAGGCCGTTCTGAATGTTCCCAAGAGCAGTTCAGGTCAAATATTTTATCTGCGCAAGTTAGCTGTTTACAAATTTACCATTTTTGATCTCAATTCGCATGATGGGAATTGTTATTTCTGGGTCAAAACGAAGAAATTGGAAACTGACCCAGAAATACAGCAGATTAGAATGATGTCCGATTCTTGTTTCGGACAGAATAAAAACTCGCTGGTTGCAGCTATGTGTGTTTATTTACTAAAAAACTACCTCATTGCAACTAATTAAACATTCTTTCTTCAAACCTGGACGTTCAGAGATGGAATGTGATTCGATTCACTCCAAAGTGGAGAAGAAATCGAAGAGCATTCTAATTTATGTTCCAGGAGGTTGGGCACAAATCGTTAGAAGTGCTCGGATCCGTCCTAAACCGTTTCATGTGACCACAATGGAATATGACGAGTTTCTTGATTTCGCGGACATGTCGAAAAAATGTCATAAAGGAGCTGTTCCTTGGAGGAAGGTTTGCTGCCTTAAATACAGGAAGACCGACGATGGGGTGAATGTTTTCTATAAAGAAGAGTATAAAAAAGTTCCATTCATGCAGCATGAGTTGATGAGCGAATTTTCAAAGAATAATTTTAACCGATTTTGTGGGTGGTTCTTATAGGAAATTACACGCTGATTCCGAATATACCATACGTTCCTATGTTTAGGATGTTATTTCACGCCAAAAACCTCAAAAAACACGTTTTTTAGCGATTTTTGACACTAAATTTTCAAAATTTGACCCCTTGGAGTACTCCAAAAATTCTGGCCAACGAACTCATCCTTACTTTTGATATATTGACATTTTAAAATTTTGTTGGATTTTTTATCTCGATCCTTCGGGCAGATATCGTCTGGACATATATACGAATATACATCGTATATGAATATACATAAATAAATATAAAAATATATATACATATGAAAAAGTGTTAAATTTGAGGAGTCGTTTAAAAATTTTGAAGCCATTGCAATAGCTTCATTTTCTTTGAAAATTCGCTAATGAATTCGTTACGCAAACCTACAGACTGTTAGGGGAAGACCTAGCAAGCAAGACCCTCCGCCAGCATAGGTACCTACAACACACGGCTTCCGATTCCAGCAGCAAAGAAGACAGATTTTAATAAAATGTGCAAAGATTTGACTATCCCCAAGGCGTACCATACCTACTATTCCAGTATCATAGGTTCGTCTGGCATGAGGGACTGGAGTGAGAAATCCAGCTACGAGGAATGAAAATGTGCATGGATTTCAACTTTTATCTAATTTGTATAATGCTTCTATAAAAAATAAAAAACAATTGTCACATTCGATTTGTCATTTTGTTAATTGTATTTCAGCACCGAAGTGTATCATTGAGCGAAATCGTACTTTTCCAAACTCACCGATGTGACTTTTATGGTGCTATGATCATCATTCATTTAAAAATGATGGTAGAATGGTTAAAGAAGACCTTTTAGTTGTATTTGAGAATAATCTTTACCAACAAAATACTAAATACGGTTTTTCGGATAGCTCACAATGTTTAAACGCTGTTTTCTCAAAAAGCAGTTGTAGCACTTAGGTTACTTTGGCGCAGCACCGACGATACGGATTTCATCGCCTTCGCAGGCTCACTGTCAGACGATCTCAACGGGCTGTCCTTGCTGCTTTCCATGTCACATTTCAGAGTCGAACTAGCAATGCAATACTCTGCTGGGGCCATGCTCCCTCTTCAAAACTTATTTTCAAGTGTCAGAGACGTGCTGTGGGAGTAACATCAGGTCTGGGATGTAGACAAAATTGCAAATGTTTACCGGGCTCTTCATACTGATTTCACCCGATTCATATATTTTAGAATGCCTATGTATTCACAAACATCAGCATGAGTTTGAAGCTGCCTCGAACAACCATAAACACCCGTGATACCGAAAATCTATTATTAGTACTGTTATGATTTCCTCCAAAAATCAAATAAAATATTAAATATGTTCCTTTCCTAGTAAATAAGATATTAACATGTACAGATACCAATAATTTTAAATAAAGTGAAGGTCGTAGACGTCAGGCCAGGAACAGGGAAGCCATCGACCCCGGGGATTCCCCAGGGCGAGAAGGGAAGGGAGCGAAAGGGCGTATATATACCCTGAGCTCAACTAGCTAATTCACCAGTCTATCCTGACCCTCCGTCTTGACCTGACACCACCGCTAAAACCTTGTTCTCTCGAAAAACCTAAAAACCCTTTTTCTAATCGAGTGAGCTGTTTTCCTCTTCAAGGAAGTACGCGCTCCTCAACCCTAGTGTAGCTGTGCTCTCACCTCGAGGGTTACCTGCTCCTAGGAAACTCTATGGTGTAGCTGTTTTCTCCTTCAGAGAAGTACTTGCTCCCATAGTTTAATAGTGTAGCTGTTCCCACTATGGGGTACTTGCTCCTGTAAAATTCTGGTGTAGCTGTTTTTCCTTTTAGGAAAGTACTTGCTCCCATAATTATTACAGTGTAGCTGTTCCCATCCTGGGGTACTTGCTCCTATAAAATTTGTTATTAAAGCTATTCTTCCCCTTCAGGGAACTACCTGCTCTCAAGTAGTGTAGCTGGGCCCTAGGCTACAAGAGTTTCGTGCTCCTACAACTAGTCCCCTTCAGGGAAACAAATTTTACTTTACACCAGTCAAAATTGATTTCAAACGTTTTAAATTCATTCAACCTAAAAGTAAATTCAAGTAGCATCTTTTCCAAATTAATGTAAATTCACAAACAATCAATGTTTAGCAAAAACTTCTAACAAGTACCATTCACCAGACTGTGTACCTACATCACGGGATAGTACACACTGGCGGGCTTTAGAGTTTCTACATGCTATTTCCAAAGACGTAAAAGATCAAAAAGCAATAACATCCATACGAACGATTCTTAACTTCCTGTATGATCTTGCCCCATATGACTTTGAAGACTATTTTGCGGCAATAAAGCTAGCTAATCTATAATTATTATTGTTTCTCTTCGTCTTTTAGAATCATTGACGACAGAAGCTGTATTATATACATTTTTAAGACGGCAGCCGAGGAATATTAGTTAAATTAGTACTAGCTCGTTCTATTGTTAGGTTTAAATTTTTGTAAGTGAATAGAAAGTGGGATACTTTCGTCTGTGATAATATCTTAACGTTGTTTTGTTTTACCTAGTCTTGCGTTATTATCATGTGAAAGATTCTATTTTGTATAAGGAATGATTTTGATGTTTCCAGGTACCTGGTATACTGATTTATTATATACAAATTAATGACAATTGTTAATGCACTATGTGTCGACGACAAATAAGACTGATTCTGATTCACCCAACCGTTTTTAGTCAATTATTTTTTGAGAAATACGCAACTACGGGCAAGATGGGGCAAATTAAAACTAAATCCACGGATTCAGGGAAAAAAGTCTGCCAAGTTGGTGGGCAGAATAGCTCTCTCAACTACTCTTACATATACTCTCGCAACATGGACGTAATATAGAATCAGTTAGTGAACATATCAGTGAAAATTGGTAGAATATATCCAGAGCTATCCCTATGAAAATACATTACAAGTTTACGCATGCGCAGTAGCCACCACTTATACAATTGTGGCGAAATTCATAGGTGATTGTCTTGGAGTCTGCCCACAACTATACCCCGAATTTATCGGTCCATTAGGAACTAAGAAATCGTTGTTTCGGGAAATTCATGTTTGCTCATGCGGGCAAACTACTTACTGGTGGTCCGGTGGCTATGAAATTAATAGGAGACTGACTAGGAGCTACCCCGTACAATCTCTGGTAATGTAACCGGAATTGGTCGAGTAGTTCCGGAGATTACTCCATAGCTACTACTTCAGAGAGATTACTTCATAGCCATTAGGCTATGAAACACATTTAAAAATTACGCATCTACAGTAGGTATTACTGATCCAATCGTTCCGAAATTCGTAGGGTTTTGTTAAGCTCCAACTACAAACTGAATTTGAGAAAAATCAGACCATTAGGAAATGAGAAAGAGTTTGTAGGCATCAATTGACCCTATTAGGTACTTTTCATTTTTTCCAACTTCGATTTAATAATTTTGTGTTTTGAAATTTTAATAACAATTGTTAAAAAAAATATCAATTTTGTAGTGTCATTCACTCATACATTACAAGTTGTTTCAGGAAATTCACGTTTGCGCATGCTCAGACGCTACTAGTGATCCAATGGCGATTAAATTCATAGGTAATCGTCTTGGAGCCAGCCCCCAACTACCCTCTAAATTTGAGCGAAATTGGTCAATTAGGAACTAAGAAACCTGGGTTTTAGGAAATTTACGTTTGCGTATGCGCTCAGGCTACCAGTGGTACGATGGCGATGAAATTGACCGCACAATCTGTGCAAATTTCATCAAATTCGGACAATGTTCATATATTTTTGTTTGGGACAAGGAATTTACCTCAGACCGACAGACAGACACGGAACCCAAATTGTTTAGAAAGCTGTGTGTGCAAGAGAAAATTTTGATTTTGGAGGACACAAAATTGTTTTCATTTCTTGCATGAATACATTAGCTTCCCACCTTCGGTAGTCAGGGAGCAAAGTATCATGACGTACAGGTCGGTAGAGGAGTCGTGCTCGATTCCAAAGGTTAATTAGGTATTAAAAATAATCATCCAAAAGAGCCAGTAACATCCTTGATTTGGTGCATTCCGACTTGGTTGGATCCATGGACATGGACAAGCTACTGCTCGGTGGTAATATATCAGTACTTCTGTTTTAAAGCTAATAAGCCAAGCAGATGATTATTATTATTATTTTTTTTCCCCTACGCCATTTTAGGTCTGCGGCTCTTCCGCCATGTGAGAGAGCAGATGATTATTACCCATAAGTTTTAGTCTATCTATCTAGTCCCTACCTAGGTACTAAAAGAAAAGAGCGAGGTAGCTAAGTACATCGAAGAATTTAAGGCATCAGTTGAACGCCATACAGAAAGGTAAATGGTGTTGCGTACCTTCTGACAACGGTACGGAGTATTTCAACACGCGCTCAGTCAACATTTTTGAAAAAATGGGGTATCGTTCGGCAAACATCGACTCAATACTGACCAAATTCAAATGGACGAGCTGAAAGAATTCAGAGGTTGAAAAAGAGAGGTCAATGCTTGCAGACGTCGATCTCTCCAAGCATTTTTGGGCGGAGGCTGTGGTAACTGCAGCATAATTTTGATGAATCGCTCGTCTTCACGCTAGTAAAAGGCCCCTTACACTGGCAAACATTTTGCACAATATTTTGAAGATGTCATGTTTGCGCAAAAATATTGAGTGTGAGGAGAAATATTGTGCAAAAGAAGCGTTCAATATTTTTCTGGAAGAGTTGAAATGTTTTGCGGACCGTTCAATCCTATGTAGGTAGGGAGCACGGTGTAAAGGGTTTTCCATCGCGAGTTGAATCGGCACTGAAATATTGTGCAATATTTTTGTGGAGTGCCGTTTGTGGGCTCCCTACCATTCAATATTTTGCACGATATTTTTGCTCAAATTATTGGACGCATTTTTTTGCCAATGTGAGGTGGCCTTAAGGAAAATAATTTGAAATCGAAATTGATTTCAAATTTTTATTTTTCCATCGAGTTTTAAAATCATGCATAGGTGCGAATCCCAAAACCACTTCATAAATGTGGAATGAAAAATCCACAAAACTTGTTTTTTTGATACCTACCCTCAAAACACCTAAGGCTATCGACTCGTCAATCCAAAAACTAGCAAAATAACAATTAGCCGGGATATTTGTGTTCAATGAGCTCCCTCAGAAACCTACGAATCCGTTCGACACTCAGGATGAGCAGAAATGCTCCACTCTTGAGAAGATCCTTCAACCTGTGGTAACCCGCAATACTACAATGTGTTGCTGGTTTAAAAAGGGAGAATCACTTTTCTTAGGCAATAACGCCCTCTAATGCTTCACCCTAAAACCGCCTCATTGTGCTTGTCATATTCCAAGAAGATTGTTTATGTTCAATAGAGCACTATTATTATAGTATATTATAAATTAGTGTTCACGCTTTTTCCAGAAATGATACCAAACCTTGATACCAACTTTGTAAGATTGCCCTTTTCTCATTGATCGTTCGTCCCAGATGAGATACTGAAACCCTCCTACCCTGGAGAAGTGATTAGAGGGATAGAACTACCCTTGGCGAGAGGTAGAAAAAATAATATCGAAAATCTGTAGGTACCTACCTTTGGAATGTGCTGATGCGGCAGTTCGGCGCGGGCGTACGGCAGATTCCCAGACCACATTAACTTCCCTAACCTGCCAACCCAATGGTTCGAACCCCCTCGAAGTACCTACCTCAATTTTCTAACTATTTCCCGTCCACAACACAGCCTAATAAACCCTAACCATCAGGTACCTACGGCTCTGAAAAATCATAGTTGATAAAATTATAATTTTGAATATGACAACGCAGATAGGTACCACTCTTCAACTTATCATTGGTAGCACTAATCAGATCACTATTTGTTGGTAGCCACTGTAGTTGAGATAAACCTTTCTCAAATGCAAGGCTTTATTGAACGAAAATGTGCTTAATGAATGATTGCATTAGATACTGGAATTTCGTACAAACATCAACAACTGGTCGAGAGGGTGATAATAATAACATTGCGATGATAATATGACAGTAGTGGACCGTCCTCTCACTCTACACACCTCAAAATAATTAAGGGATCACTGAATCAGCTGATCACAGGTTTTTAAATGTTCATATTTCTGCCAGGTTTAATATTTTTTACTTTTATTTACGTTCTAAATAAACACATTTCTTAGGTGAGAAAAAATTTCCAAAGTGAGAACGTGAGACTGAAAAAATGATGAAAAGGGTCAAAACAGGAATGGAAAATAGAGAAAAACTGGAAACAAAAATGTCTAAAACGTAATTTTTCGCAATTCTTCGGTAGGTACTTTGTGTTGCCTCCGTGGCTCTTGATTACGGCGAGGCATGCTGCGAATATTTTATTGTGGCTATAGATCCCACTCCTCCAATAGCCCTTCTTCAAGCTCCGCCAAACTTATTGGCTGATTAGGACGACCTCGAATGGCCTTCCCTAGCTGGTTCCGTATGTGCTCAATAGGATTGAGGTAAGGGCTACAAGCTGGCCAGTCCAAAACTTGAATATTGTGTTGATTTAGGTACTCTTGCACCACTCTAGCTGTATGAGGTCGAGCTCCATCCTGCATGAAAATGAAATCAGCACCACCAGCAACTATTCGTAGGCTTATTCCCAGCATGCCTCGCCGTATTCAAGCTGTAATCAAGAGCCACGGAGGCAACACCAAGTATGTACTGAAGACCGTGCAGTTGCGAGAAATTACCTTTTAGACATTTTTTCCAGTTTTTCTCTATTTTCCATTCCTGTTTTGACCCTTTTCATCATTTTTCCAGTCTCACATTCACTATACAGTTCGGAAATTGTTTCTCACCTAAGAAATGTGTTTATTTAGAACGTAAATAAAAGTTAAAAATATTAAACCTGGCAAAAATATTAAAATTTAAAAATCTGTGATCAGCTGATTCAGTGATCCCTTATTTTGAGGTGTGTAGCAGTCCAATCTGTATGGCCTTACTACTCCTTAGTATGGTAGTCCAGTCAAACTAATATTTGATTACGAAATTATTCGGGTAGATTCCCGTGGTTGCGCACACATACCTATTTTGGAAACGGTGTGTCGTCGAAAAAAACATGTAATGAAATATGAAGCTAACTAAATTTTCCACAACTTTACTTGCCACAGACGGCACCGGCGGTGCGGTTTCCCGGCTTTTTATTACGGGAAAACACACCGTTTTCAAGATATCTATTTTTGAAAATTGTTATGTATCGATTAAGTATCGAAGTATCGATGTAGGTAATCGAATCGAAGTCTCGCAGTATGGTCGCTCACTCGTAGTTGCAGCATGTAGCTCCATAGTTTGAACGATATATATTTTAATATACCTACCTCGTTCTCAAGTTATTGACGTGTGACGTGTAATCATTGAACAAATCCCAACATAATAAAAATGATCAATTTTTTTGAAAAAAAAAACAAACATTTTTTTGTCTCACTTGTTCTAACTTTTTTCCAAATTGTTTTTTTTACCAAAGTGTAAATTAGAAAGTTGTATGAAGAAAGTTGGAGGGATCGTTAAAAAAAAAAGTATGACAAAAAACTTGTCTTTCGGTAATAATGTATGGAAGCAAAGTTGTAGGAAATTTAGTCAGCTTCATTTTGCATTCCATGTTTTTTATCGTTATTGACATATGCGCGCGCAACTGCTGGAAGGTACCAGTCCCCCCCCCATAAAGAAAAAACTCATATTTATACCTCATACTTGTTAGGGGGACCTTAGGGGTACCACAAATAATTTTTGTTTTTTAATTGCCAAATTTCAACCTTGACCCGCAACACTTCAAATTGCTGTAACTTTTGACCAGTTGAAGATAAAGTGAGATACCTATGTACTATACATATTCTTGAAGGGAATTGAATTATCTACAACTTTGTAATGGGGTCTGCGCATGATTTTTTTTACAATTTTTATTGAAAGGGAATCGATTCAAAATGGCCAAAGTGGGGTTATTTCATAATTATGTGGTCTCCCTATTTTATGTTTTTTTTTCTTTAATCGACGAAGAGAAATGTGAACGTTTGAAGAAA
>JAEMON010000001.1:48351704-48362103 GCA_030264115.1 Lygus lineolaris | reverse complement strand
CATTGCTATAGCTTCATTTTCTTCGAAAATTCGCTAAAAGAGAAATTCACTAAACTCGGGGAGGATAGTAGGGATTCAAATTCGAGGTAATGATCCGTTTCAATAGATAGGTGTATATAGTAGTTTGCTATAACTAACTCCTAACTCGGGGATCAAAGAGTTGCCGCGCGTTTACTGATTTTCCAGTGGTCTGATCTACGGAATAATCACATCACTAACGCAAAAACTTATCAAGCCCATTTTTCACTTTTTGAGTTAAGGATATGATATGAGGTCTGGTAGTACTCAATGAGACGCTACTATTGAATAGATAGGTAAATAAAATAACACCAGGGACCCTCAAATTCCCCAAAACATCTAGTATAGACAAAAGTTTTGATTTTACGTGAAAAGGTTAAATGCAATGTGAAAAAGGTTTAATTTGATGGGAAAAAAATACTATATAAACAATCATTATTGTAAGGTAAGGTATAAACAAGCAATGAACCAATAAATTTCTGACAAGAAATTGAGATTTGCGATACGAGTACACATTTTTGTGCCTACTGAGGGAAGCAGGCAACTCTTTTTCTTTACCTACTGATCTTCTTTGAAAAAATAATTTCTGGCGTTTCTATACTGTAGTTGGTATTTTTCCATCCAATTAAACATTTTTCACGTTGAATTATTTTAAACTATTTTTCTACCTTTTCACATTTGATTAAATATTTTTCACTTTCAATTGTACCTTTTCAATTTCAATTTAATATTTTTCACTCCAAATTGAGCCTTTATACGATATGCAAGTACTATATGACATGTTCCCTCCATCTTGGCCCTCTAAATATATTTCCAAGAGTACATACCTAGTAGGTATCATGGAGTCAAGTTAAAACCACTAGCAGAACCTTACTGTATTTTTTGCTTGGTATTCCGTTTCAGACCATTCTAAAACGTTTCCTGAAGTTTAAAACTTTTCATATCATATTATATAGGTATTTATTCACATATTTATATATATGTATTTATATAGTATTTATGTATTTATATAAATGAGTCGCTCCTACAGACGATATCTGACCCTTGGATCGATCAAAAAATCCAAAAAAATTTCAAAATGTCGATAATATCAAAAAAGGATGATTTCGTTGGCCAGAATTTTTGGAGTAATCTGAGGAGTCAATTTCGATTCTTAAGGTCAAGAATCGCTTTTGAAAAAACGTGTTATAGAGGTTTTTGGTGTAAATTACCATCTTAAACATAGAAACATATGGTGTATTCGGAATCAGTGCAAAATTTTCTATAAGAATCACCCACCAAACCGGTTAAACTGATTCTTTTAAAATTAGCTCATCAACTCATGCTGTATGACTGGAACTTTTTGTTTACCTACTCTCTTCTCACTACGACACGTACCCCCAACGAAATGCGTGACCCGCTTTCTCTCATTTTCTTCTCTTCTTCCTTTTTTCTCTTCAAACGGTGTTTACAAGACTTCGAAGGTCTTTGTTGCATGTTGGTAGAAATGGTCGGCTCTTTGATGGTTCAGTCGGAATTCAGGTGTTAATCTCTTCATTCTGACTAAATCCCGACTAAAATATCAAAAGATCTTTGTGTGAGTCTCAGGTTTTATGAGATTTCATAACGAGTCTGAATGTTTCGTGGAAACATCAGGGGATCTGTGGTAATTACGAATATAAGGATAATTATTATGGTGTGGGTAGAGTGATCGGCTGGTGTGATGCACACAGTTAGAGGTACGAAGCACAGCAATGAAGAATCAAAGACATAATGGTGTAGTTGCTTGCTCCTCTTCTCCTCTGGCCCGCATCCCGACTAAGAAAAATGGATAATTGTTATGGGTTACGAGGCGTTGATAAGGTTAGTTCAGTACATTGGGATGCTGTAAAAGGAGGATATAACAATAAGGAAATCTGCTCACTTTTGTTAAACACCCTCTCTGATCCATCGCTTCGTATAATTTCCGTGTTTGCACGTATAGAAACGCTTCTCAAAGATTTTGTTAGTTGTAGTACGTTAGGTTTTTTAAAATTACCAGGATTGAGACGTATTGTACCTACTCTATACTTGAGCGACATTTCAGTAAGTAAGTACGCTAGTTATACCATATCCCCATAAAACACTCGCTTTCCTAGTAGGTCAGATAGAGATGGATTCTGGCAAAGTGATTTTTGGGGGCTCTATATTATGAATTGAAGAATGTTCTAACCCAGCTTAAAAGTATCTACCTATCAACAGTCAGTTCCCACCTTCACTTCTTGATACTCGTTTGACGGTCCATGTGGCAAATCACTCCAATCGCTGTTGATGCCGGTTAGCATGGCGGTGACACATCGGGCACGTGACGCGTTACGTGACTTCACTGATATTCTCCCTTCAAAAATACTCGCAATGTCGGCGTACCTCCTTTTGTTTCAAATCACAATTGTCACTTTCATCACCGCTCATTGTCTCCTTTCGATCATTTCGATAGGAGTTCTATTGATCATGATCGATCCACTGCGAGTTCAATAAACCTTTCAACTTGGGTAAGCTCGCTATTGTTGTCTAGTTTTTATTGAAGTTGGTAATCTTACGATTGCAACAAGAGAACGCGATAATTGCCCTCAAAAATTAAACAAAATATGAGCGCAAACAAGTTGCACCTTAAACGTTTCTGTCAAACGTTTCGGGGTGGATACTGGTAAAATTGCCCATTCTTTAGAGATCAAAATTTCGTTTCCCCATTTTTCTCAACTTTTAATGCACCAAAATGAAATCCGGTTGTAACTAAACCACCGTTAGGTATCAAGAGAACACGAATAGATCAGGTCGATTGATATATATAAATCAAAAATTAAAACAAGGTATCCACGAAGGGGAACTTACAGGAAAATCGACGTTATATATATAGGTATATAAATATATAGGTATATATATCGTCACTGAATCGGAGTCACACCTGCTGTCTTATTTCTTTTGGCAAAATGAGTAATGCATGGATCTTGATTCAAAATTTGGCGCTGAATCTAGCGGAGAGGTTATTTTCGAGATTCATGCAACAGGAACCGAACAAAACGCGGTTTTGATAACACATGCTATCTAGAGAATTGTGCCAACACCAGCTATCCAAAGTGATTTTTCTATCATTCTAATATTTTAGGTTGTTTTGAAGTTTCTCTGCCTCCACGACAATTTAATGAACATGATGACGCCCAAACATGGTAATGTGGAGTGAGCTCATGAATGGTTTTTTTTTTGGCGATCTTGAAAAGTAAGGAAAATTGGGATAGCAGGTGTTGGCGATTATGCGTGTATATATATCACCAAAATTCAATTATGATGGAAGTAGCGAGTTTTGCTCCAAATACGTATTACTTAAACATATACGGACTTACCACCTCATTAAGTCACTTGCCATTGCCACCGCAGTAACTTTCTTCGCAAACATCACGATGTAATTCCCTTGGGTAATCCGAATTAAGTTAATGTCGAAATTGAAAGCTCTGACAAGTGCTGGTATGTAGAGAGGCAATCTTCCCACATCTGAGTGGTCTCGATTGACTTTCGCCTGCCCGGTATTCACTTTTACACTGGCGGTACACCCGACGTCACATGGGAGCGAGGTTGACAAAAACCCGATGTAAAGTACCTATAATGAATAAAGAAAAAAATTCCACGGCTCCGTTCCAGCCACCGTTGTAGAACAGATTGTACCCTATAGAAGGTCTACCGTGTAATTGGATGGGGTGATTTACATAATGACTGATGAAGCGAATGAGGGAAAACTGTTAAGTACATGACAATAGACCTCGAGGGAGATACACCTTGTAGAAAGCGAACGAAAACACGGCTTATCTTAAGTTGAGCTGTAATCGCGGACGACTACCAGTTTCTTGATTATTCACGGTAATTAATCCCAATTGTTCAGTTATTATTCAATCTGATATACATATCTGTCAGCGTTATGACTCGTAAAGTAACTTCCAATTTACATTATTCTCTACACTCAAATCTACTGGGTCTGAAAACGACATGCCATTACTTTCAGTGAGTGCTGTGTAAAAGTAACTCCTTCAATATTCAAAAAGCTTCAAAGAAGTAAGAAACTGGACACTGGGAGCAATTATTTTAAACATCGAACTACTTGAGGGGGGTAGAAATAACACATGATTCACTGTTTGGTTTATTATAAATATATTCAGTAGGAATGAACCTTTGGAAACGAGCGAGAACCCCCCCAAACGGAATGTGAAATTTCACGTTCCAAGAAAAGGTCTGCCATACAGTCAGGCAACAGCCATTTTTTGACGAGATCCTGAAAACTCTTGGGAAGGTACTTTTATCTGTGTAGGAAATTTTATGCTGACAACGAATATATAGGTACTAACCATACGGTTCGCTTCATGGTTTTTCCAATAGACGTTTATCTGTTTTTAGGTTGCAGTAAATATAAGCCATTCATAGCCTGAGATTGTAGGCTTTCGTCCACGTACACCGAGGACCCCCTATAAACAGTCTTATTGAACCTCCTTGAGTAATAAAAATTGGATTTGGAATTGGTTTGGATTTTGGTCCACATTTTTTTCATGTTTGTATTGCGAAAATCGAAAAATGAACATCACCACGTTATTTAGCGTGAGAAATACACATTAAAATCAAGAAATATACTTGTTAGTTTATGACACCCATAAAACTCGATTTTTTCCGTTTAGTGCACATTTTGAACTAAAAAATTCATGATATTATAGGCAGGACGTTTTCCCATAAAGTGCCACTAAGAATCCGAATACCTATACTTACAATAAAAAACACGATTCAGTGAAAACGAAAAAAAAAGTTGCCTTTGATCAGCTGATCTTTGAACGGAATTTAGCCTACTCGGTAAGATTTGCTATTCTAATTCGTGTTCCTGCTCTTTTTTTATCACTGCGTAAGTCCTTGCAGGGAGCGACTGTTTGGTCCTACTGAGCTCCGCGAGGTCTCGTTCGACGTTGATAATTGTGATCTATTTGAAATCTTTGAAGTTTTCGAGGTGGGGCGTTTTGAATATTTCATCCCCTAGTCCATCTACCCTTTAGATAAGACTGACTTCTTTTGGTGCTCGATCCAAAAGGTTTGTTTTTGAAAATAATAAACCAAAATGGGGATTCTCATGTGAAAAAACAAAGTTGTGCACGTGGGTACAAATGTCATATTTTAATTCTACGAAAAAATAATAGAGATTATAGTTTGAAATATTTTTTGAAAACGCTTAGGTAGGTACCTACTCACTAAGGGAGTTTGGTGGCTTGTGCAATGTTGTGGAATATCGTGGGCCTCATTCAAGAACGTTTACTAAGAGCGTAGGAAACCGTATCATTGATTCCTTTTCATAAACGCTCTTTAACTACCACGTTGGTAGGATAAGAAGAAGGCTCCCGTAGAAAA
The DNA here is from genome assembly GCA_030264115.1 of Lygus lineolaris. NCBI lineage: Eukaryota > Metazoa > Arthropoda > Insecta > Hemiptera > Miridae > Lygus > Lygus lineolaris. Next base: position 48,356,694 of record JAEMON010000001.1, on the reverse strand, counting down.
CCATTATATAGCTAAGTTCGATCTACCTACCTTCACATATCCTTAGGAAATTAATGAGTACGGTCCCCTGTCCTTAAAGCAGGGCTAAGTAAAAGAAAAAAAAACTGTCCTATAGAAAACTTGAAGAATATTAAATTCTGCGTCAAACTGACCAACCCTAGCTTCTCAGAAATGTTGTGAGACTTATAATACAGTATTGATCTGATCGCGATATAATTGATAGAGAACTGATTGAAATTGAGGTCACGTTTGCGCATGCGCATCATTCTATATTGATCCGACCGCGATGCAATTAACGGGGGAATAACCAGGCCGCAACCCGCACGAAATGAAAATTTGATCAAAATCGAATGAAAATGGCGGCAGTGAGGCGTGGGGGATTTGTGGACACTCAGACAGATAGAGACGGAACCAAAAATTTGTTCAGGAAGTACTAAAACGTAAAATGCAAGAAGAATTTTGAATTTCGAGGTGGTAGTAGTGTTAGTAATAGTAGTATAGTAGTGGCAGTTGGTGTTGATGTTGTCGTTGTGTTAATCTACACAGAAAAATAATGAACCGTTCTGTAACAGTATCTGCGTTTCAAAAAAATTCTCTAGATGATCCTACGACCATTTAGATTGCAAACGTCATCCACCGTAACGATTTGGACCACAAAAAAATATATATATAAAAAAAAAAAAAATAAAAAATAAAGCGGGGAATGCGTTCCAAACTGCTCCGTTTAGCAGACTCGCCCAACCGTCCTTGACACTGTTCTTAGTTACCTTCACTTCTAATCATTTCCATTGCTAACAGCTCAAAGACGCCTTTGATATCCCTGCGTGCAATAATGATACACCTGAGAACCCTCGTAAATCTTCCCCGCGTCTATCGAAATTGTCGGTCGAAGGGAGTTCGAGCAGAATAGGACCTACCTACCTTAATTTACACCGCCTTCCTGCATAAATCAGTTTTTATTATTTGAACAGGTGCTTAGTAGAATGGTTTCGTTCGAAATGTTTACCATTGAAATTATTCTTATTCTCTCCTTGCTATTGAAATGTGATGGCAATTGAGGAAACCTATTATGCGTGTGGCAAAAATACGCGGGCACACGGACAGGGAACCAAACGTTTTTCAGAAAGGTCTAAAGAATAATGTTTGTATTGATTCCAATTTGATTACAGACTATATTTGGATGTTAGAATTCTAAATATTCTACTGCTATCGATGTCAGTATTGCTTCCGAGTCTGCAGGGCAGCGGAAGCTTTGTTTTCACTTTCGAAATGAAAAATTTTTTTTGCTACAAAATCAAAATTTCCACTCGCGTTTTGCGTTTCAGGGCCTCCTGAATAAATATGGTTCCGTGTCTGTCTGTCTGTCTGTCCGTCTGCCTGTCCACATTTCCTTGCCACAGCCATAACTTCCACAATTTTGATCCGATTTCAATCAAATTTCCAGGGATTGTGCGGGTAAGCGCCGTGATGGTCCCCTATGAATTTCATCGCCATCGGATTATAAGTAGCTGGAGCGCATGCGCAAACGTGAATTTCCTGAGACCCTGATATCTCAGTTTCTAATTGACCTATTTAGCTCAAATTTGGAGGATAGTTGGTGGCTGACTATAAGACAATCATCTATTAATTTCGTAACGATTGGATCAGTAATAGCTACTGCGCAAGCTCAGGCGCAGGCTTGGAATTTGTTGTTATGGACGTAGCTACGGAACAACTAGACCAATTTCAGTGAAATTTTCAGAGATTAATCGAGTTAGACCCTGGGGAGCCCCCTATGAATTTCATCGACATCAGACCACTAATAGCGTTTGCGCATGCGCAAACGTGAATTCCCTGAAACTACGATTTCTCAGTTCGTAATGGACCGATTTCGCTCAAATTCTGTGTTCTTGAGGGCTACCTACCTTCTAATTTCGACACGATTGTATCAGTAATAAGAACTGCGCATGCGCAATTTTGAAATTTGTTTCATGAACATAACTCTGGAACTACTCAACTAATTGCGGTGAAATTTTCAGAGATAATACGGGGTAGCCCCTTGATGAGCACCTATCAATGAGGGTAGTTGGGGGCTGACCTAAGACCCATGAATTTCATCACGGTTGGATCAGTAATATCTACTGCGCAAGGTCAAACTTAGGGAAACGCCGTTTTTTCCCGCGAATTTTGCCGTTGAGGGACGTTAAATGGCGGGTTTAAATAAATGTTTGCCCCCGTGCTTTGTACTGTCCAAAAATAAATATATTTCAATGCAGTCTATCGTCATGAGCATGGCGAACCGGTCATTTCTAGTTTTCTAAAAATTTAATGGTGACATACTGTGAAGCCCACGAGGAAGCTTCTGTGCCATGTCCTTGGCAGTGTATTTGAAATTTGGAAATAGGTCGCCGTGGGTTCTATTCTTGCGGGATCTACCGATTTTTTCTCCGGTGGAGAACTGATGTGTGTACTAAATGGTGGGCCGTGAATCGATTTTTCATAGCCAATCTTACCGTTTGTTCTACTCCACTTGAGCGCTGATTCACGTCGCTTCAGGCCTAGTTTAAGAGAAGTCAACAGTTCCTACCGGGAATCTAATAGCAACTTTGACGAACAGTTTTGTTCACAAGGACTTATCGAGGGTTGCATGGCAGAAGTGACCAAGTCCATTTTTGCCGAAATTGAGTTTTTAATGCTTCATATAAGTGTTGATCCTGCTCTACACGCTAGTATTCTTAACTCCACGAAAAAGTAACTTCAAAGGGCTCAAATGTCCCTTAAAGTACCAGAAAAAGTAGTTTTTCATACATTTAGCATTTTCCTGGCAGAAATGACCAAGTTGGTGCTACTTAGGAAGCACTTGGTCATTTCTGCCAGGAAAATGCTAATGCTCCCTGGCAGAAAGTCCTTCCTAAGTAGCACTAACTTAGTCATTTCTGCCAGTATTATATCAAACCAGACCACAACCGTGTACTTCAGGCGCCTATTAGCGCACTTAGTCACTTCTGCCAGCCAACTCGGAAATGAGAGGTTCAAAACTTTTGAAACGCTCTGCTGAAAAACTTGTTTTTGTCACTTGGTCACTTCTGCCTTACAACCCTCGATATTATCTTTTGAGAGGAAACTATCCATAAATTTATCAAATTGTTCGTGAGAATATATTATCTATTTTATTTGCGCCTACTCCTATTGTATAAGGAGGCACGTGCCCACTCTTTCCCATATTTCCGATACCACTTAGCTAATGATTTCTAAAACAAACAGTTGTATGTGTATGTATATAATTTGGTACCTATATTTCGTAGGTGAAGCCGCTGATGAACAATGTTAAGTAGCGGCTTTAACCTATTGAAATTAACAGTTGAACGGCGATAAATAAGTGTCAAATGTAAAATGGTCTACCTGATGCCCACATCTACCTTTACGCTCAATTTTTCCTACTAATACTTCCGAATGTCTAATAAAACGTGGGGTTTAAAAAAAACGAAATTAGTGTGCATTGCGCACGTTTGCATGATGCGCACGTGTGAAAAAAATATCATATTTGGATTCTACGTAAAAACGCTGCGAACTATTACACAACGGTTTATTATTTATCTTCTTAGATCACCCATCTGCAGAGATCCGAATGATTAATACAACCGTTATAATTAACTTCAACCCAATACACTTTCTGATGGGTATCGAGATCAATGATTTTATGGTAAGTGCCTACCGCAATTATATTATGATGTTAACAATAATTGATTTCCTGTGCACAATGAGTACCTACCTGCAATTATCACTATCCGAGAGTTGTAGGTCCTTCTTAACGAGGCTCAATAACTAAGTAAGCTTATAAAAATAAACAAGGAACTCGGTTTGGTGAAAACGACCAAAAAGTTCCTTTTGATCAGCTGATCTTTGACGGGAAATCGGCCTACTCGGAAGGCTTTGACTTTTGCACTCATTTTAGCCCAGTATGACCTACATCAAGAGTGCGTCACTATTGATTGATGTTCTTCAGCCTGTCGTTGAAAACATATCGTTGATGATCCAACGGGGATTTCGACAACTCATAAATCTGTGTCACAAGATGACGGATTTGTTCAGTGAATTTCAAAATGACACCGGTCGAACTGTCAAGGTGAGGAACGTATCATATGAATATCCACCTAATATTGACTTGTTCATTGAAAAATACTTGTTTATTAGTTTACTACAAAATAGAGCATCCGACCGAATTTCTTGAAAATTAAAAAGGTTGAGGTTTAAATAGAAAAATCAACATCGACACGTACTAAGCGTGAAAAAAACACATTAAAATCCTGTGATTTTTACTACACTCAAAAAACTTGAATTTTTGCTTTTCAAGGCAAATATGGAGCGTATTTGCGGACTCAAAATTTCGAGTGAGGGGCTATTTTTCCCAAGAAATTTTGGGTGAAATTAAAATTTTCAATACAAAATGCAAGTTCCTTTATGAAAAAACAAAGTTTGTGTCCAAATTCCAGCTTTTTAAACACTTTCATGAATTTTTTTTTTTTGTACAAAGTATTGAGTTTTATAGGCAAGTGGCTCATTTACTCATTCGAGAAAATTGCACGTTTGCGCTCACCTCACCCGTTCTCAAAAGTCATTGAGTAGCAGTCAGTTCCTGTGACCCGTGCGCTCAATGGCCCCGATCCAAATTTCGGAACATGCGCGCAACTCGCCCATTTTTATTATCCCCAGATTCCACTCTGTGCTCAATTGCACAAACCCCGTCGAAGCTTCTAGCGAGTTGCTATCATCGATATAGAACTACTGGATCGCGCTCTCCGCGTTCAGAAAACGGTCCGCCTGCCAGCGGTGCTTCCCCCTCCCGAGTGGGGCAAGAAGCGGCCGGCTCATACCGAAAATCCCTTGACGCTCGGCTCTCACACGCGTTCTTTGGTATTATCTTTAATGGTGTTCCTGGAATTCCTTCCCGGATATTACAATTTTCAACCATAATAGTTTCCTCGTTGTTGTATTTGGCCAATAACTAATA
>JAEMON010000001.1:48335464-48351694 GCA_030264115.1 Lygus lineolaris | reverse complement strand
TCTATATCGATGGTTGCTATAAAAGGGTGCTCAAACGTCACTGGTGTATCCTACGAACATACCTCGCACCCCTAGAATGACCCCCTACAACTCAAAAGTGCTACTTTTGGACTTTAAAGTGTTTCAATTTCTTAAAAACCATACAGATATTATTAGTTAAGTAAGTTAGATACTTGATGTTTTTGATTCGTCACATAAATACCTCTAGTTTACAACTAAGTAGTCGTTGTTCATAATAATTCAACGTAGGGGGTAGAAAATTACAATAGTTTTGCCAAAATGTGAGTTGGAAAGAGGTTCAATTAAATTGGAAAAAGGTTTAATTCAATTGGGAAAAGGTTTGATTCAATTGGAAAAATGTTTAATTCAATCGGAAAAAGATTTGATTCAGTTGGAAAAAGGTTTAATTCTATTGGGAAACAGTTTAAATGAATTGGAAAAAGGTTTGATAAAATTGGAAAAAGGTTTAATTCAATTGGAAAAAGGTTTAATCCAATTGGAAAAAGGTTGAATAAAATTGGAAAAAGATTTGATCCAATTGGAAAAAGGTTTAATTCTATTGGGAAACAGTTTAAGTGAATTGGAAAAAGGTTTGATAAAATTGGAAAAAGGTTTAATTCAATTGGAAAAAGGTTTAATCCAATTGGGAAAAGGTTTGATTCAACTGGAAAAAGGTGTAATCCAATTGGAAATTACTATATCATTTTAGTGAATTCTCGAAGAAAATGAAGCTATTGCAATGGCTTCAAAATTTTTGTAATGCAAATTTTAGAAAATTTTCATCATGGAAATCCAATTCAGACCATTCTAAAACGATTCCTGAAATTTAACGTGATATACACAAAATATATGTATATATTTACAAATTCTGTAAATAAAAAACATTCGTATTCGTTCATATTCGTGTGTGTGTGTGTTTGTGTGTGTGTTTGTGTTTTTGAGTGTGTGTTTGTGTTTGTGTGTGTGTGTGCGCACGCGTGTGTGTGTACAGACACACACAATGAGATAAAATGTAAACACATACCATAAAGCCCACGCGACCTTCGGGTCTTGGGGCATCTAACAATAAGATCTATCAAATTTTGTAAATAAGAAACATTCGTATTCGTTCGTATGTGTGTGTGTGTGTGTGTCATTCCAGACAATATCTGCCCGAGGGAAGATAAAAAATCCGAAAATTTTTTAAAATGTCAATAATATCAAAAGAAACGATGAGTTTGTTGGCCAGAATTTTTGGAGTACTCCAAGGGGTCAAATTTTGAAAATTTAGAGTCAAAAATCGCTTTAAAAACGTGTTTTTTGAGGTTTTTGATGTGAATTACCATCCTAAACATAGGAACATCTGGTATATTCGGGATTGGCGTGAAATTTCCTATAAGAATCACCCACCAATTCGGTTAATTCGGTTCTTTGAAAATTCGCTCATCAACTCATGCTGCATGAATGGAACTTTTTTGGTTCTAGTGTTGTACCCATGTCGGTCATCACCAGTCAACAAGAGCCCACCATTGGTTGTCATGTACTTGAGGCATACCAAGACGTACAAGTACAAGCTTGGGAAAGTTAAAATTCCTACTTTCTTGAAATATTTCCCACACATGGGTTAAGAAAATCAGTTGTTTATAGCAGATGTTTATCGCAATACTTCCCTTTCTACCCTTCAGGTGGGCTGAGGAAAGTGAAATTCCAAAAAAACCAGCCGTGGGAGTATAATTGGGAGTCATGGGTCCAGCACGTACTCGCGTATATATGTATATGTGCACCACCACCTCATCGTCGGTACGTGAAACTCGGGGTGATTTATCGAGGAGGCCCAAGGTCCGTTTTACAAGTCCACTCGGCGAAAATAACCTTCAGCGCCGATCAATTAACATTTCCTCGCGGGGAATGTCGACATCCGCCGGCTCCTCCACTGGATCCCACGCGTTCGCCGCCCTCAGATTCCTCTCCTGTCGTCATCGTGGGATCATCTCGACGACCCCCGCGGATCCTCAGAGATACGATACGACCTAGCCAAGTAGTCCCTTCCTCATACCATCACTCTACTCATTACCACACCTCAGTGATGCCAGACGTACGATAATTATCGTTTTCTACGATAATTCAGGGGTCTGTCTCTGTAGGCCTGTACTATGTACGATCTAATTTTGTACAACATTCCTCATTCGTACGATAATTTAATAATCACAGATGGAAATGACATTCTCCCTTATCTGTATCCCGGATTTCCTAATTTCACGCCTCATATTTAGCGATGCTACATTCATGGATACCTAACTAATTACTATGGATATTAGATGAAGAAATAAATGAAACATTGTTAGTGTACCATGTATGTATACAGAGTGTTCACCTTTAAGGTGTGATACCTTCTAGGAATCGATTCTACAACTAATTTCCAACAAAAAGTGTCACGTAGAGTTTTTTTTACACCTTAGGTTAAAGGCACCAGTTATTGGCCGGTTATGGATTTTTGGAGCTATTCTCTTGTTGGAAATGGGTATTTTTCATTAAAATTCCTGTTGTGTTGGGGTTTTTAGGAAGCTTAGTATTCCAACATCGCGATTCAATTGTAGTTTTTGTCAAATAAGTGGTATTTCAATTTTTTCCTCATAAAAACTGGAAAAAGTCATTTTTTGCTAGTTATTGGCCGGATTATTAGCCAAATTCAGTTATTAAGCACACAAATATTATTGCTTAATTCCCGAGTTTTTTGTATTTCTATGGCACCTATCGATTACTAGATAATTGCAGATTAAGGAAATATCAAAATAGGAGGACCAAAACGAAGTGGAAACACGTTAAATCCTTATGAGTGAGAGGTGGATTGCTTATCGTTTTCACAAGGAACAGGTGGTTTCGATCCACATGCGACGTCATGATCATTTCGAACTGAACTGTGAGGTTCACGTTAACACATGAGCAGAACCTACCTGTGCTCCGACGATGATTAGATTAATAGGGGACCACCTACGTCAAGGGGCTAACGCGCTAAACCCGTGAAAATTTCATAAAAATCGGACTATAATTTCTTAGAGTTTTACCTGGGACAAGGAATTGACCACAGACAGACAGACAGATCGACAGGCAGACACGGAACCAAAATTGTTCAGAATTCTCTGAAACGTAAAAGTTTCATTCATGCAGCACGAGTTGATAGGCGAATTTTCAAAGAATCATTTTGAGCGATTTTGATGATGATTCTTATAGGAAAGTTTGCGCTGATTCCGAATATACCATGCATGCTCCTATGTTTAAGATGATAATTTACACCAAAAACCTCAAAAAACACGTTGTTTGACCCTTAATTTTCAAAATTTGACCACTTGGCCACTCCAACAATTCTGGCCAACGAACTTAGTTTTGTTATTATTGACCTTTTGAAATTTTTTAGGTAGAATCCCGGGTCAGATATCGCCTGGAATGACATATCAATATAATATATTGTACATATGTAATACATAGTTACATACTTATATACATATGAAAATTTTTAAAATCTAAGAATCGTTCTAGAATGGTCTGAAACGGATTTCCATGAAGAAATCCAATTTTCCAAATTTTTAATTAGTTAAATTTTGAAGCCATTGCAATTTTCTTCGAAAATCCGCTATAAGCAAGTGGAAATTTTGAATTTGCAGGACATATTTTTTTTCATTTCTTGCACGAATAGGTACATAGCTTCCTACCTCCGGTAGTGAGGAAGCGAATACAGAAACAAATGGCAGTTTCCTTTATAACAACTGTAGCAGACACCAAGAATAGGTTACTCACCTACCTAAAGTTTTCCTTCATCTAAGAATCGCTCATGCATATCGGAGAGGGATAAAAAGTTTGTGGTCCATCATTTTTTTATGGGTCACTTTCTATCCCCCAGAACTGCAGTCACATGCAAAAGCGTCGGTGATCGTGATTTCTTACCAGGAGATTGTTACGGAAGACGGCTCCTGATTTTAAGAGATCACAAAAAGTGTCTCATGTGGCGTTCATCTGGTTTTGCCAGGTACTTACCAATAACTTTTTCTGGAAGTCTTTTCCCTTCTGCGGTCAGGAGGAATGAGGGGGACTTCATGAAACGAAATGCTCTCATAAGGAATAGAAACACTCCGCACTTGTACACGATTATTTGGTGAGTTAATCTCCTCATGAAAGGTGAAAGGGAAGGATTTAATTGGTTGGCACGCTGTGCGAGAAACGTCGATTTAGATGGTAAATAATGATAAATGAACCTCACTTGAAGGTATGACGTTCCAGTATGGGTATAACGATCATTATCGGTATGCTCATGCCTCATGCGTTTTTACGGCTTTGCCACTGTGTTCTTGTAATTTATTGTTCATGAGTAAAAAATAATAGGTGATCAGACACTTGCGATGTTGACGCCTTTGCTGCAACGAAAGCGAACGAAACGGCACATGAGTGGATGATGAAAGCAATTACTTATTATGAAGTATACAATCACTTTTATGCGCTTCTTCTCGCGGATCTTCTCATTTTGCGCTTAATTAACAGATTTCTTCATTCAAGGTTGGCTACTCCGATCGAATAGGTTCACGGTCGCCAAACATAGCGGGACAAATTTTCCTTTTCACCGCCGACAAGAGATGATCTAATGAACGCATCTTTTCAACCGCGTTATACGTAGGCAAGGACTGCACTTTTCAGATTTTCTTCATAACAAATGAGGGACGAATTGATGGAAGTACTTTACCTACATTAGTCACGGTCAATTAAAAAATAGAAAGACGAAAATACGATTTGCATTCTGGTTTATATTTGCATTAATAAGTAAACTTTTTGAATCTGATAATAACCCACTTTTTTAGCCCGCTAAATATTAGCCGTTTTACCTACCAAGGCACGAAGAATCCAAAATCGAATTGAAAAAAATCGGTCCGTTCGCCGCTCGAAATGGGGTTTTCCTGGACATGACGATGTTAAAATGGACGATTTTTATAGGACATTTTCTTCTAATTCCGAATATAACCCATGTTTTTATGCCTAAAATAGCTAAATAGCACTCTACACCTCAAAAAACCTGGAAAGAGCACGTTTTTAACCGTTGGCCCAGCCCAAAATTGATTTTGTACAAGAGAAAAGTTACAGACCTTAGAATTCTGCGTCGAACGAGACCAACGCTAGCTCACTAACACAGTAGCCATGATGTTCGGTTGTTTTTCAAAGTTTTTCGTTTTCTTGACTTGTTAGTCATAAACACGAAAAAAGGAAAACTGAAAAATAACCACAAATCATGACTACCTACTGTGTTGGTGAACTGGCGTTGGTCTCATTCGACGGAGAATTCTCAGTTCTTCAACGTTTCTTTTGTACAAAATTAATTTTGGGCAGTTCCAACGGTCAAAAACGAGCATTTTAAAAATATTGTGTAGCTAAATCGTAGCTATTTTGGGGATAGGGAAACCTTGAAAATTTAGGTTTTTGATAATTGGATCAGCTCAAAATTGTTATTGTAGGTATTGAAAGAGTCCCGTTCATGCAGCATGAGTTGATGATCGAATTTTCGAAGAATGATTTTAACCAATTTGGTGGGTACTTGTAGGAAATTTCACGCTGATTTCGAATATTCCATGTGTTCCTATGTTTAGGATGGTATTTCACACCAAAAACTTCAAAAAACACTTTTTTTTTTTTTTAAGCTATTTATGACATGCGAAATTGAGCGAAATTTTCAAAACTTGAACCTTGGAATACTCGAAAAATGCTGGCCAACGAACTCATCCTTTCTTTTGATATTATTGACATTTTGAAATTTTTTCAGATTTTTGGCTCGATTCGTCGGTCAGATTGTGTTAAATTTCAAGAATCGTTTTAGAATGGTCTGAAACGGATTTCCACGAAGAAAATTTTCAAAAATTTGCATTATTTAAATTTTGAAGCCATTGCAATAGCTTCATTTTCTTCGAAAATTCGCTAAAAATGTTGAAGACCTGAGAATTCTGATTCGAATGAGACCAACGCTAGCTCACCAATACCATAGTCATGTTTTTGTTGAATTTTCAAAATTTTCGTATTCACTACTACAATTTGAGAGTTACTCGGAAATAAAAACAACTATTTATGTAATTATAAGTGGGTAAATACTAGTATGGGTGCTTACGGAAGACATTGTACATCCAGTTCGCTGGAACGTTGAGTGTTCTTGTATCAGTTAACAACAACTGAACCTCTCGGTGGAATAGTTGTGAACTCGGAAATCTAGTTCATATTTGCTCTTTTCGTTCCCACAGTCTGATTGCACAAGTGGGATGAATCACCATAGGCAGCTGGAATATTTGGCTGGAGCACCAGCTACCGATCGATTTGTAATCTAGGTTTACAGAGAGTTCCTCATTTGGTGGGTCACCCTCTCCGTTTCCCTTGAGATTAAATTGTTTAAAGAAGAACACCGTTGAAAATTATTACACAACGATTTATTATTTCCCATACATAGGTAACCCTTCTGGGTTGCGATAGCTCGCTTCTTTTCGATAAATCCCAAGCTAAGGGTTAGTAGCCCAGAGCCAACGAGACAAATCCGACTGAAGGCCGCGGAAAGGCGGTCATTGATACCTCAAGCAAACCCTGAAGAGTCTTCACTCTGTTTGAAGGTTGGTGAACTTGGTGGGTTGAGACACAACCACTTTCACGTCCGTTGCTCAACCCCCACCTTCAATGCTAACACGGTGGATTTGGGTGTTTTGGTGGCAGCTCGCTCACAATCCCAATTCGATTGACAAGCTGATTTGCCACGCCGGCAAACTGGCTGGTCACTGACGGAATCTCAAAGACCTCTGGGACGTGCCGTTTGATAGTACAAGGTCAGATCAACCATTTGTTGTTGTTTACTCTTGAGGCGAGATTTACAAAAGTAGAATAAAGCCAAGTTGCAGGATAGGCTATTAGAAGTGGCACGGCGTACCTATATCAACTTTTTGCCTCTTCACTCCCGAACGTAAGCAGCTATGTATTCGTGCAAGAAATTAAAAAAAAATGTTTCCTCCGAAATCAAAATTTCCACTTGCTTTTCACGTTTCCGAGCGTTTTGAACATTCTGGTTCCTTGTCTGTGTCTCTGTCGGTCTGTCTGTGGTCAATTCCTTGTCCCAGGCAAAACTATATGAAGCTATACCTAGTCCGTTTTCATGAAATATCCAGAGATTGTGCGGGTTAGACCCGTAACAGCCCCATACTAATTGCATCGCCATCGGACGACTATTAGCGTATAAGCATGCGCAAACGTGAATTTTCAGAAACTACGATTTCTCTGTTCCTAATGGACCGATTTTTCCCAAATTATGAGTGTCGTTGGGGGACTCTAAGACAATTACTTATGAATTTCTGTCACGATTGAAACAGGAATATTGCACTTAATCAATCACCTAATGAATATGAATTAGACTAGCTTGTTCTATGCATATCCAACCCCAACATTATCACCCTATCTAATCACTGCTCTTTTTATAGAAAACTATAAAAAGACATGAAAAACTATATGAAAAACACTATATGAAATATGAAACTATATGAAACTATATAAAACTATAACTATAACTACATGAAACTATATGAAAAACACTAAACTATAAAAACTATAAAAAAACTAAACTATAAGTAACTAAAAAGTAACTATAAGTAACTATAAAAAAACTAAACTATAAAAAAACTAAACTATAAAAAAACTAAACTATAAAAACTAAAAAACTATAACTACATGAAACTATATGAAAAACACTATATGAAAAACATTATCACCCTATCTAATCACTGCCCTTTTTATAGAAAACCAAAATTTAATTATTTGATTTTGTTATCCTTTAAGTTTTAATTAAGAATTCATTGCATTTTATGATAGACGTCAGGAGACAATATTATTAGCTATAGAAATGGAATACATGTATATACTAGTATAATGAAGTATTATACCAATTAATAAGTAAGTAAGTGAAAATGTTTGTTGTGAAAAAGTTTGTATATACAAGAATTTTTCATGGCTGTATGTATGAAAACCATGCCAATAAAGACAATAATAAAAAAAAAAAAAAATCACTGCTCTAATGGCCAAACTTTTTTTGCTTCCGAGTTTGCAGAGCAGCGGAAGCTTTGTTTTCACTTTCGAAATAAAAACATTTTTGTGCTCCAAAATCAAAATTTCAACTCGCATTTTGCGTTTCAGAGCCTCCTGAACAAATTTGGTTCCGTGTCTGTCTGTCTATCTGTCCGTCTGTCCACATTTCCTTGCCACAGCCATAACTCCCACAATTTTGATCCGATTTCGATCAAATTTTCAGGGATTGTGCGGGTTAGGCCCAAGATGGTTCCCTACGAATTTCATCGCCATCGGACTATGGGTAGCGTGAGCGCATGCGCAAACGTGAATTTCCTGAAACCCCGATATCTCAGTTCCTAATGGACCTATTTGCTCAAATTTGGAGGATAGTTGATGGCTGACTCCAAAACAATCATCTATTAATTTCGTAACGATTAGATTAGTGATAGCTACCGCGCAAGCGCAAACTTGAAATTGGTTGTTATAGACGTAGCTACGGAACAACTAGGTAGACCAATTCCAGTGAAATTTTCAGAGATTGATCGAGTTAGACCCTAGAGAGTCCCCTATGAATTTCATCGCCATCAGACCACTAATAGCGTTTGTGCATGCGCAAACATCAATTTCCTGAAACTACGATTTCTCAGTTAGTAATGGGCCGACTGCGCTCAAATTCGATGAGTAGTTGAGGACTACCATTACCTTCTAATTTCGACACTATTGTATCAGTAATAAGTATTGCGCATGCGCAATGTTGACATTTGCTTCATGGCCATTACTCGGGAACTACTCGAGTAATTGAGGTGAAATTTTCAGAGATTGTGCGGGGTAGCCCTTAGATTGTGCCCTATTAATTGGATAGCCAGCGGACCACTAGTAGCGTGTGCGCATGCGCAAACGTGAATTGCCTGAAACTACGATATCTCAGTTTGTAATGGAACAATTTTGCTTTAACTCAGAGGGTACATGGGGGCTGACCCAAGACCCATGAATTTCATTACGGTTGTATCAGTAATATCTACTGCGCATGCGCAAACTTATAGACACGCCGTTTTTTCCGGCGAATTTTAGCCGTTGCGTGAGGTTAAATGGCGGGTTTAAATCTTTTTTGCTCCCGTGCTTTGTATTGTCCAAAACTAAAGATATTTTAATTTTTGGTTGACCTGCATTCTATCGTCGTGAGCATGGCGAACCGGTCATTTCTAGTTTTCTAAAAATTTAATGGTGACATACTGTGTAGGCCACGAGGAAGCTTCTGTGCCATGTCCTTGGCAGTGTATTTTTACTTTTTACCGTAGTTTGTAAATATTTTCCTATGCAGATAGATATCTGTAAATAGCTTTCTATGCATTGTTCATTTGAGGCAGCTCAATCTCACAATTCGGAAACTATCCCAACATTAACTTAATTAATAAGGTATTAACTATACAAAACAGAGAAATTCCAATTAAACTTGTGTATTTTTTGTATACTTACCTACCGTGAGTAGAATGAACTTTCTGAACGCTATTTTGAAAGATATCAGTGCGAAATTCCTTGCTCTCTATTAGAATGAATCACCTGATTCCATGAAATTTACCCCTACTTGTTTATTCCATACTTGTTCCTAGCCTGCCAGACGTCCGGGTTAGTCTCGTTTTTCACACCTCGGTACCTTTCAATTTTGCCGGAGTGCAAATGTCTAAAAAAAAAAAAAAAAAAACCCCAGAAGATTGAACAAATTAAATTTGGTGTTTACATTCATTGAAACCAACTTTTGGATAGATATGAATATTTTGTTTATTTAAAGTAGACGATGATTTTCTATGTCAACGGATTCGATTTTTACATAATATTATAACTCCAGGAATGGTCTAAAATACCCATAATTGTCTCAATAATATGTCGATAGTAAAAAAAACTATGAGTATCTAACTAAACCTACAAGGAGCGTAATGGAGGTGGCTCGTATTTTCCCGGGAATATGCCAAGGCTTATTGTTTCCTTGTATGTATTTGTAAAATGTAAGGAAAGAAACACACCGGCAGTAGCACAAGTTTGAGAGAAGGTGAGTAATTTGCCTTCTCATAGTCGTATAATTCGATGGAGGGAGGTAAGAGGATGTCCTTGAGCTTTCTAGAACCCAATTAGTGACCGGCCTGCTTATCTTGTAGGTTTCGCCATCCCTTTCCATCGCTGACTTCGGAATCCCGTTCTTCAAGGGAGGAACAATGACTGATGTTTTGAAAGGGCCTACATCACCAGAGGGACACAGCGTACCGCAACCGCAACAACTAACTCCTTGTAACATTACAATATAATCGTGACTAAAGGTACTCCCACAGCAACAGATACGGTGATTGTAACGCACTGAGCTTCACTACACCATACCAGTGAACGTTATCATTACGATAAAACCACAGAACAAACTCAGGAGGAGGTAGGGTGGGCAAGGTAGGAAAAAAGTTCCATTCATGCAGCATGAGTTGATGAGCGAATTTTCAAAGAATGATTTTAACCATTTTGGTGGGTGATTCTTATAGGAAATTTTACGCTGATTCCGAATATGCCATATGTTCCTATGTTTAGGAAGGTAATTTACACAAAAAAACCTCAAAAAGCACGTTTTTTAGCGTTTTTTGAAACTAAATTTTCAAAATTTAGGTACCCCTTGGAGTACTCCAAAAATTCCTTTCTTTTAATATTATTGACATTTTAAATTTTTTTTGGATTTTTTATCTCGATTCCTTCGGGCAGATATCGTCTGGAGTGACACACACACGCACGCACACACACACACACACACACACACACACACGCACGCACGCACGCACACACGCACGCACGCACGCACATGCACCTACGTGTGTGTGTATGTATGTATCACTTATACAGGGTGTCAGGGGGTCGTACCATCGGCCAGGTATCGATTCTGCAGGTCATTTCCAACAAAAAGTGTCTCCTACAGTTTTTTTAACCCCTTAGTTTCCGAGTTGTTTCAATTTTAAGATTTTGTGTTTTCTTTCTACTTTTCATCACTAAAACAGCCATAACTCCCTTAATTTGCAGTGTAAATAGAAAATAAATATACTATAGGAAAGAACGTTAAATTTTCTATCTCGTTGATGGAAAACCAAAGTTTTCTCAGTAGACAAAATAGGTGAAAAATGAACTTGAAAGGAAAAATTGCCAAATCTTGAAATCACCACTTTCTTTCAATCGCTCATAGGCCCCTGCCATCCAGCATTTAATTTTTGTGCTGTGAGCCTAAAAGTTGCGCCGAAATCTCAGCTTTCCAACAGTTTGTTGAACATTGAATCCAACTTTCCAACATTGAATGTTTCAATGTTGCATCAATTAAGGGAGAAAACTGTGTTTGAATGGAAAAAAAAAAAAAAAAAACGTGGGGGTTTCAAGGGAATCGAGTGTTTCAGGGTGTTGACGACCTGACCATGTCATGAGGAGACATAACTACCGTTTTCCAAGTAATTTTCACGCTGAATTGAATGGTGACTCTTCCGATTCATTTTTACTGATGAAAAATTGATATTTCGATAAAATTAGTGATTTTTTGGACATACCAGCATATAAAATCATATTTTGTTGAGTAAATGAGCAATTGAGGTTAATCTGAGCAATAATTATTTGGAAGAATTCAATCAACACACAAACATTAGTAAAATATGAGTTAGATGTGCTTGTGTGTGCTGGATTGCGCTAAATCAGATTTTTGGGAACCCAGAGTGTACATGAAATTTCCTTAATTTTCGACGCTGAATCACGTGGTGATATAAGTTTTTTTTAATGGACTTGATCGAACCGAGATTACAGCCTAAAACATGGTCGTTGGTAATAAGGTGATTTTTCCGAAAAAACGACCATGTTTTAGGCTGTAATATCGGTTTAATCAAGTCATATAAAAAAAACTGATATCACCACGTGATTCAGCGTCGAAAAATAAGGAAATTTCAAGAGCCACACTGAAGATTCCCAAAAATCTGATTAAGCGCAATTTCACGATTGAGCGATTTTGAGCGCTTGCTGGCAGGGTTGCGCGCCGTAGAAAAAATCGATTGAGGTGTCAAATGTTCATGAAAGTTTTCCTAGAATCTGAATCTGCAATAAAAAATCTGTAATAAAAATAGGGGTTGCCATTTGAAAAAAAAGTTAGAGTGCGTTTCGCGCATTGTGGCGTATTCGCGGCGCGTACAAATGCAATTTTTGAATTCCTCTACAAAAATTGTGGGGGGTATTGTTTGAAGAAATTGTTCACCCTCTTTGTGACGAAAATGGGAAGCGTGATCCATTCATTAAGAACCACCCTGTATATGAAAAAGTGTTAAATTTCAGGAATCGTTTTAGAACGGTCTGAAACGGATTTCCTTGAAGAAAATTTTCAAACATTTGCATTACAAAAATTTTGAAGCCATTGCAAGAACTTCATTTTCTTCAAAAATTCGCTAACATCGTACCTACCTGAAATATAAATTTACAGTAAGAAACAAAATAACAGTACCTTTATAGTTTCTGGGGTTTTCCCAAAATTATTTTCTCGTTGTTAGAACCATTCGAAAGGGTAGGTAGTCATCTCCCCTGACAATTCTTAAACGTACCTTTCAAAGATCTGGCATGGGGTGGCTACCTAATCCACGGATTTTTACTTTCCTCAGCCGGTGTGTTCGGGATGAAGGCATGGAAGAGACCGTTCCTACATACTTCTTCGGGCGGAGGACTGTTCTTACATGCGCGCGTGATGAGTATCATCGGGGCCTCCAGTACTCCATTTAGAATGGCTCAGCTGCTCAAACAATGGCCAGACCTTTAGGTAGGTGCCTACACATGTTATTTACTATCTATGTGAGAACACATTCGTGTCTGCTTCTGATATTATCATAGAAGGGCAGCCTCACCGTTTGCACCTCCGGATAATTGCCCCTCATTCGCCCGGCACCTCGTTATTTTAGTTTTTTTCGGGTTGACTGATGGTGGACCTCCCGCCCTTGAAGGCGTCAGACCGGGAGAGAGGCAGGTTCAAGGAGCCGCCACCTCGCTTGATCCTGGCGAGTCCCCATCCTGCCTGCCAGAGCCACACCTATGCGGACCTACCTCGCTCACGTGTTCCCACTTCACTGGTGTGACCCCTAAAATCAATCACTTCCTCCTTCCACTCGAGGCAGTACAAAACTCTTTGGTGGCTGGTGAGAGAGGCAATTCTTGGTGCACCATAACACCAAATCCTCAAAACTTTTTGGAAACTATGAGGTGTCCACGTGAAAAACGATAAAACTCTTTAAGCGAATTTTCGAAGGAAATGAAGCTATTGCAATGGCTTCAAGATTTAAATAATGCAAATTTTTGAAAATTGTCTTCATGGAAATCCGTTTCATACCATTCTAAAACTATTATATATATATCTGTGTGTGTGTGTGTGTGTGTGTGTGTCTGTGTGTGTGTGTGTGTGTGTGTGTAACTCCAGACGATATCTGACCGAGGAATCGAGCTAAAAATCCGAAAAAATTTCAAACTGTCAATAATATCAAAATAATATTATAATAATCAAAATAATAATCGTTTTCCAGAATTTCTGGAGTAATCCAAGGGTACAAGTTTAGAAAATTTAGAGTCAAAAATTGGTAAAAAACGTGTTTTTTGAGGTTTTTTGTGTGAATTACCTACCATCTTAAACATAGAAACATATGGTATATTCGGAATCAGCGAGAAATTTTCTATAAGAATCACCCATCAAATCGGTTGAAATGATTCTTTGAATATTCGCTCATCAACTCATGCTGCATGAATGGGACTTTTTTTTAGTCCCTGTTGAGAATTTAACGTCATTTACTGTCTCCTTTCTAGTACCTACTATCAGTCCTCAAATCGTTCAGAGTAGGAAATATTTCGTTAGGTGAAAATAAGGCCCTCAAAAATTTGGGCTACAGGAGGAGAACGGTGAGACTGCCAGACCACCGTGCAGGGGGGGGGGCAAAGCCTCCTGAGGTTGTTTCCTGTGTATAATTCCGTGAGGTAAGTGCATCCTAGTAATGATACACTATACAGGCACGATGGGAACTTTTTTGTGGTTTATTGACCTCTTCCTTCCAAAACCCTTCATAGATTTTGATGGAATTCACATACATGATTTAGCTAGGCTTCAGGAAGAACGAATGATATTGAATACATCATGTGTTTATTGTTATACGTTCGGAAGGGGGCTTGTGAAACCCTCAAACAGTCGTTTACAACAGCTATTTGCATGGGTTTGGGGGGGGGGGGGGGGGGGGGGGGGGGGGGGGGGGGGGGGGGAGATTACTAATAGCATCCACCTTAAATAAACACGAGTTCAGAAATATTGTGAAGCCTTGCACCAGATGTTTTATTAGTTTTAGGACGGGATCTGTACCTAGAAATCAGAGCTGCAAGGAATAATTCCTCCCCATGACCCTACAGACTTATTCTCACTAAAATGTGGAAGCACCCTCCTTGCTCACGCATATAACGTTATCACGATAGGATGGTGGAGCTGCAGTAATTTGACCTGCCCTCAGTTTGACCTGCCAAGTAGCAGTGGTTTATTTGGGATTTTGTGGGTGTTCCTCCTGCCGCACCATCTCTTCAATGCCAGCTACTTGGAACTGATGGCAGGTAAAAAAAACTGCAGTTCCACCATCCTATCGTGATGATTACTGCCATATAGCCTTTAATGGTTGTGGGTGAGGCAGGGACGATTTGGTTTTGTGCTACTGAAGAGCTTGTGAGGTAGAGGGAACAGACAGGAGGGTGCATAGTATGTTAATCAAGAGTCCAAGTGTGGATATTGTATGGTTGTTCTGCATATCGGATCAGCTCAGTAAATAAATAACCCAAAATATCCCAAATGTTATAACGTTATGTTTTCACGATATTGGATGACTCTCCCCACCTGCACATATCACTGTTGGATGAGACACCCTCCCGCTGGCCCTCCTCTCCCCGCTGCTCGTATTGACTACGTTTCTGTCTACACGGCACTACACCGCCGCCCTACAGGTCACCTGGGACGAGGAGGCAAATCTGTACGAAATGTCGGTCCGATTTTGAAAACATTTACAATCCCCTGAATAATACTCGCCGTCGGACCACTGGTAGCGTGTGCGCATGCGCAATCAACGGAGACAGATTATATATTCAGACTTCCGATAACCTGCAATCAGTGCTTCAGTCCAACATAGGTACATACGACCTAGATAGAAAATTTTTCGCGTCGAATGAGACCACGCGTAGCACTATACGACCAACCGTTCACTCCTTATGAGGACTTGAAACGAACGGAAAAAAAAGAGCAGAAACATGAGTACGAATCGCCAATCTTTCAGAGTATTCCAAATCCCAATTCAGAAATCAGCTAATCAAAATTAAATTAAATATCTTTTGTTTTTACTGAATCGAGTTTCAAGTTTACTTCTATAAGCTTATGAGGTAATAGCGGATGCACTCAAAATTAATGGAATTCTCAAAAATCAGCATTTGGTAAATACACATTCGCACGGTCGTTCGTATCTTGAACAGAATATGGGTCAAGTGAAGTTGAAGTAAGGCCCGTAACGGACCAGGCGCTGCTGTCGCGGTTGATCCGTTACTCTTAAACTTGTCAATACGTACCTTCTGCCGCTACTCTGATCCCTGAATACAATTACGTTGATTGACCGGAGGAGTTGTGGTTTCCTGCTCACCAAAGATATGCCCCAGATTGCATCCGTCACAATCTTCTCCACATTTCCACATACTTTGTACTTACCGTCTACTCGTTTAACTCAGTACCACTTTTGACGTTTTTGAGTGTCAAATGTCAAAACTTCATTTTGCTTCCGAGCTACCAAGGTTGGGAACATTGTGTTCACTTTTGGGAGGTGGAAATGTTTTCCTCCAAAACCAAGATTTACGTTTTAGACCTTCCTGAACTATTTTAGTTTTGTGTCTGTCCTTCAGACTGTCTGTATGTCTGTGTGTCCGCGAATCTCGGCCACACTTTCACACATCCAACTTTGATGAAATTTTCAGATAATAGGTACTCGGGTGAGGCCCTCGATATTCCTCAACAATTAGGAAAACATAAACTATTTATAGGTAGGTACTGAGTCATGATGGAAAGGGGTAAACCAGCTCCCGGTACACCACGGTTTCCCCCGGGGACATTGAGCTCGGTCCCAAGAGTAATAAAAATGTTGA
>JAEMON010000001.1:48312491-48331799 GCA_030264115.1 Lygus lineolaris | reverse complement strand
GATAATCTCCAGCTCATCGTCATCATCCTCGAACGTTCTATATACTTCTGAACTTGATGAGGTGGCATCTTCCCTCCACATTGACTCTTCTTTCATAAGACGTATAACATATGTCACCAATTATGATGGTGTAAAATTTAAGCCTGCTTACTTTGTATGCTTTGATTTAAACAATCGTGGGTTGCCAGAATTTGTCAAAATCGTTAACTTATATGTGGACATAAGAACCGGGGAGACATACTTCAAAGGGGAAAATTATATCACTTACATGTTTTCAACACACTTCCAAGCCTATGAAGTTGGAACGCTCTCTTCTCATTCGTATTACCAGCTCTCAAACCGTCGATATACTTGTCTAAATACATGTATAACAGCTTTGACTAACGATAAATACGTGGTTATGAGGAATACCATGTGGGAATGTATGTACCACTAATACTACCGAATTTATATTACAGTTCTATTCACATAATTGTCAATTTTCTCATTATCGTTTTCTCATTCAATTTGGAGTATTGAGTACCACCTGTAAATAGAGCAGGTTTTTTTAAAAACCTACATTTTTTAGTACTTATATTTGCTATATTTCAAATTCGCACGTAAGTCATATCATATCACACTTCTATTCAACTAATTGTCAATTTTCTCATTATCGTTTCTCATTCAATTTGGAGTATTGAGTACCACCTGTAAATAGAACAGTTTTTTTTAAAAACCTACATTTTTTAATACCTACTTATATTTGCTATATTTTATATTCGCACGTAGATCATATTACAGTTCTATTCAAATAATTGTCAATTTTCTCATTATCGTTTCTCATTCAATTTGGACTATTTAGCACCACCTGTAAATAGAATAGTTTTTTTTAAGAACCTACATTTATCAACACTTATATTTGCTTAGTGCTGTATTGCCAAAGTTTCATTCTTGGACTAAATGATTGACCAATGCACTACCTTACTGATGAATTTATATATTATTATTATTGAATTTTGATATTGTTGCACTTTAAATTCATTCGTAGGTCTACATTATTTATTGAATTGAATTGTTAAATCAATGTTTATTTAAAATAAATTCTATTATTACGCACTCACTTGTGTCCCATGACTTATTTTTTCTCCTACAACATTATATAAATACCTAAGTTTTAGCAGTAAGTGGTTTTTTTTGTTCCAGATATCTCAATTTATCCGTTTGACATTTTCCTGATTTTCATTATTCTTGTTTCACAGGTTCCATCCTACTCAACTTGTTCCTTATTGATTCCAATTTTTTTTAAATTGGTTCAATAAGTAACCAATTGAGTGGGTGGTAGTTCGTTTGAATACAAACGGGCACGAGTGCAGTAACCCCCTAGGCGTGAATAGGTAGACCTGCTAGCATTCTAGCAAGCCTACTATTCCGGTCAACCGGGTTTTTTCTCTCGTAGCCGTTTGGATCCTATCGGGCTTGAGCAACCTGCTAGGGTTGCTCCATTCGTGCCCGTTCGGATCCAAACGGGTACGAGAGAAAAAACCCGATTGGCCTGGATGGTACGCTCTTTGGGATGCTAACGGGTTTTCTTATTCAGTCCTATCAGGTTACTGCACTCGTGCCCGTTAGATTTCAAACGGGTTGTATTCGCAAGTCCCGTTAGATTTCAAACGGGTTGTATTCGCAAGTCCCGTTAGGATTTCTAACGGGTTGTATTCGCAACACTCGATAGGATTTCTAACGGGTTGTATTCACACCCCGTTAGAAATCTAACGGGTTTTGTGAATACAACCCGTCAGACATCCTATCGGGTCGTGAATACAACCCGTTTGAAATCAAACGGGAACCTCTGAAACAATCGAACGAGTTAAGGTGAATACCCGTTAGGAATTTAAACCGGACTAGTAGAAATGGAGTAGAAAACCCAATAGGAATTTAAACGGGTAAACTTAAACACCCGATAGTTTTTAAACAGATAAAGTTGAAAGATAGATAGATTTTGAAGTAGAAAACCCAATAGGAATTTAAACGCGTAAACTTAAACACCCGATAGTAATTTAAACGAGTAAATGTAAAAACCCGATAGGGATACTTGAAAACCCGATAGCGTTGGTCATATTAATTAACAAACCCGATTGGATATCAATCGAACTATGCTAGGGCTCGATTGAACGGGTAAACGTGAAACCCCGATAGGAAATCAATCGACATTTCACAACTTCTCGTTTATTCGCAATCGGGTCATTTCTGACCAGTATCCTAACGGGTACTCTGAGAGGGAGCCCTTTAAAAAGACTCGTTTGGGTTAATCCTAACGGGTCATTTTAGAGCGAGCCCTTTACGAAGACCCGTTCAGTTTTAGTCCTAACGAGTCTTTTTAAAGGGCTCCCTCTCCGAAGACCCGATTGAATAAAAAAAACTCGTTTGAATGTAATCACTTTCATTCCAAACGAGTACATTAGTTAAATTCGCCCGATAGGATTTAACTTTGAATTTCCACACGAGTCCTCTTAAAAGGGGCTCCTTAACGAGACCCGATTGATTTTCAAAACAAACAGGTCTTTTTAACTCCAAACGAGTTAATTAACCTTATTTTACTGCCATGGGTGGCCCCCAAACGAGCAAAATAGGCCTTTTTTCGGGAGCGTGTACGATATGCCATTCTCGACATTTTACGCGGAATTCGTATCGCAATTGAAATAACAGAATGGCCGAAAACTGACAGCTGTTATCAGATATCACGCGGTAACTCTCAGAGTTAATGCGTTATTCCATGGATAGGGGATAGTCCATGGTAGGGAATAACATCTGGGAGTTAACTAGCTCGGTATCCCGAGGGTTAACTCGGGGCGGTGAAACGCATTTTTGTCGCTATCTTCGAGTTACCAGTAACTCGGACCTTAACTCGAGGTGGTGAAATCCACCATTAGAGAAATACTTAAGGCTTTATTTAGGTGAAAATCGTTACTCGGAATATTAAATGAGAATGAAATAAATAATTTTGGTGGTAAAAGCACTTTGATATGCGAACAAAAGATGGGTTGTGAATCATATCAGTGACCACGCCAGATCTATAAATTCATGAGGCGACTTCAACCTTCAACCATTGACGAGGACTTCTCACCCAATCTATTGCAGTTACTGGCGAGCTCCAAAAACTCGTCGACATATCGAGTGTTTGACCTGCGAGTACTTTCAAGATGTGCACTTTATAGAAAATCCTATGAACACAAAATTGGCTATTTCGGCTGTTCCATTTTATTCGTTAAACTGAAAGAGTTCAGTGAGAGCTTTCCAAAAAGGTGAGAAAACCAAGAAGTGAGCGAAAACGAGTGCCGTAAAAAAGATACCGATGACGTCACCCCCCCTGGGGGTACCCTCCACTCCTCAGAACATATGACGTCACGCGTGATTTTCTCACCCGTTTTACAGCCAACCTAATGAACATTTTGAACTGAAAATTAGAACTGCGGGGTTTTAAAGGGTGCTGAATCCGAACCTGAAGTCGAAAATGCAAAATTCCGACACATCGGAATTCCCCGTTCCTCAAAAAAAAACTTGTTGACGAGCAGTTGTGTTGTCTAGCACGTTCTATACAGTTCAATATTATTTTTGGATGGACGAGTTTATTTCACCGAACCAAATCGGAGGAAGTTCCCCTCATGGATCCTCATGTGCAGAAGAGTTTGAAACACTGCACAAGTCTTATTGCATAGGACGTATAGTATTATGACATATATTTTTGTAACCTTCAAATGGAACATGGAAACTTTCCGAAACACCAGAAGTGTGCATGTTCGTTTCTTTGGCTTGTCTATAAAATCTAATTATATGTAGAATGTAACAAGGTAATTTGCTTACGTCGATAAACTTTCTATGCAAATATTGTCTCAGCAAAACTTTCAATTAAACGGTAATTGTGAGACCGAGTACAAAACTGCTTCCTCAATGAAGTTTATTGGCGTTATGTAGTGGTTCCAGTTTTTCTATTAAAAATACGCTGTTCGGCTTCAACTTGTTTGACGTCTACGAAACCCTTCTGGTGGGACTTCCATAATCCAATTATCTGTTAGTACACCCCTTCTTCCGAATTTAAATAGAAATAACATTTGTTTTCTGACCTCTCTTTCTTCCAAATTATTGTGCTTGACCATACTTTCCTCAACCTCCTCCTCCTTCATTCCTGTGCGTACTCCAGTAATATCGCAATAATTCGAAGCTGCCTCTAATTAGGGCGTGAAACCGTGAGTCCTATATCTCTTGGTTCATTTCTTCATTTAATTTTCCTGTTCGGCTGCCCTAATCAGCAAATATGTTTTTCCCAGGCTTCTCATGTTCAATATCTTTACTCCTTCGGCAACAGGATTGATACAGCCTTTATTTCATTTTCTATGTCTTTCGGCTTTTTTGGAGGATTTTTTTGTCACTAGGATATGCTATTCTCTGGTGCCCTTAGTGCGACTTCCCCGCGATTGATCTTTTCAAATTTCTGCTTATGAGTTCCTTATGTTCACTTCGCTCCCCTCATTTTTAGACATTAGATCAAGTAACTACGGTTTAGCATATTTAATCCCTTCCATTTCTCGTCTCTAAAATACTTCCCATGCATCTAATTCATGTTGAGCGCAAGGTAATTCGCCTCTATAACATTTTTAAACATAGTTCGAGGTGTTTAAACAGAATTCGACTATTTTTTGCTCATTTTTCCAATATCTTTTAGAGTAGACAGTTCTTGTGTATCCTTCCAAACTGTGAGGCTATCCGAACATCGGGTGACACTATGGTGAGTCTATAATTGAGCCGGCAAGTGGACAAGCCAACGCAGCTATTTGTACTGCCGAATCCAACACCTTTTAACTCAGCACCAATCATCCTAAAAACCCTGTAAGAGGTCCATTCCACCCACTGGGAGGAGACCGAAGAGCACCGACGGAGTTTTTTTTTTTTTTTCATCTACCGTCCAATATAGTGCATCTGCGAACTCAGTAAGCGAGCTCGGTTTTGGTGAGGTTGGTGTTGCTCCTTAACCTGCTAACTGACAGAATATCAAGACCAGCACAACACGGACGACCTCCCAGCTCGACCTCCGTAGGAGGCGCAACAATGGCGAACAGATAGAATGCTTGAATTGGAGAAAATGCGAAGTCCACCGGTTTTAACTGGTGCATGGATGTATAGGCACTAGGGACTTCAGGCGGGAAATGGAGCCAAGGGCGCACAGCAGAGCGAACGTCACGATCTAATTCGAGCAGCCTCCCCGCAGTAAGCGTACCAAAAACTAACCAAGCCAAGCACAGCCTCAATAGATCGTTGGTTACGTCTTATAACGCTCTACCAAAGTCCACCCGGCTTGCAGCAATAGTAGTCACCAAACTACCGCCAAACCTCCAACACGGATCGACAGGGATTTCAGATTTTGCAACGACAAATCCCGCATCCACCACCTGGCGACCCTACTGGGCCAAGAAGACCGCTCACACTTATCGGGGTTGGCCACCAGTCCATACCTGGAGCTAGCTGCCAGTCATCACCCTGAAACGTTAATGTTTAACGTATGGTAAGCGTGGTTTTAGTTAATGTATAAAACTATTCCTTGGCTGAGTTCCAGAAATTTTATTTCCGGCCGATTGCAATACGTTGCCTTCATCCTTCCGATCAAGTAACGAAAGTAACGTCGTAGTCTCCTCTATCCCCGTGGACCACTCTCATAATAAGGTACAAATAAAGCGCACCAAGGTGAGGGGTATACTTCAAAATCGGCTAAGAAGTGGTTGAGTGACCAACTCCACGAGCAGGTGACTTTACGAAAGGCCGTGAAAGTAGCAGAGGATCACCAGGAAGACGCACTGGGCAGGCTCACGCGCCCCCGACCTCCGCAATCGCGTCGGGACCTGACACACAAAAAAACCCGCTCGCACCCTTTCCAAAGGGAGTTTTCACTATCGAAAAGTCGTTGAGCGGGTGGTCAGCAGCCCAGGGAGAGTCACGACACGCGGGGTACCTGGTTTCGTCCTCAGACGCTTGTAGGGCACTCTTGGCCTTCAACTACGACAGCATCCAGGGCCCATATGATGAAACGGCTCAGTGCACGCAGCAAGTCGAACGAACTCGTGTTAATCGGCTCCGGTAATTCCTCGGATAACACAAACAATTAATTCAGAATGAAATAAATAAATATACCTAGTGAAAAATAAAAAATAAGTAAAAAACACTGACATCTCAAATAATCATAATATGGCGGTCACAGATGAATCACACTTGGCGTTACAGTCAGAAGTTCGAGTATTTGGCTCAGACAAAAGAATTTGGATTTATAACTGGAGAGGATGATAAAATTGCGAGAAAAGTACGTATGAACTATGATTGAACCTAAACAATAATTTAGCTGCCTATTGAATATTACAATGAGGCCGTCAGCACGCAAGGGTCGTTCGGCAATGTGGTCGACCCGATTGCTCGTATGCTCGTTAGTGCGATCCATGGGACAGGCTCGTCTGCCGTCCGCACATCAGGGGGTGAGTGATTGATGGCTCGTCTTTACGATCTGTGCACACCATCTCCGTCGAATCTTGTCTCTCAAACAAGAAGGAACCTTAGGTATATAGCACTTCCCGATCAAAATAAACATTTTCCCGATCAAAATAAACATTTTCCCGATCAAAATAAACATTTTCCCGATCAAAATGAACACTTTCCCAACCAAAATAAACATTTTCCCGATCAAAATAAACGTTTTCCCAACCAAAATACGAGTAAACACTTTCCCGACGAAAATGGGTTGGGAAAATGTTTATTTTGGTCGAGAAAGTGTTTATTTTGGTTGGGAAAGTGTTCATTTTGATCGGGAAAATGTTTATTTTGATCGGGAAAATGTTTATTTCGATCGGGAAAATGTTTATTTTGATTGGGAAATGCTATATATTAGGTAAACTGATATTATAAGGTACGAGTACTTTTCCGACCGACGCCGCCGCCGCTCGAAACGATGTCTTCGTACATGCAACATTGAAGAGAGAGGTAGGTACTAATGTATGCAGGAATTGAAGGTTAGGCCACTTAAAGTAATAAACTTTTTGTTATATAATACTGGATTCGTCAGGAAATACTGATTCCAACAATTCATTTCATTTTTCATTCATTTTTGACCTTGTAAAGGTCTTCAATATTCGTCAACTCTATGCGAAGATTTCGCTATTATTTTATCACAAACATCCGAACATTATAAACGATACAAGGACGCCTACTTACTTTACACGCTTCGTGTCTGCAGGAAACATTGTTCCCCCTAGACCCCGGCTGGTTCTTACTACTCATAGTCCATCTTACGTACTATACATAATCTACAGGAGTATACGCACTAACATGAAATCTCCTATGAACTACACGAGATCTGATTACAAAACTGAAATTTTATCATGGATAGTCAGGAGAGGAATGGGAAGTATTGATAGCTTAATCGGCAGCATATACCTGTGATAAATAAAAATGTTGACAGGTGTATGCTGTTGATCATGTAACTTCATGTAACTTTGTGAACATGTAACTCAAGCTTTTATTGAACGGTTGAATTTTGAACTTTTATCGAAGATTGATAGAATACTATGCAATTGGCTCTAGCAGTCGATCTACCTAACATTGACTTCCTTAGTAGGCAGTTTCCATGGCTAGTGGCACCATCACTGTTCCTAGACCTACCAATTTCCATCGAAACTTCAAACCCACTTTCGCTCTTCAAAGAGAACATAAATCAATACTCAGTGAATATCACAAATACTAAAATGATTAGGCGAAAATTCAAGCTTTGAACCCAGTAAGACACTCACCCTCTATCTTCTGAAAATAAATATGTGTTTGTACTATCCAAGAAATTGTTAAGTGTCAATTACTTACATATATGATTATGCATAAAAATGCAGTGTGTAGAATCGCTCATCTTTGAAATATTAATGGCATACCTACTTAATTAATGTTATCAATACCTATCTAAGTTAAGAGCATCACGAAGAAAAATGAAGGGCCAGCGCGGGTCGATTAGGGAGCATTTTAAAGGTGAATTATGTTATATTCATGCTGGTAGTACCAACTTTGTTTGCTTTATATAAATATGTATGCATGTAAATAGAAATAAAGAAATGAAATACGTTGGCAAAATACGTAGACGCTACTACCGGTCCAACTAATGAGATTTTTAGGAAACCATCTAAGGGCTAACCCGCGAAATCCCTGAAAATGTCACCAAAATTGGAAGGGTAGTTTTGGATTTCTATCCGTGGCAAGGAATTGACCACAGCTGACAAACCAACAGAGACACACCAGGCCACCAAAAATAATGTTTACTGTAAGCTTTGAAGTCCAACAGAGGAACATGTGAAAAGATTGATTTTGAAAGATACATAGTTTTATAGAGACTTCTGCAAATGAATTGCTGGATATGTTCGTTTACCGTTCCTCTGTGTTCTTCACAGAGCAGGTTTTCATAATATAATATCAAGCTCTCGATGGGTTGGGATGCGTCCATTTATTTTCAAAGCGTCTTAGAACCAGACTGTGGCTCGAACAACACGATACCACATCAACCATATTGTCACTTGAACTGACTACTCGAGAAAGTGACTCGATAGCACCTATGTCCCCCTCTGTAGAACAGGATCTTCTGTCCTGCTTCTGACTGACTGCCGATGCATTTTTACACGGTTGGGTTGGAAAGCTCATGTTCCGCGCCTTGCAAGTGAAATCTGAAGCGCAGCCCCAAGGATCGGCGTTTCCCAAAGTCGCGAGCTTGTAACCTACCTAATTGTTACAAAGTAATGGTTATAATCTTCTCGTAGGTAGGTAATTAGGCATAGGCGTGGACAAGTATTGATTTTGAAAACAAACTAGAGATATTTTAAATTGACTACCTGCATATCTTACAAAACGTCTGATCTTCGTGAGTTTTTTGTGTTTCTTTGCGCAAACTGAATTTTCCATATTTTTGAGAATACGGGGCCTCTTTAATCGGATCAAACTGATCAAAGTAGTTCACTTATCTGTACGTGCGTATTGGGTGTCTATGTATTATTATGTAGTTATACTAATATAAGAACTAAAAAGAAACAACAAGTTTTATAATGCTTCATATTAGAATAGGTATGCTTGTATATACGTACATAGCACAAGGTTATCATATCAATTTTTCTGAAGGTGGGACAGATCACAAGGAAATATACCTTGGACATGTTCATAAAATAAAATTTTAATAAACTCGATCATTCGGTTTCTTATAGTAAAAATACTTCCTTTGAAAACAGAGGTACAGGGTGGTTCACGGGAATAGACCCAAAAGTAGGCGGCCCTTTCTCGGCTCAGGATGGTAGGAGGGGGTCAGAAAAGGTCTCATTCGAACCGTATGATTGTTCCATTTAGTAATCCTCATGAAACGGTGGGATTTGGTTGACCACGTGTTCGCCTACGATACGTTTGTTAAAAACAATGAATCGGTCGTTTCGTTGCATCGTGCATTCAGGAATCACATCAGACGTCGTGGTGCTGTTCCCACTTGGAATACAATAATGAGATGGGTCACTGCTTTTTGAACAACAGGAAACTTTGGGAAGAAATGCGATCAGGACTAATTAAGGCTGGAATAACGACCGAAATTGAGTCAATCGTCGAGGGCAAACTGCAGCGTGCCCACCAAAACTTTCTCAAGAGTCTTGCTTCGTGCTCCGAACAAGATGAACGCCACATGGTTGATGCAATTTTTGAAACTTAAAATGGCACCAATTTCCCTACCAGAAAATGTAAATACCTATAACGTTTGCATGTCTAATACATCTTGAGTTATATCCATTTGTTTTTGGGTTTATTCCCGTGAACCACCCTGTAAACTTTGAGGATGAAATAGCACACATTACCAAAACTCTAAAAGCTGTGGGTTATACTTTGCAAATATTAATAACCATTATAACATTAATGTTTCATGAAAACCAAAAATATGATTAATTTTTGAAAACGAATAATATCTTTGTTATTTTGTGGAGGGCGAATTTTCACTTAATGTTTGGTAAATGTTTTTTTTTTTTTTAACATACCTAACACTTGAAGAAACTTTGTTTTAATGTCCAGGTAATCGTCTTAAGTGATGGGGGTGGCGTTTTCATACCCGTCTGTTGATGAAATCTTGTTTAGGTTCTCCAAAAAATAAAATTGGTGGTATTTGGGGTGACAACCTGGGCCTAGGAACAATCCAAAGTTAGGAAGATGAAGTCCAAATTTATAAAATATAAAAATGTTTTAAATATTATTTGTTATCATTTGGAATGTGGTTATTTCGTAAGAAAAGAGAGGTTTGTCAGAGAGAGATTCTCCAATCTCAATTGGAGAATCAACAAGTGAGATTGCTCGGATCCGTAAGGATTGATTAACACACTAAGAATAAAATTGAGTGAAAATCTCGTTTGACTATTCACTCATGATTTTATTTTTAGAATCCGTGATAATACGATCCCTAGTACACTCAAGATCAGCGTAAAATTTCCAAAATAAAACAGGAGGAAATTTCCCTCCATGCCGCATTTCAAGATTTACAGTTTCGATATGATTGATTATATGACACTGGAAGGTTTTGTCCTGAATTCCCTTAAACTCTAACGGCATTAGAATGAAAAAAAGCAGAGAAATAGGTAGGTATACGGGACAGCTATAATTCTGTTTTTCAAAAAGCTCTGGAAATAACAATTTATAAATCTGTGTTCATTACAGCTCATCCCCAACATTTTGAGTATGAATTAGCCATATGACGAAACAATCAGTCTATCAAAAGATTTTATTTGCAAAGGCCTAATAGGCAATACAAACGTCAAATGTAGGCTCATTTAATATACCTATCACAAAACTTAAAGCTAAAATTAAAATAAATTGGTAAGTCAAAGTAAATCACGAGCTCCACTGAATATTTAGAAATTCCTCCGACGAATAAAGCTCAGGATACCTGTCTACCTGCGTATCATTTTTTCAATCGTCAATCGGTGGGGAATCGATTTCATGTACAGTAGGTACACATGCCAACGGTGTTAAAAGCCCACTGCCTCAAAATGCAGAAAACTTGAGAACCGTTCAAGTTGAACAGGTTGTTCGATGGATTCCCATGTCCAATACTCCTCAGTGGATCCCGCGTTCAAATCGTTGGAACCTCCTATCACTCGACACCTACAGATTATTTTTTGTTATGGTACACCCAGAGTTTAGTGAGAAAGCGATCCGACCTGATTCCAAGATATCTCCGTTCTATACGAAATAAATGTCCGGTTTTCACACGAGTGAGCAATGCCAATGAAACACAAAAATATTGACTGGGCTAATATGACTAATTGTTCTTAGTACGTTTACGCCGGAGCTGATTCGTTATATTTCGACCAGATTTAGTCCTTATCCTCGAAAATCTATAACTGGTTGTTCAGGATTACACATTCTCTACTGCACAACTAATTATTGAGGACCTAGGTAAGAAATAAAATATATTTCTTGATAATATCGAAATTATAACAAAATATATCATACCTATAAGAAGGAAAGAACAAGTTGTCCTCGTCGTTGTCCATTCACGAGATTCTGGGCGGTACATCACTCCGTCCTCCAGAAAAGTACCTGTCCCAGATACATGTTCCGGATACGTTTCATAGGGGACGTGGATTTCCTATTATTTCTGAATATAATTAGTTGAGAAATTTTGATTGAATGTCCAAATCGGTTCCTAATGAGTCGTGGTGATGATGAAATGTTTTCAGTACATTTGTAATTCACATTTCACTAATCACTGTAGTCTGCCCGAAAAGGATCTGTCGCCTATAGGTACCCACACTCTGGTACGCTGGATAAATTATGCTGTTGCTCCTTCAGAAGTCGGTGCCAGTATTCGAGCCATTCCATAATTTGTGGCGTAAGTTTTGGCTCACTTCAATCTTCATAGCCGGGTGACAGCCGCCAAGTATTCAGCAGCTGCTTACCATGCGAAGAATCTACGAAACGGCTTTTTTTCTAGAAGAGAAATTAATCTTCGATGTATTCTACCTTGAGCGATGGCTCAAATTATCCCTGCGGCGATTCGGAATGTTTAGTAGAAACTGGTGTACTCATAATGTTCTGTTGGGTTGACCCTCTTGTTCATGAGCAGCATTCGGGGTTTGACTAAGCATTGATGTTCCCTGAATCACATGCGACTTTGATGTTGTTTTTCCTAACAATTTCACTCCATTTTCGTCCAGTTTCTTTTCGGTAGAGTTCAGAGTTGAAATGGTTTCATGAAGCAGTGAATTGGGCGTTTCACAATAAGCGCATACATTCTTCGATTGACATGTCTCAGTTGTATGCATGGAAGCAAGGCAGTTGAAGCATAATGATTTTTATATTACAATAATCTTTCTCTTGCTACACTCAACAGGTGGAATCGAGGAAACAACCTTAGCGCATGTTTTCCGCTGCATAATT
This sequence comes from Lygus lineolaris, assembly GCA_030264115.1. Taxonomy (NCBI): domain Eukaryota; kingdom Metazoa; phylum Arthropoda; class Insecta; order Hemiptera; family Miridae; genus Lygus; species Lygus lineolaris. The sequence continues at coordinate 48,319,352 of JAEMON010000001.1, read as the reverse complement.
TGCAAGGGGAAATTCTATTGATAACCCCTTTCACAGTGGGAACGGAGGGCGGTGATTCTAGGAGAAATCTAGACTTTTTGTTGTACTCCTCTCAGGTGACATTCGTCTGATCTGCAGGTGGGAACCTGAGTCTGAAGTCCAACTCCCTTGTACATTTTTGTGGGAGTAAGTTGATGATTCTACGGTCGTGTACATACGATTCAACTTTCTCATCTGCGAAGTCGATTCGTCTAGAATTTTATATTCTAGAGCATGAGCTTCATCTTGCAGAGAGAGAAGTCTTTTGACCCATGATTCGAAAACTGCATAATCGTCTCCTAGGCAACGTGGGAGCCTATAAAGCATTGTTCTCAAGTCCCGATCGAGAGAAGTCAGTGTACGCCGGTAATGCAACGTGAGACAATGCCGTAATGTACCATATTCAGCTATTTTGAATGACCTCAATTTATCAATTAAATGAGACCACCTGAGCGAATGAACAAAAGGTAACTATCATGTGGCTCCGTGATGGAAGAATTCTGCAAAATGTTATTGCCAACCATGGTTTCCGTAGGAGTGTCTAAATCTACTTGATGCTTCTCCGATAGGAAAGAGGCAGAATCGATGTAACGCAGTTCGAACTTGTTAGGCGCCATTGTACCGCTAATAATAAATGGGTAATATCGCGGTTTCTTGATGAACGAGTTCACATACATTAGACGGTACCTATATTGTTAAATAATCGTAGGTACTAGATGCTATGAATGGTAGGTACATATACGAAAAACCACCAAGACAGGGATGGTCCCGCGATGGGAGCCTCGTCCCAGGTTGAGAAGGGAAACTCGACTTATTTTTGAATAATTTACTAGAGGATCGCGGACCAAGATGAGGAAATTAGGTTGCTGTGTCATAAAAACACAACCGTCCTCCTCGTCGTTGTCCGTTCACGACATTCTGGGCGGTACCTAACATAAGGCTTCGGCCGATTCCCCTACGGCTGCCTAGCCCTGGTCTAATCACGGGGGCAGAAAAATCGTCGAAATTCGATGCCTTCAAGCCACGAATTTGTATACATGGGCCAGTAATGTTGTTAGCGTTCACTTCTGAACCCAATGTTTTGTGTAAAGGATAATCCGGCTGTACCTACGGCACTTCTACATGGATGACCAGTGTGCCAAGCGAAGCTAACAAGTGCGGTTTTTATCTGAGGCGGGCGCGACTTTTTGACGCAGCGTGAAGGAGTTTTCTTCACACTGGGTGTCCAACCGACCTCTCCCTTCCGAAGACAAACATTTACCAACCTCAGTTGAAACACAAAGGCCCAGCAGCAGTCTAATCGCCTCACGAAGACAGCGCAACGCCTCTCAATGGACAGCGCGCCTGGTGGGGGTAAAGAAAAACTTCAACCTTACACAACCTGCCAAGATATCACGCAGAGTAGATGCCACGTGACGTAACCCGTTGTTGACATGTTCGTGGACGTACTTTTAGTCACCTTCGTGATCTACACGAGCTACTGAATCCGTTGAGCGCATTGATTTCATCACGATCTCAAAGATATTCAATAATGACGAATCGGAGGGGGGCCGTTCAAACGAAACATACCTTTATCAGGAAATCTTCACATTTTATTGACTCATGGGTTAAGGCTTAGCGATTACAGACTTACTCCCTCACTACCGAAGGTAGGAAGCTATGTATATCCGTACAAGAAGTTAAAAAAAAAAAATTGTCCACCACAATCAACATTTTCATTTGCTGTTTGCTATGCAAAGCTACCTGGACAATTATTTTGGTTTCGTTTCTGTTTGTCTGTGTGTCGCTGGTCAATTCCTTGTCCCGAGCGAACAAAGAACAAAAACGCGAAATTATCGTCCGATTTTGATGAAATCATCTGGGATTGTGCGCTCCAGTCCCTAAATGATCACTAGTGGCATACGCATGCGCAAACGTTAATTTCCTTAAAGTTCGGGGTTTCTGTTCTTATTGGACCGATTTTGCTCAAATTCGGAGGGTAGTTGGGGGCTGACCCGAAGACGATTCCCTATGAATTTCATCACAACTTGATCAGTAATGGCTACTGACCATGCGCAAACTTCAAATTTGTTGTTTCAGGCATAACTCCGAAACACTTTTACCAATGTCGGTGAAATTTTCAGTGATTGTGCGGTTTATGCTCAAGACGGTCCTCAAGTAGATCAGATTAGATAGACTAGATTTTGCTCAAATTCGGGGGGTGATTTGGAGGATGACCACGATGATTGTCTATGAATTTCGCCACCAAAACGTATGGGTTATGCCTACTGCGCATGCGCAAACTTATAATTTGTTGTCATATATAGGCATAATCCGGAACTATTCTACCGGAACTATTCTGGGGGAAATTCTTACTACAAAAGTGAGGAAGCTATACCACCCACCCAACTTGGTATACTTTTTTCCAGATTAACATACCCAGGATAACAATGTCATCAGTCAAAAATTCCGAAAAGTTTGTGAAGAACTTTATTGAGGGTAGTAGCATGATCACGATATTATATAATTATAATTAATTATAATATAATAATTAATAATTATATAATATAATTAGTATATACCTATTCGTATCCAAGTAGGTATAATATATAGCTACCTATAATATCTAATAATCATGCATGAAGGAAAACGAAAATCGGCTCTGCTGATTGTGACCTTGATATTCAAGGAGACAGAAACACGAAAGAACACGGATAAATAAATATAAATAATATACGAATGGATGTGTTCTACATATTTCCCGTAACATAGAAATATTTTCGGATGGAAATATCACTTTTTTTATGTAAGTAAATAATTATTAAAATATACCTCAGGGGTTGTGAAATGTGCAATATTCACATAAATTTATGGCCAGAGCTATTTACATGAGGAAAAATAGTATAACCCCTCATATTTTCAGCTCATCTCAGCTCTGTAAGACAGTATGAGTGAACCGAGAGAAAGTTGGATAGAAGAGACAGACCTGTGCCTTCCTGACGTGATTCAGCGTCACGATGAAGTCAGCTAAAGGTTTTTATATACTTGCGCGTTAGTGCTTATGTTAATTTATCAGAGTTGAGTGATAACATATTTGTAGGTAGCACTTCTGGAAAATACGTTATTTTCAACGACCCCTTTCACATAGTTTCTTTTTCAGCAAATTGAACAGCTTACAAGGCGGTTTTGTTCCACCATGAATCTTGTGTCGACTAGAAAAAAGTCCCATTCATGCAGGATGAGTTGATGAGCGAATTTTCGAAGAATCATTTTAACCCATTCTGTGGGTGATTCTTATAGGAAATTTTACGCTGATTCCGAATATACCATATTATGTTCCTATGTGTAAGATGGTAAGTTATACAAAAAAACCTCACAAAACACGTTTTTTTAAAGCGATTTTTGACTCTAAATTTCCAAAGTTTGAACCCTTGGAGTGCTCCGAAAATGCTGGCCAACGAACTCCTCCTTTCTTTTGATATTATTGACATTTTGAAATGTTTTCGGATTTATTATTATTATTTTTTTTAGGTTTATGGTGTAAATTACCATCTTAAACATAGGATCATATGGTATATTCAGAATCAGCGTGATGTTTGCTATAAGAATCATCCACCAAGTCGGTTAAAACCATTCTTCGAAAATTCGCTCATCAACTCATGCTGCATGAATAGAACTTTTTTTCATCCGATTTGGATGACATTTTCAGGTATCAAGCGGGTTAAAGCCCTAGATGGTTCCCTATGAATTTCAGCATAGTCGGATAAATAGCAGCCTCTGTGCATGCGCAAACTTACAATTAAATCCTCCAAACATCTATGTTGCGCGAGGTAGAGTTTGTCGGCTGCATAGTGGTTCATAGATGGATATAGTCGGGGTTCAACCACATAAAAAGTAGGTGAAGATTCACATAACTTGATTCGAATTCGAGTTGGACCCGAAAATTCGTCCGAATAAAGTTATGCGAATCTTAACTTATATTACTTCTTGTGTGGCTGAACCCCGACTATATCATCTAAGATAGATGATGGGGACAACGGGGCTTTGCCGTCGGTTTATACAACGTGGGTGCATCGATTCCAACTGGTCTGTAAACTATCCTGTGCAACACACTTGTTACCAGCTAGTTTATTTTATAACTACTATTGTTGGTATTATTGTCGGCAGATCAAATAGTCCACCTTATTTTGTCGGGATGCAACCCAAGGGCCAGAAAAATACCATATTACACTACTATATTAATACCATATTATACTACATCAACTATGGACTACTTGGAATATTTTCAAATCTTCAAACCATGCACCCGCGAAGGGTTTGTAAAGCGTGATTATGTGAAGAACGCTTTAACTACTGACCGCTCGATCGGTCAAAGTTTTAAAAAAAAGATAAAAATTCTGGGAAGATAAACCTAAATGGATGCAATTCATAATCCTTCCTAAATCCTTTCGGAACAGCAAATGCACATGGGAACACCACTCGCAGCTAACGGTAGACAAAGCATTAGGAGCCGTCTGACTTCCCGTTGGAAATATAGCTGGTTCTCACGTTGTTTTCGAAGAATCCCACCCAAACGACACTGGTTATTAAAGTTAGCTCTCTGCATTTACGATGCTACAAGTGGAGGGAGAATCCCTCTGATTGTCGGGTTTTATTCAGGAATCAGCACCATCGAGACCACTCGGGTTCATCCTAGACTGGACAGCAGGAAACAGGTTCTCGGAGCTGATAACCTGGTTAGAATGACCAAGAACTTCCATCGTTGGACACGGAATCGTATCTTTCTGAGTTTCCCTTTTGCATCCTCTTTCGGGATTGGGCGTTTCAAGTGTGATAATGGAGGAGTTTGTTTGCGTTCTATTTTCTCAAAGAAAGATCGTCGTGTAGTATTTTTAATATATTGTTATTCTGTCTCTCTCTCCGCAGTTTTTCTGTTTTGATTTTGACATAAATATACGATCTTGGTATTCTTGTTTTTGAGAGTTGCATCGAGCTGAGCAAGTCTGTTATAGCTCCCAGCCTATTTGCGACCACAGAATGAAAAAACGTCTGCCAAGTTGGGTGTGGCACATAGCTTCCTCGTATTCATAACATGATTGTATATATATAACATATATAGGTATAAAAATCATCAAAGGGATTATTAGTACCTGCACAATCCCTGAAAATTCCATCGAAATGGGATGCAAATTGTCGAAGTTATGAGAGCTTCACGTTTGCGCATGCGCAGTGGACACCACTGATCCGATCTTGATGAAACTCATAGGACATCATCGAATCTCCAATCCTCAACTTTCTTCCAAATTTGAGCGGAATCGGACCATTAGGTCCCGAGAAATTGATGTTTCATGAATTTCATATTTACGCATGCGCAGAGTCTATCATTAGTCAGCTGGTGATGAATTTCATAGAAGACCATCTAGGGCCTAACCCGCGTAATCCCTGAAAATGTCATCAAAATCGGATGGAAATTGTGGAAGTTATGAGTGTTGCAAGGATTCCCGGACAGACAGACAGACAGGCAGACACGAAACCAAAATTGTTCAGGAAGGTCTAAAACGTAAAACGCGAGTTGAAATTTTGATTTTGGAGTTAAAAAACCTTGGTAGACTCGGAAGCAAAATCCTCTAGCTTATGTAGCATAGGTTCAGTTGGAGCTAGAATAGTACATCACACCGCATGGGCCGAAGTACCTATTTATTGAGAACATCACAAACATTGATTCATCTCCTTATGGCTTGCTTTCTGGAGTATCTTATTAAACTAGCGGGGGCTGTTAGTGGACAGTAACCCGCAACATGCTACATGAGGGGAATTATCCCTCCTTTTATAAATAATTCCTCAAAACCATAATGTAAGTGACATTACAATAAAGTTTTCTACTATAAAAAAAAAAAAAAAAAAATCTTTGGCTTACACCTCTGATCACCTATTTGGTGTAAAGTAATGACTGCGGGGTTCAAGATCCAGTGAGATATATTTCCGACTTTTGCAACTTTGTAGCAGAGCGATTTTGTAATTCCAGACCTTCGGAAACATATTACAAATTAATATTGTTTATTATTCTATATGCTGTGCATTTTTTCCTCGTCAACTAACATTTCAGTACTCTCTCGAAGGACTAATGATGATGTCCTTACATCGAACGCGCTCGCCACCTGTACTCGACTTGCTAGTTACAGCAACGGGAATCTCTAGTAAAGTACGTATACAATTGCACATCCTTGGTGTTGGCGATATCACATACTGCCATCCGATTTTTTTTTCGCATTTCCCCCCAATACCGCCATATTAACTGTTGCCAGACCAAAGAGTTTGCAAGAATGGACTTAAAATGGAAAACATCTGAAAATCGAAAAAATTGGATATCAACTTTTGCCATCAGACCAGCCTAGATTTGTATCATGTTTAGTCAGTTATTTCCCAAGAAGACACACAGAAGTTGGAACCACCGGCAAGCAATTTTCAATTAATCACTACCTACATTATTTATTGTTGGTGCTGCGCTCCTCTGCGTAACGGCAGTATTCAACTTGTTTATGTGTTGCAATGTTTGAAAAATCGTTGAATTTGTATAGGTATAGACCATGCACTCATTCTCTAAAATAACTTTATTAGCCTATTTGGGCTCTTAAAAATGTACGTAAAAACACATTAATATTTAAATATGGAAACATGTGTGTAGGCGTTGATATAATTATGTTTCGTCGAGGAGGATGGATTCATCCTTCCTATCCATCCCCTGGGCCCTGGCTGTATGGATTGTTGAAGTCAGAAGATATCACCATTGGAAAATATTTTAATGTCTACACCAAAGATGACGTTGGTACAAAAACATATACAAACAAGTTGGCTCTAGTTTAA
>JAEMON010000001.1:48298408-48308690 GCA_030264115.1 Lygus lineolaris | reverse complement strand
ATCATGATTATCCTGAACACTTCGTACTATTATAGCTAATCGAGTAGGTAACTAATTGGGTAATCAATTTTGGACATGGAAACGTGGTAAAAGTTGTTGCATTTGTCTGTCCAAGGAACAGGGAAAAGAGAAAGGCACTTAGTTAACGATGAGAATACCGTTACGTACTATAGTCATCAGTAGTTCACTGAAGTCATCATCACTATTGTAAAATATCTTTCAATATCTGACTGGGGGTTCAGCAGAAACCATAGAACTCGGGGGAAACGGCCATGTATCTCTCGATGGAAGCTGATTCCCTTTCGCCACACCCGTTGAAAGGGAAGAGGAAGGATGACATAATTACTACAGTAATAGGATGGGCTTGGGCATGCGCAGTCATTACTGACCATCACCCGAAGACGTTTCTTCTGCCATTTACCGGAGTAATAGATGAAGAGGACTTGGCGCTATACCTAATAAATGAAAAATTATTACTGTAAGTTGCACTTCGAATTGATATGAGTTTACAGACGGATATGAAGCTTTGTGTATTTCACGGATGGCTTGGGACTTAAGGGGCCAAGGACCCATGTGATTCAGTTTTTCCCATTTTTTCAGCCAATTTTTGATCGATTTTGATGCGGTTTGCGGCATTCTTCTTGTTTTTCAATTCTCCAGAGGGATCAGCTATGTATAATTTCAATTTCGAAATTTGGTATTTTTCACATCCTCTAAAAAAATTGTATTGGCATACAGGCACCTCGTCCCCCTGGAGAATGATAAAATAGGAAGAATGCCGCCAACCGCATCAAAATCCTTTGAATATTGGCTGAGAAAAATTGAAAAAAAAACTGTGCATTACTAAAATGGCTAGAGGAGGGGGTAGGGGGGAGGTTATCCGGTTTTTAACTAATTGGTCCTAAGTAGTAATAATGTTGTAGTAATAGTTCTTATAAACCCTTCGGTAGCTGAGATTTAGGCATTTTTGAGGACATTTTGGGCTCATTTCCTTGCCCCTTTAAAACGCTTGCCTATTTTAGTGGGCATACTAGCTTTCTCACTTTATTGTTATTCACGTTATTGTTTGTTACTGATGATGGCCTAACCGTCGAAATCGATTTAACTTTGTAACTCATTACTTTCGTGGAAATAGGCAACGTTTTTTCTATTTAACTCCGTTTTCTTTTCATTTCTCACTTTTGTAACATGTACGTCCAGAATCAGTTAGTGAAATGTCATCGAAGTTGGTACAATAGTTATCGTTCCAAAATGTACGTTTGTGCATGCGCACACACTGCTATTGATTCGACGGCGACGCAATTCACAGGGGACCGTCTTGGATCTAACACGCGTAGCACCTGAAATTTTCCTCAAAATCTGTCGAGTAGTTCCGGAGTTATGCCTGTGACAACGAATTAAAGTTTGAACATGCTCACTAACTCTTCCTGATCGTGACGATATTCATAGGTTATCTTCTTGGAGTCAGCCCTCAACTACGATCAGGACTTGAGCGAAATCAGTCCATCAGGAAATGAGAAACCGGAGTTTCAGGAAATTCACGTTTGCGCATGCGCACAGTGATTCAACAGCGATGAAATTAATGGGGACCCTCACGGGGCTAAACCGCACAAACCCTGAAAATTGTATCAATATCGGACCAAAAATGCAAGTGGAAATTTTCATTTTGGAGGGCAACATTTTTTCCTTACTTCTTAACGAATTCATAGCTTCCTACCTTTGGTAGTGAGGAAGCGAAATAGTAGGAATTCTGTCCAGGAGAAGGTAAATGGAACGAGTTCCGACTATTTTCTCATCATAGAACTGTAACGTCTGACTAAACGATTCTACATGACGGTTCTATAACTACATCTTCATCCTAGAAGGAATAGGTAAACTGGTCAGTTGAGTAAAATCGCACTTAACACCTCTTTTACATACCTACTTCGTCGATGACCTACTTTGATCGCCGTAACTATCCCAGTCCGAATATATTTGGTGGAATGTTTACAACCAAAATGGAATGCATTATATATTTGTAATGGAAGAGTGCCTACCTTAGTGGCGTTGATGGATAGGAATGTGGCAATGCCCGCTCGCACGCGGTTTTTGACACCTCTGATGGTCCCTCGAGAGCTCCGGATGGTCGCTGACTCCCCTTCGAAAGATCGACGTCCAGCGAACGTCTCCTCGTCGTCCATGATCCGCGGGGGCGTCTCGTCGAAGTCCTTCTCGTTGAGGTGGAACACGAGGAAGTCGTCATTCTCCCTGCACAGCCAGTACCAATCAACAGTTTTATGGACTGCTTTCATTATGAACCTCAAGATAAATTTCTGAACTTCTATAAAAAGGGATAGACGTGAGACGGCCATCATGAAGAGATCAATTCATTCAGGGTATGCAGAGACCTCTTGTGATAACCATAATAGGGATCAAGTAGGTTTTTGTTTTTCAAAAAATATTAGGTACCTTTAGATTATCACAGTATTTATTTACGAAGCACTTTTCGAGACTACTTCATCCCATCATCAGGTATCAAAACTGTTTTGATACCTGATGATGGGATGAAGTAGTCCCGAAAAGTGCTTCGTAAATAAATACTGTAATAATCTAAAGGTACTTAATATTTTTTGAAAAACAAAAACCTACTTGATCCCCATCACGAAGAGATTTGTCACGCAATACGCAAATCCCCTCAACCAGCATAGCTCGTCAAATGTTTTGATATTGAATAAACAATAGTCTTCTTCAAGGCAACTTTAAATCCCTCCTACTGAGAGTTCGTGAGAGAAAATCAATGACGAAAAACATATTGTTTACCAATTTTATCTAAGTATATTATAATAAAAGCGTAAGCATGTCTTCCGGTACATTGATCAGAATTATGACATTTCAGCCTATTCGACGACAAATGGCACCATTATCTACCTAACTCAGTCTATGAAGAACCTCTGCCAATCTGAGTGGGTAGTATAGGATCGCATTACTTTCCATTCACCTTCAGGTGGGCTGATGAAAGTAAAAAGTGAGATGGCATGAAAAAAATGACAAAAAAATCTCATTCCTTAACACCGTTTCTCAAAAACCGCCGAAGCCAATTAGGCGCAAATTAAGCCGCAAATTAATTTTTGATCGAAGCGATTTTCCGGGAACCAGAACTGGTGCATTTTTGCGTTCCACTCACGCGGATGCAAGTGGATAGGAGTGGAAAGCAGCTCGAAGAACCGGCAGTCACCCACGGAAGTCTAGAGTTATGACTGAAACCAGTTGGCTGTTTTGGGAAAGTGTTTTAATTTGAAGGTTCCTGCGAATATAATCCACCCGGAGGGGCCCATCCTGCTCTGAGATGGGTTTTAATCGGCACCGGCCGCGGAAATCGGGCGAAATCCGGTTGTTTAGTGGGACTTGCTACTCGTATAAGCAGGTTCCGAGTTGGGACAGTAATGAGGAAATGGGACTAGAGTGGCCCAGAGAACTAAGCCAGTGGTTCCTATCGGGAGCCCATACCCGTCCTCAGCCGAAGTCAACAGAGGTATTTTCTTATTCTCTTAGTCTGCAATGGTTTTTGAGGGAAATTTCACTTTAGTGATAGTAGAGAAACGTGTTTTCAAGGAGGGGTTTTAAAAAAAATAAAATAATTACTTATATTTTAAAAATCCGGTTTTTTCTGTTTTTTATAATTTTTTGATGTACCTACCCAGATCTTTATAATTGTTTTCATATACCTACTAGAAAAACCAAGTGACAAATTATTATATTTATTTGATTTCTCAGTATTTGTATCAAAAAACGTCTGCAAGTTGGGTGGGCAGTATAGCTTCCTCACTTTTAAAACATGGACGTATAGAATCAGTTAGTCAACATTTCAACGAAATAGGTAGAATAGTTTCGGAGTTAGGAGCATGCCTATGGAAATCAATTTCAAGTTTGCGCATGCGCAGTAGCCATCACTTATCCAATTGTTACGAAATTCATAGCTAATTGTCTTGGAGTCAGCCGTCAACTACCTACCCTCCAAAATTGACAAAAATCCGTCCATTAGGGACTGAGAAACCGTAGTTCCAGGAAATTTACGTTAGCGCATGCGCACTCGCTAGTAATGGTCTGATTGATATTAAATTAATAGAGAACTGAGTAGGGGCTACCCCGTACAATCTCTGAAAATTTCAATAGAATTGGACGAGTAGTTCCGGAGTTATAGCAATTAAACTCATTTCAAAATTGGGCATGCGCAGTAGGTGTTACTGATATAATCGTGTTGAAATTTGAAGGTAACTGTCAACCTCCAACTACCCTCCGAATTTGGGCAAAATCAGTCTATTAGGAACAGAGAAATCGTAGTTTCAGGAAATTCACATATGCGCATGCACACACGCTACTAGTACCGTGTGTACGATGGCGATGGCTGTACGATGGCGATGACATTCATAGGGGACCCTTTAGGTGCTAACTCGGTAATCCCTAAAAATTTCACCGAAATCGGTCGAGTAGTTCCGGAGAAACGCCTATGACCACAAATTTCAAGTTTGCGCTTGCGCAGTAGCTATTATTGATCCAATCGTGACGAATTTCATAGCTTATTGTCTTGGAGTCAGCCCCCAACCACCTTCCAAATTTGAGCGAAATAGGTCAATTAGGAACTGAGATACAGGGGTTTCGGGAAATTCACGTTTGCGCATGCGCTCAAGCTACTAGTGGTCCGTTGGCGATGAAATTGATAGGGGACGTCACGAGGTTAATCCGCACAATCTCTGAAAATGTCATCAAATTCGGGCCACATCTTCATATAGTTTTGCCTGGGAGAAGGAATTGACCACAGACAGACCGACAGACAGACAGACACGGAACCAAAATTGTTCAGAAAGCAAGAGGAAATTTTGATTTTGGAGGACAACATTTTTTTTTATTTCTTGCACAAATACATAGCTTCCTACCTTCGGTAGTGAAGAAGCAATAGAAATTCCCATCACCCTGAAAGCTGTCTGAGGATCCCTTCTACTTATACACATAATTAGACCTAGAACTCTTCATTTGTCTATGATGCTACCCAACTGCTGGTTAATGTAAGTTGTACCTACTCACACAGCAGTGATGAAGTTCTGAGATCTCAGAGTGTATCAAATTGGTCCCAAACAGATCTCAATGTCTCACACAGTCAATGGAGATGTAAAATATCAACATGACGATGGCTCTCGAATGTCTCTGCGTTATCTTGAAAAATACCAGGGCACAGCTCAAAGAAGATTTAACGATTTATGTAGATTAGGGGCGATGGAATTTTCACGTGCCAGGGCTAAAACTACTCTTAAGTGTTTCTGAGTGGTGAGCATTCTAAACATTCGCTGAACTATGATTAATTAAGGGCAAATGAGGAAGGTACACGTACCTACTCCTTTGATATATGGTAAACTTCATGAAAATTATTCATCTTCAAGATCCTACAGTAAAAGAAAGAGTGACAAATATTATCGCAAATGTAGGGCGCTGCGCCACGAGAAGTTCTGACATCTCTGTAGTCACCTCTGAGACGTGTTTCTGAGGGATTATGAGACACCTTTGCATGAGTCGTTTCTGAGTGATCGAGAGACGTCAATTCAATCCAAAGACGAGAGCCCGAACTTGTCGGGGGGACCAATGGCGTGGTTGCCTAATAAGGCTCATATCCTATCTCCCTATCAAATGACGCCTCAGCTACGTCAAATTTTACATCTCAGTTACATCCATACATCGAGCAGACATTGTGATGGCTCTGTAATACACATCATTGTCAAGATAGTTTCATTTTTTTAAACGTCTGCCAAGTCGGGGGGGCAGTACAGCTTCCTCACTTTTATAGCATGGAAACACCTACAGTTAGTGAAAATTACAGCGAAATTGATAGAACAGTTCCTGAGTGACATCTGCGACACCCCATGGCATTCACATGCGCCGTCGGTATTGCTGATAAAACTGAAAATTCATAGGCAATGGAATCGTCTTAGAGTCACCCCCCCCCCCCCCCCCCCCCCCCCGAATTTGAGCAAAATATGTCCATAAGGAACTGAGAAACAATTGTTTAAGAAAATTCACGTTTGCGCAAGTGCACACGCTACTATTGGTCCGACGACAATAAAATTCATAGGAGACCGTCCAGCGCCTAACCCGCACAATACCTGAAAATTATATCATGACGGACCAAAATGTCGTACAGATTTGCCTGTGACAAAGATATGACCTCAGACAGAGAGATACGGAATCAAAATTGTTCATAAAGCTCTGTAACGCGTAAAAGTGGACATTTTGATTTTGGAGGACAACTTTTTATCTTGCACGAATAAAAACTTTCCTACCTTCAGTAGTGTATGATCAACTGCGCACTCTTAATAAGCTTCGACAGGATTCAACTTCCTAAAGTTTTAAAACGATTTCAGAAATCAACAATTTCATAGACATTGAAGTTACCTACTTAATTAATTTGCATTGTAATTGATGGACACTTGGCCAAATGATGTATTCAAATGTCCATAATCCAGGGTGCCAGGAGGTTTTAGGTTTCCCAGATGAAGCGTTGGGTCTCGATTGTAAAACGAAAGTTCGTGCAACATGTTGACGGAATTAGAGTACTATTTCCTCAAATATTCCTTTCATTTTTCAGAAGAAACTTTGAAACAGTTTTGAGACCAGAATAGCCAAACACAACGGATCTCCACGTCCAAATTACTTCACGAAATCAATTCATTTCAAAACACTTGATTCTGATGATGTCACCAGAAATCACGTGGTTTAGCTGACTATGTCGGTCGATGGTGTAGGTATGGGATGAACTGAAGGGAGGTAACTATTCTCAAATTTCACTAAGTTTCGGACCCTTGATTTAGTGGTCCGATCTACTTCGAGCGTTTCTTCTAAATTCATTCATTACGTTATACTGCATGAAAGGCATGAACTGTTTTGATATTTTAAAGACAAACAGGGTGATGTAACAGTTTATATAATTCATATTTTAATTGTTATCGTTTGTCATAATCTTTCGTCTCGAATAATGTTATGATTGAAAGTTTCAGCAGTCTCGTCCCATGAGGACGTGGAATGGCGTAAGGGAAGAAGTTGTATGTTCGGAAGTCACGTGGATTTCTCTCTGTTTGCTTCTCCCATAATCTTCACTATCAGGACAATCCCCAAGTTACGTAGATACTCCAAAATTTATCAATCTTATTGGGAAACTACATCATTAATTGACAAACGGATGGGGGGGGGGGGTGGCAAAACAGCCTCACGATGCCCATGAGCCTTTAGGTCCTCACCTAGCTGGTCGAACACTTCCGTCCACCGAATTGATTGTTGTTTATTCACAGGGGTCGAATTGTGAAAATAAATGGTAAAAAAACGTGTTTTTCGGGGTTTGTCGAGGATGAGAGGGGAGGAATCTTATGGTAGGAACATCATAATTTCCCCCTCCCCCTTTCTGAAAAAAGGTAGGTGACGGTACTTCAACCCAGTCCGGCCATTGTGTAATAATTGGCCAGATCAGTTGTATGGACTGACCATCCCAGAGAGACATTGATTAGGACGTAAAAATAACATAGCCGGAACAGGTCGATTGCGATCCAGGCGCTACCTGTTAAGAGCTGGGGCGTACCGTCACAGGTTTTGGGTGAGAATTACCATCTTAAAAATAGGAATATTGGTAATCAGCACGAAATTTCCTATAAACAAAATATCCCAACAAAATATACTTATGTAAAAAAAAAAAAAATTTCGTAGTTCAAATGGCTCTAAAAACTGATTCAAAAGAGTCTTTGAAAACTCGCTGTTAACTCACGCTGCGTGACTCGACCTTTTTTAAATACGCATTGCTTCCTCACTACCGAAGGTAGAAGGTAAGTATCGTGCAAGAAAAAAAATGTTATACTCCAAAATCAAAATTTCCTTTTGCTTTTCAGAGGTTTCTGCTGAACAATTTTGGTTCCGTGTCTGTCTGTCCGTGGTCAATGTCCTTGTCCCAGGCAAAACTATAATGAAGTTGTGGTCCGATTTTGATGAAATTTTCAAATTCATCACTGTCGGACAGCTAGTAGCGTGTACGCATGCTCAAATGTGAATTTCTTGAAACTACAATTCCTCAACTACGATTTCGCTCAAATTCGGAGGATATTTGGGGGTTGACTCCAAGACCTATTAATTTTGTCACGATTGGATCAGTAGTAGCTACTTCTCATGCGCAAACTTGAAATGTATGTTCATAGCCATAACTCCGAAACTACTCGACCAATTTCTGTGACTTTTTCAGGGATTGTACGGGTTAGCTCCTAGACGGTTTCCTATTAATTTCATAGCCGTCATACCTCTAGTAGCGTGTACGCATGAGAAAACATGCGAATTTCCTGAAACAACTCTCTTCATTTTCTATCTCACGATTTCTAAGTTCTTAATGGACCGATTTTGCACAAATTTGGAGGGGAATTGGGGGCTTCAAGACAATTACCTATGAATTGTGTCACGATTGGATCAGTAATAGCTACTGCGCAAGCGCAAACTTGGACTTTGTTGTCATAGGCATAACTCTGGAACTTATGTTACAAAAGTGAGGAAGCTATACTGCCTAGTGCCTAGTCAACTTGGCAGACGTATTTTTAAAGGCCCAATTTTGCATTCCCGACAGGGAATACAGTCTGTTGAGTTATGTCAGATAAAATTTAGGAAATTCCATTGAAGGAAGTTACAGGGTAAACTGGCTTACTTGGTGGTTGGGTAAGAGCTGGAGGTGGTCTCCTGGTCGGACAGAGAGTCACTGGAGATATCCTCGTCGCTGGGGATCCGACGATGATCAGGAGGCGGCGTCGTGTTGTCGAGGTCGCTGCACGTCCCGCTGTCGGCCGCCTCGCTCGTCGACGACCCTCCCGTTCGCCCGCTGTAAAAAAACTCCTCGGGCTTGATCAGCATCGCGTCTTCGGACGACCTCTTCACGGAGCACGAGGTGTGAAGCGCGTTGTTGCCCGAACACGACGTAGCGCCGTTGTTGTTGTTGTTGTTGATGAAAGAGATGTTGTCAACGTCGGGGACGTAGGTCGGCTTGGGCTGGAGGTACACGGTGGCCGACTTCCTGGCCTTGCCGGAGGCCGATATGTCGTCGGATGTGGAGGACACGGACGCGGACTCCCTGACGGAGATGTAGACACTCGACTGGCCGCCACTCGGGACGCTGGGGATCTCATTCCCCTCTAACCTGATCCTCACCACATGCCCTCCACTAGCCTCCTTCTTTCCTCCGGTCTCGGGACCAGTTTTACTGCTTTTTATTATTAGGGATGTCGGCTGAACACTCATTATGGTTATAACCTTCCTTCCCGTCTGTGCATTCTTCGTTACCGGGAGATGTTGACTCTCCGAACCTCCACGCAAGATCAATGCCAGTGAGTACGTTACACCACCGAGCGCTCACCAACAACCGCTGCCTCCACCTGCAACAACAACAACAACATTCCCACATTACGAATCAATACAACAGTAAATACCTACAGTAGAAAACAAACGGTGCAAATTATTACAACAATTTTTTAATTTTTGGTAATTTTTGTTCTTCTGCATAGATCAATCATTGTGTTACCAACCAGCACCAAATTATAAACGACTGATTATAAAAAGTAGGTTGACAATCATTTCTTGCTTACAACGGGTACCTTCCTGTGATTATAAAAAAAAATTCAGTTTTCAAGAGACTGAATCACAGGAATCAGGCCTGTCGTTCACGGTTAAATTACCCCCTTTAAGAATTCAAAGCAGAAATTCGCACATGAACTAGACGACCAGTGCCCTCAATGATCAATGATGATGACGGCAGTATAGGCCGAATCTACATTCAAAGATCAGCTGTTTCTATGCGATCGTATTCCAATTTTCAGCAAGTCCAGTTTTATATGCTTTGAAGCAATCCGCTCATATTATTGAATGTAAGTGCGTACCAACCTTACTGTTCTCTGATTTTGCTTCCGAGTCTGCAGAGCAGCGGAAGCTTCGTTTTCAATTTCAAAATTAAATAAATTTTTGTGCTCCAAAATCAAAATTTCCACTCGCATTTTGCGTCTCAGGGCCTCCTGAACAAATTTGGTTCCGTGTCTGTCTGTCCGTCTGTCTGTCCACATTTCCTTGCAACAGCCATAACTTCCACAATTTTGATCCGATTACAATCAAATGTTCAGGGTTTGTGCGGGTTAGCCCCGTGATGGTCCCGTATGAATTTCATCGTCATCGGACTATGCGTAGCGTGAGCACATGCGCAAATGTGAATTTCCTGAGACCCCGATATCTCAGCTCCTAATTGACC
>JAEMON010000001.1:48177503-48224556 GCA_030264115.1 Lygus lineolaris | reverse complement strand
CAATGCTTCCGCTACCTTGGTAGACTCGGAAGCAATAGACTGTACAATTAAAATGTTTTTAAGGTGTTCACCGTATATGGTCTCTAATAAGTAAAATAAAAAATAAAAAAGAATTTGAGAAACAATGGAATGTGAAGGACAGATCACAATGATTATAAGGATTATATTACAATATTGAAAACTTGAAAAATGTTGAAATGTCCTTAAGTGTCCCATTACAGTAGGGCAGTTTTTAGGCTCGGCCGCCAGAAGTCGGCCAACAAGTGTTCCCGTTTTGAAAGGTCTTGAAACTTCTTCGACAAACGTCACTCGCAAACTTGTCGCATAAACTACCTAAACACCCACGATGACTGTTCTTGAACAAGGATCTTTGGAAACGAAATTGCATGCATACGTACGTTCACGAATATGCACTTTGTCTATTACAGATCATAAATAGTTTGAATCCTTATTGAAAACAACGTGAAATATCCATTAGAAAAGTTAATAGCGTCAATACGTAGGTTGACGATTCAGAAGGTAGGACTATAATGGACTATAAGGAAGGACTATAATGCATTTATTATTCACTTGGGTTGCTCAGTAAACCGTTTTTCACTGTAAACTATTGAATTTTATATTATTTTGCTTTCTAATTAAAAAAGTTGTACTTGATTGAGGAAAGTCGATGTTTTACTAACAATAAATTATTCTAACGCAAAAGTTACTTCTTCCTATGTACTCATTATACAGTACAGTGTAACCATAATATATATTTAAATATTATCATGGAGCTATCAATATTAGATAACTTTTTGTTCTTCCTTAGCTTTTTTCAGAATCCAAAATTGAAATTTAACTAAATTAATAATGTTCGTCTCACTAGACAGTAAAAAATAGATTTTTATTTGTTTTTGATTTACAACTTTACCTTATCAGTAAACCTTCGTACTATACTATAAAACTATAAAACTGCACCTTCTAAAAAAAATCCTCCATCCTTCCAGATTTGCAGATGAGTATTCTAATGAAGGCGTTGCATTAAAGAAAATTGAGTCAACCTTTCTCCCCCTTCAGCATTTCTTTACAGTTCGTCGGGAGTACTAAACATGCTCGTATTTTAGGGAGGTACACGATGTAAAGGACGTTGTAAATTTGAACCTATATAGCAACATACTCCACATTTCCTTCTTTGCTCTCATAACAAAAAGAGTTTAGAAGAATTAGCTGAAAGCTTAAACTAGATAATCACATTCTTCCGGAGGGGCTGATATATGTTTTCTATTTCATCAGTTATTCGGAAAAACTACAAACAATGACAATAAGGAATGCTTACAGCAGTATAAAGAAAAATGAAGGTTCTCAACCGACTTACGCGTGATACCAGAACCTTCCATATTTTACCTTCAGTCCGGATAGACGACTAGACCTTTCTGACGGATAGTGAGGTCCACTGGACCTCTCACATAATTTCCGTTAATTTGGTGTAATGAATTCACACCAACTTCAGGAATCCAGTCGAAAACCATCATATCAATGAAAAGCTTTTTATTACTAAAGCATAATATATACAACTTTGACAGAATAAAGAAAAATTTCAAGTCAATGAATTTGAATTCAGCCTTATTGTTTCCGAGTCTTCAAGGCAGCGGAAACTTTGTTTTCACTTTCAAATGGAAAAAAATTGTTGTGCTCCAAAATCAAAATTTCCACTCGCATTTTGCGTTTCAGGGCCTCCTGTACAAATTTGGTTCCATGTATGTCTGTCTGTCTGTCTGTCCACATTCCCTTGCCATAGCCATAACTTACACAATTTTGATCCGATTTCGATCAAATTTTCAGGGATTGTGCGGGTTAGCCCCGTGATGGTCCCCTTTGAATTTAATCGTCATCTGACTATGGATAGCTTGAGCGCATGCGCAAACGTGAATCTCCTGAAACCCCGGTACCTCAGTTCTTAATTGACCCATTTCGCTCAAATTTGGAGGGTAGTTGGGGGCTACCATTACCTTCTAAAACAGTGCGACATAAAACAAGAACAACGAACTTCACAATTTCGTAATCAACACCACTAGTGACATTGAATAACTGGCATTGAATCATGAGAAAGCCAGTCAGGAGGATAGATAGGACCAGTGGACACCTGCGGGGGCACGGATAGAGAGGTCCGGTGGACCTCATACTGTAAGGGCGAGTTCAAAGAATACGCTGTAGGGCAGGAGGGGAGCGGCACTATGAACAGCAATAACAACACTTCGTTAATCATTGATAGCTAGGAGGGTACTGAAGACGCCGACACCCCCGGTCTTCTTATTCGGCCCTTAATTCCCCTCCAAAGTTTCGCTCGACGTCCATGGGACTTCTATCCGGACTGAGGTTAATGTAGGTACCTACCTACTTCGACGTTAACACGTTCCCTGGCATTGTGAGTCAAAATGAGTCACAGTTGACTTTCCACACAGGCCACGTGAGTCAAAGTGACTCACAGTGGGTAACTTCACCAACAAGCTATTTTAGCGCTCCTAGCGACGTTTCTTGGCAACAACATGTGTACATTAGTCCACACACCCATTATTGTTAGTTAACAACGTTAGCTTCAATTTGCTGCCCATAGCTCAACGTAAGGAAGTTGGAATTAAATTCCAACTTCCTTGGCTCAACGTTATCGTCTTTCGTGGAAGTAGAATCCTACTTCTACTTCCATGGCATCTTACGAACGGAAAAAAGGCAAAAAGAAATGTTTGCCTGGTGGGAAGTTTTGGTGATTTCAGTGAGGCAGCCCACGTATTAATAAATGGGGTCTGCGCATGATTTTTTTTTACAATTTTTATTGAAAGGGAATCGATTCAGAATGGCCAAAGTGGGGTTATTTCATAATTATGTGGTCTCAGTATTTTTTTTTTTTTTTTTTTTTTTTTATCGACGAAGAGAAATGTGAACGTTTGAAAAAATGCGAAAAAATGTTGAATTTGATTGAAAAAATATTGAATTCGATTGGGAAAATTCTGAATTTGATTGGGGAAAGCTGTAATTCAAAAAATGTGCCTGCGGATATCAACGACCATCTCCAAAAAATCATATTATCATAATAATAATTCATAAAATTCCTGCACCATCAACCGCTGAACCAATTTTTTGTTGTTGTTGTTGTTGGGGGAGGGGGGGGGGGGTGCTCCATTATGATCAGGAAGTTCCAAGGATGGTTTCTGCAGCATCACCGATCAGCTGCATGTGTAGAATCCAAAAAGCTGACTTGAGACTAAAATGAGGCCCATACAACTATCGTACACCTGATAGCTTTCAAACACCACATTCATTTTTATTCAATTCCAATTGCAACAACATCTGTGTTATTTGGAATATCATGATTATAATATTTCAATTTTTTTGGATGCACGTTATTCTGTTGTTGTCATGGATTAGAATATAATGCTATAAAAGTCGTAAATGACGTGGCAAACTTAAGGATCAAACTGCTTATTATTGGAGATTTTGTTGAATACCGCGGTAAGTTGCAGTTTGAGATTTAGGAATATGCATTATATGCAGCTCAAAATTGTAAATGGGGGTAAACCATGAAATAATTTTGGTTACATTTCGAAGGTATTCCAAACTCTTTCCTCTTCCGTTATTATTGACATTTTGGCACCATATAGAGTGTATAGATGGTTCCCCTAAAGCCGTAATTATGTATACCGTCTGGAGTGATACATACACACTCACACATGTATATACACATGCAAAACTCTCAGACTTCAGGATTCCATTCAAAGTACTCTAAAATGGTTTTCCGCATTTTCAAAAATTGGCACTCCCAGATTGCAATAGCTTCATGTTTTTCTCCGGCAGGGCTCACGATTCGGTCACAAATACCTAGGTTTTTCAATTTGAATTAAGTTTTATAATGGTCTGAGATACTTGTAGGGGTTGAAGGTGGCCTCTTCAGTTAGGTTGCCCGACTAGTTTCGCCGTATATTTGGCCTCATCAGGGACTCTAAAAGTGAACAACAGGAATAGTTTGACATAACGATAGGGTAATTAAGTCGTCCATATCTACTCGTATGTTAAATTCTTATATATTTTTCTCCGTATTAACTTGTAGACATAGTTTTTTAAATCTACATCCAATCCTGAGTCTACCCAAGCGTTATGTCAAACTATTTCTGTTGTTCACTTTTAGAGTCTCTGACGAGGCCAAATATACTGCAAAACTAGTCGGACATCCTAACTGAAGAGGCCACAATTTATTTCTTCACCCTCAACTCCTACAAGTATATTAACCACGGCACCGCACACAACAATGGTCTGAAATAGATTTGTAGGCAGCTATTATTCTCTTAGCGGAAACTTGAATCGATCTGGCTTTGGTCCAATTTTAGGCAAAGGAAGCCAAATAATTGATTCGTTATTCAAAGCCTCGAATAAAAAATACTTAAATCCAAAATTATTCTAATAATATCGTGTTCGGTATAGTATTCGATGATAATTGATCTGCTGAATCGATCGCAACTACTTTCAGACCTCCAACATGAGTCCTAACGGAAAATAATACTTAAACATTTATAAATTTAATAATTAAATTTAATAATTTTCATTATATCAATTAGGATTTAGGTTGGAGTTGTAGGTCTGAAACTAGTTCCAATCGATTCAGCAGGTCAATTATCATCATCGACAACAATACCATATTATTCGAATAATTTTGTGATAACCATTTGGTGATATTAGTTTTGGATTTATTCGGTATTCACAAATTCGTTTATTCGAATGAGAGCAACACTGCTTGGGTCTAAGGGACATTCTGAACACCTCGGTTTACCCTTGTATTTATATCTCAATGAAATGGGCCTCATTCTAAAACGTCCTAAGCGAATAGGTGAGGCTATAAAAAGCGCATAGGAAACCCAATGTGTCATTCCATTTCACGATCGCTCCTCCTTACCATACGCTAGCTACGATCTAGCTACTCTGTATAGGCGTCTCCTATGGTAAGGTAAGCCCTGAACAAACTTCATGTCTCCGAACGTTTGTGGTACAGGCCAATGAGCCAAAATACTGATCGGATATTGGGCCAGCCGATAATTGCAGGAAACAGCTCTTTTGTACCAACACTTCAAGCTAACAACATTAAATTATTTGATATAAGCTAAAAATCCAGAAACCTTTCGATTTCGATTAATTTTGAATTTCTCTCAAACGCTCGATCAAATTTGTGGATATTCAATCACAAACAAATATTGTCATCAGCTTGTTCAACACTTCGTAGAAGACACACTACACCGGCTTATGGAAGGTATGTTATTAAGTATTAATAATTGTATAAGTCAAAGCGGTGGTTTCTGGAGTCAACGAAGTAAAAACCAACCTGATATTTAAGAGTATGTACACAAAAAAATTCAACGCAAATAAATTAACAGTCTTGTGAACTAACGCCTCGTCTATTCGCTTAATAAATGTCGAATCGTCGTGTGTTGAGGCTTTATTGTGCAGTATCACGTGTGGAGTCTATTGTGCATCCGCGGTTATGCCCATTGCTTGGCTCGTGTTTTGTCCACGTCTCCCACAATGTCGATGTCCTGGTCGGAGTCTTCTGATGAATGGTAGCTTGCTGCCTGAGAATAGTCCATAGGGCGTTCTGAAAGCAAAGCAATCTCTTCAGTCATTCATTGTATTCTGTTGATAATAATAATCCCAGTCTCCTCAATCGAAGTAAAAATAGTTTTATTTTTGAAAATAGTTCTGGTTTCCTAAACCAGAAACCAAATTTGGAAAGCTGAGCATGCATATAATAATTTCTTGTTGTTACTACTTTGGAAGAGTGGAAACAATGAAGAGTGAAAAATTTAGGCCCTGACGGGACTCGAACTCACAATCTCTGGGTTGGATGTTCAGCGCTCTACCAGTTGAGCCATTGAACAATTGAAATCATTGGATTCATAGAGATGGGGCATATATTATTTCACAGCTAATTTCACATGGTAAGTAGGTAGGGATATTCATGAGCGTTGACGAACCATGAAGTGAATCATGATACTATGAGAGTGCGTGTCTCCAAAACCTGACTGAAATATGAGGATTCTTGTTTTGTTGAAATTCGTTCGATGAATTGACTTGATTCTATTCGCGAACTTTATAGATTCAAGGTGAAGTTATGGTTTGCCCAGTAGTTTGCTCACGGGTACTTTGAGTCAACGTGATTTGAAATCGCTGGAACCGACATTTCTAAGCACTTCTTTGTTGTTCATCATTGTGAGAGATTATTGAATGATATCGATGAAGCGCCCCTCAAGAGTTTCCCTACCGACAAACAATAAGGATGCAAATGAATAAGAGAGAACTTTACAACGCAATTAGGGAGACAGAGGCGGTAGGTTGATTAAGCGAAAATTACACAAAGTTGGGTCATGTCAGAGACCCAAATTACCATTTGAGTGGTTCAATTAGTTAAAAATTGCTAAAATTAATGACCTGTCACAGCATTAAAGACTTACTTACACGCAATACTCGGAGAAGAGCTAATCACATTAAAACATTGACTCGATTAGCCAACGGAACCCTTTTGTATAAACGACCAAGTTCGCAAGTTCTCCTTTGAAGGAGATGGGTTGAAAGGAGCTGGGGAAGGAAGCTTAAATGAAAGGAGAGGTTGGTAAGATACACAAACTGGCAAACTTCTAGAGGACCTTCAATAAATGACCGGCTCACAGAATTATTGATGAATTATTATTGGGTTTGCAGCAAAGTCTCATGATTAAGTTGTGAAACAATAATATCCTGAAAATAACTCGATCTAGCTGTCGGTACCTATACTTTTATTTCAATGAAGGGGGGACTTGATTCACCCTCTTTTTGAGCATCTATGAGTGGCTCACTGGGGCTAGTGAGCTGTGTTTTAGTGGATGAACTTAGTTTTAGCTTCTATTGAAAACTACAAGGGCCAGAACTTCATTAAAGCAATTCTATTACACCTACATCACTAGTTGGTCCACAGACCAGGACCTTACGATAAGGAGTCTGGGGAAAGGGGGGGACGGCATCGAGGCCGCACAGATGGGACGTATCGCCGATCTAGGTGGAAGAAATAAAGGTTTTAATTTTCTCAAGTTGGATGTTCATGCATTTACTACACTAACTTGGAAGTGGAAAAGTGACAATATTATCGGAGGAAGATACATTTTTATCAACAACAGAGCGACTAGTAAAATCATGTTTGAACACGTGCATATCACACTATACTTTGATTGGCATTATCATAAGCAGCATGTCTCACAACGTTCGGTGATTCGAATACTGCTCGTCATGGATATCAACCAGAGCAGTAAGTAAGCATATTTTATTATTAGTATTGTCTTGAAAAAGACAGATTTTCCAAGTCAAATTCAGAATTTTCCGAACCAAGTTCAGATTTTTCCATTCCAAATTCATAATTTTCAACATTTTATAGCAAAAATATTGAAAAAATTCTGAATTTGAAATTGAAAATTATAAATTTGGTTTGGAAAATTCTGAACCAGGTAGTGGGAATTTTGAATTTGGGTTGGAAAAATTCTGAATTTGACTCGGAAAACCTGAATGGTCGTTGGGTAATTCTGAAATTTGGCTTGGAAAACTCGAAACATTGAAAGGGAGAATAACTAGATAGTTACGTGTAAAATCTACCTATGTAACTACTTGTTATAGAAATAAAAATAGTGCGAACAAAATATTAATATAATAGTGAGGAACGGTTGAACAGAAAAACATTATGGCCAGCCGAAGAATTTAATACGTAAATGTATCCAAAAACTAGTGTAGTTTCAGAAACCAACCAAGTTTTTTCCCCCGATTTTTATCGTTTCGGCCTATATTGAACTTTTACAGTAGGTAGATATCAGCTTCGAAAATTTCAAGAGCAAACGGCAACGAACTGGTACGAGTTAGTAGGTACTAAGTAGTACTCATTACGAGACTCACAACTGAAGTTGAACGAGAGATTAAGTCGATCACATTCGAGGCAGAATTTAATCGTCTTTCCATTTGCCAAAATTTTTTGAAGGGTTTTAATGGAGTAAATATTGAAAAATGCGTTTTAAAGAGATTTTGTTGTTGTTGCAAAAAAAATGCGTTGAGGAGCTATTTAGACGTAGGAAAATAATATGCGGTGTATTTGGAACCAGCACAAAATTTCCTGCAAGAACGGCTAACAAACAAATTTGTCCAACTAGATCGGCTATTTTCACAATGTGCGCAAGCGGGGCGGGAGGAGGAGGAAGGGCGAGAAAGGGGTCAGAGAGGTGGGGATTGTATATTCTTGGATTTTGGTGCCAGCTGTCACCATTCACTGTCACAACAGTTACACTACCATGACAATCGATGAAAGTCTACCCTGAAAATGCCAAGTCTAACGACCCGCGTAAAAAGCTGCCTGCAACGTTGTAAGAGTCTGATAAAGAAACAGACGAACGAACAAAATTCAAGCATTTGAAGCAACTTGAGTCCAAGTATACGATCCTCACTTACGTAGATACATTCGGCGATTAGTATTTGAAAAAACTTTAAAACCTGCTGATGTCCTAAGAGAGAGTAAAACATATACATATACCTAGAAAACCTCACACGCACAGAAATACCAAACAACCGCTTCAAAATCGGTTCTTCAATTCTTCAATCAACTCCAACAATGTCTAACGATGTGTGATCAACTGGGAATCCGGAAACCGTTCCGAACCAATCCCAATTAATACCTAATATCTGAACGGCTGTACTCACAGAAAACGTTTTGGTATTGTTGAAATCGTTACATAAAGTCATATTTTCCGGATCTCATCACTTCCGAATTTGACGTGAAAAGTTCTAAAATCGCACGAGCTTTCTCTATTTACGAACGTGTTTGACTAATGCCCCTAGGGAAGGCCGATTCCATGATGCAGGAAGGGAGTGTATGACTTCTAACCTGGGGTGTAACCTGTATACACTTTGTAGTGTATGACTTGTATACACCTGGCGGGGAACTTTCCCAACGAGAGCCAATACCTCCTTCAAACGGAGAAGATGTACGGACAAACAGACTGTAGCGTAATATTAAGGTAGATGATAGATGATTGTGTACCCGTAAGCGTTTTCCTTGTCCTCCTCACCTTTAAATATGAAATTCCACAAAATCGAAACTTCGACCAACCGCGAAATTATAGATGTACAGCAACAAGGTACCCAATACCTATACTATAACTACTTGCAGCTACGAATACTACCTATTGTCCTTTTGACATGTTGGTTGGAGAGTATATAATATACATGTTTAGTACGGAGAGTAAAGACAGTAGTAGCTTGGTTAGAGCAATCAAGGCAATTAATGTCTACGGTACAAAAACAGATTCATATACGTTTCTAACGAATTCACATTCATAACCTTTTTGATGGGTGATGTTTGAAGAATGAACTACTGGAGAAGATGCAAATGCTAGAAAGGGAGAGTTATGTATGAAAGAAAAATAATTGGAGTCATTATTGTTCTTCACTCTAACAAGGGTGAAATTCGATATGCCCTGGAGGGTTAGAGAAGGTCACGCGCCGACTCCTCCCGAAAGCGGTCGTAAGACGAAACAGATGGTGTAATTATTTTAGTATATCAACGTGATTGTTGGGGGCATCCAGTTTGATTTCTTTGATAATTGCTTTGTATAAACAAGTTCCATTCATGCAGCATGAGTTCGTGAGCGAATTGTCAAAGAATCATTTTAACCGATTTTGTGGGTGATTTTTATAGGAAATTTTGCGCTGATTCCGAATACCGTGTGTCCCATATTTACGATGGTATTTTCTACCAAAAACCTTAAAAACACGTTTTTTTATCCTTATTTTTCAAAATTTGACCCCTTGGAGTACAAAAATTCACACACACACACATATATATATATATATTGCATCGAAGGCGGTCGTACGCGCTTTTCGGACTGGCGAACAGTTTTTCAGTAACATATAGTCGGATTGACTTACGCCTAGTGATCATGTATGCGTGTTCGGGGCACAGATATATGGGAATTTGAAGAATATGAGGTATGTAGTTAAAAAGCATGATAGCCTTCTTTTTTATCAAGAGACTATGTCACCTACTCCTTAACGCTCCAACATATTTCCTGCATCTTGAAACTGGCACAAGAAAATTGTATGCGAATTCAAAACATCTAGACATTTGAAATATCAAAAGAAAGTAATGGCTCAGCCAGATAAGAGATTACCAACGTTTCTTGCAATGGAAATCGTAAAGAGAAAAGGTGTTTTCGGTATAAGATTTTGATGCATCCCAAAGAAAATATCCTGGTAGGTCCCTAGACGACTCAGTCAGCATTGAAATATTAACTACGATCGTATAGGTAGACTTTTGAAGTTAGTTAATGACGTGAATACGGAAATTTTTAAACAAGAAGCAAGAAAAACTTCATGAATTCGTGATTCTTTCATGTTGAACGAGCATACCCGAGAATATTTGAAGATTCGTGATTCGTGGCTGATAAACAAATGAAGGCAAGAGGGCAATTGCTCAATCTGAATTGTATGCCCCGCAGAACAGACGGAAGGTGAAACATGTTGTGCACTATGTAGTATGCAATTCAGGCGATCCCGAGAGTATTATACATGATATCGCTAAATGTTCTATACTTGCGGGGAAACATTTTCGTCAATAAGGACCAGCCCAGATTTCATTGGGGTCCTGAACGGGAGTCATTGGTCGGGCCTAAGTAACTTCATTTTTCATGCTGGAAAATAATGGAAGAGTTTTCCAGAGGATTTCGATTTCAACTTTTATATTATACTCGTAGTAGGTACCTAATATAAACTGCAGGGGTAATCTAGGCAGACGGTCGAATCATTGTCAATTGACGTATTTTGTCATCAATGTAGAAGGTGTGTTTTATATAGTTATTTTGGTTGTCAAACTTATAATATATTTGGTAAATTTTGTATACGAATTTTCTACTTGTTTTCCAAATAAACGTCATTTCGTTCATTGGATATCAGTGGAATGAATATCTACGAGAACTTCACCTCTCGCTGAAGAGATCCTGATGATGATTAGCGTAATAAGTCAACTATAGATTACAGGCTTCAGACACAACATTAGATATTTAGACTGACTCTTACCTCTGGCTTTGCTTCGGTCTTCGTCACAGTGTGTAACCGATTTGGCTGAGGTAGATCGGTCGTGGAGCTTCCGCAGTTGCTTTTTATGTTTCATTCTTCGGTTCTGAAACCATGTTTTGACCTGTGGTATTGGAAAACATCAAGGGTTAACATCAATAAGTTCAACTTATAAGATAAAATTCAGCAATACAAACTTCAAAAAGAAAATGGTAAGCAACAATTAATTTGAAAGGCACTAGTTAATGAATACGCTCTGTCATAACTGCCTCTAAAAAATAGGTAATCAAAACTTCGCCAAGATTGGTTATGACAATCCTTATCCTCATTACAGTTATCAAACTTTTCGTTTAATCTGAATTCTCACACCTCATTTCGCATGTATTGGCTTGCTATTGGCAATAATGAAATAAAACGTAAAAGCATTAATAACCCAACAACAATAACAATAACCCAGTGGGTTACAATAACCCAAAGCAATTTTACAGATAAGGACTATTTTAGATTATGTTACGGACATATTCTTCAAACAGCGTAAAATTGGAGAGGTTTTTAATTAATTTATCCTTTAAGCTAAGCATTATTTCGATTCAACTTAAATAATTCATAACTCAATTCTCAATTATAACTAATTATTCTAATTAATTAATTCATTCATAACTCAATTTATCGATTCATTTTGACATTTTCAAACCCGCAGATTTGTTGAGGTGTAAGTGTCAGCTTCATGATTCAATTATGAAAACTGGATATAACAAGGTCATCCGGAGCCCATTCACCCTTATCGACTCTTCCCGAACTATAAAGGAAAGGTGGTGGTGAGAATTTGGGGACGGTGAAGAGCCTGACAGCCGGTACAGCTCCGAAGGATACGGGTAACTTCAACCACTTCTAATCAATATGAGATGTTATTCACCCATGAGAGGTGGGTTATCGGATACAGACGTATCGTCTTTCGTCGCTAATGAGTGAGAACACCAACGTGAGGGTGAAGAACACAATGCACATAAGTCGAAGATCAATTGAAATAACTACCTACTTTCCTTACCTATACAGATCCGAAAAAGGTTATTTTACAAGATTTTGACATATACACAGACACACACACATCCACATCTACTATGAAATGAGCAATCAGGATAGCAATGATAGCATACATACCTACCAGTCACACTCATGTGCAAAATACTCGTAGGTACTAACCTGGGTTTCCGAGAGGTGAAGTGCATGAGCAAGTTCGACCCTTTCGGGGGTGGAGAGATACCGCTGAGCTTCGAACCTCTTTTCTAGTCCCGTCAGCTGTTGATCGGAAAACACTGTTCTTGCTTTTCTTCTCCTATAGTGTTTACTGCCTACGTCGTTGCTCCCAAAAATACCGCTCATACCTGGAACATATAATACGTGTAAAAGGCCTTTGTGTTCAAACACTATACTTTTTGGGAACGGAGAAGAGATCATTATTTGCAAGAACATGAAACAATAAGATGATTGTACTGAGTGTGGCAGTGATCACCCACATTACAAGGGGCTGGAAAAACAATGTCGAACTAGGTACTAGAAAAACACATGAATGGTGGGGAGCTTCACGATACGCGCGGGGACAAGAAAACGGATATTTTTTGTATGTTTCGGCAATTTACAGTCCTCTCAGTATGATAAGCATGGTTCAAGCGCAGCAGTGGTGCCCGGGCAGTAACCTTTGGTACCTACTACTGCCAAAGATGGCGGTGGTGTTTCCTGAGGACGGTTGCTGGTAGATACGAGGATCTGCGATGTCTACGGTTTCATGTATATAATATTCACGGTCAAGCTAATAAAAGAACGTCTGCCAAGTTGGGTAGGCAGTAAAGCTCCCTCACTTTTGTAACATGGACGTATAGAATCAGTTAGGTAGTGAACATTTCAGCGAAATTGGTAGAATAGTTCCAGGAGTTATTCCTATGACAACAAAGCTCAAGTTTGCACATGCGCAGTAGCTATCGCGATGAAATTAATAGGTCTTGGAGCCAGCCTCCAAACTCTCAGAATTTGAGCGAAACGCGTCCGTTAGGAACTGAGAAATTGTAGTTTCAGGAAATTCGTGTATGGGCATAAGCACACGTTACTATTGGTCCAATGGCGATCAAATTGATAGAAAACTACCTAACCCGCACAATCCCTGATTCGTAAACGCTACTATTGGCAATGAAATGGAACCATCTAGGGGCATACCCCGTACAATTCCTGAAAATTTGAATGAAATTGGTCGAGTAGTTCCGGATATATGACTATGAAAATACATTTCAAGTTTGCGCATGCGGTGTTACTGATCCAATCGTGACGAAATTCGTAGGTAATTGTCAGCCCTCACCTACCCTCCAGATTTGATCAAATTCAGTCAATTTGAAACTGATAAACAGTTGTTTCAGGAAATTCACGTTTACGCATGCGCACACGCTTCTATTGGTCCGACGGAGATCAAATGAATAGAAGACTAACCCTCCCAATCCCCGAAAATTTCATCAAAATCGGACCATAACTTCATATAGTTTTGCCTGGGACAAGGGATTGAACACAGACAGACCGACAGGCAGACAGACACGGAACCGAAATTGTTCAGAAAGCTCCAAAACGTAAAAAAGTAAGTAACATTTTTTTTTGGAGGACTATTTTTTTCTTGCACGAATACATAGCTTTTTACCTTCGGCAGTGAGGAAGCGAAATCTTGAAGTTCAACTGTTTTTGTATGTATTTGTACGCAAAACAAAATGCTAGTAAAAGTTGTTTTCATAAACTTGAATTCTGTAAATGTGTTACTGTAAAATAAAGTCAATGATAACGAACAGCGTTATACAACTATTTGAAACAATTTTGAAGGCCTACTTACAAAACCGTTATTTGAATGTTGTTGCAATAATTCATTCATAGTAAATATCTATATTTCATTAAGTTATATTGATAAAATAATGCATTACTTTTACATCGAATACCTACTTACTATGTCCAGAGAGGAAGAAGGAGTCTGAAGGCGATTTGTGAATGTACGAGGTGGGGTAAGTAAGGAAAGCTGCTGCCATGGCGGCCTGGGGGATGATAGAGTAGCATTCGCTTCTAGGATCACCAACACTTCCAGTCACCTGAAACCAATTAATCGAAACACATTGTTTTACACATCTTTTATAGGATTTTTATATCTATTTTCCTTGGATAAACAGATATCTCATGCACACAGTATATTTACCCAACTAGTTATCCGTAAAGTCATAATCTGACAGAAAAAAGGTCGCTCGCTCGGCATAATTTGTTATGATTGTCTCCCCATCTCTACGAAGGCCTAAGCCGCGAGACGATGATGGACCTGGCCAAACATGAATACATACCCTTACCCTCATACATGAGACTACCAACCTACTAACAGAGGTTTTTCCGTATTATTCCAGAGCCTTTGTACCTACGCATATATGTATAAGCATTTGCTCACTCGTCCTTATATTTTGTGTAGCTATATTATCACCCTTGGATATTCAAAATTCGTGTTTTGGGTGGCCACCTTTGATTCTAGACCTCGTGTAGGTACAAAGGGGAACTATTGTTGTTAGGTTCTAGTACCTACCTACGCACTCAACGAGTTCCCTGCATGTTTCTCACTCTTGGTATTCTCTATTTTGACCAATATTTATGTTCAGAATATATGGAGTGACATCCTTGAATTGTGTATACCTCATTCAGACCCTAAACTCCATAGGTACCTATAATAATGTTTCGTTCCACCCATAGAAAAAAACGAGCTATCTGCTTTTTTCTAAAATCGTTTTTTGACGGTTTTGGAATCAGAAAAATATAATGCTTCATTGGTTCCAAGCCAGGGTCTCCCCAATAGTTATAAATGTCAAAAATTGGGTCATACGGTGGATAGCTTTGTCACGCGTCATCATTGTTAGGTTGAATAATGAGCTATTTACGCAGCTGATTCATTATTTTGATGCAATAAATATATACCTATTATAATCTTGAGACCACTATATAGATTCATGATATTGGGTTAGAAACTGAAAGCGGTTTTCATCTTTAGAGCGAGGAACAGAGGCCGTAAGAAATTATTAGAAAAACGATTGGTTGGAAAAATGAGCTATCTGCAATCGTGTATGCCCCTTGACGACACGAGCGAGCTAATGGAAAAAATTAAAGCACATGGAGTTTTACCTACTCATAGTCATTGAAGTAGGTATCATTGCAATTATTAATTTCTGAAGGAGGAATTTCTGAAACGTTTTTTTCAATTTCCCAAAACTTCGATAAATTGCAGGTAGCTCGTTTTTATAGCAAGGCCTTCAATTAAAGTTATAATATTCAGAAACGGATTTTCCACCCATCGAATCTTGTATACTGAATTTCATTGCAACCGCTAAATTTTCGTCAAAACATCGTGTGGGGGATTTATTTTATAAATCCGCGACTTTGAATTCATCAGAAAATTGAATTAAACACGAGAACGGACGAAGGCAAAATAATAAAAATAAAATAAGTATTTATTTACCTATTCCTCAAATAAAATACTTATTTCTCTCTTACCCTTGCTTGGTAGTGCAGGGATGTAATTTAGCTAGACGCCGGTGGGTCACCGCCAAAGTCAGGCTGGGGCCCTGGGGGCACACCGGGAACCCATCCTTTAGGGTCCCCCATATGTATATTGAAAAATTTTAAATGAGAGACGCCGTTTTTAGTCAATAAATTCCTAGATGCCTTCCGAATGGAAAGTTACATTCGAGGACTTTCTTCTATATTCTGCGGCCCCTTAGCTGTAGAAGCCCGAAGTGGCCTGTGGGGACCACTTAACTAACAGTTCTCTGGTTTAGCCCCACCTTGAAAATAGGAGGGCTCCTGGCTCCCCTGGTCTCTGGGGTTGGCACATAGCAGTATACATAATTACTAGCACTATTTTGTTTTTATCGTTTTTTATGTTTTTTTTATATTTTTTTATTAATCGAGATGGCCCCGGGGGCATTGCCCAACTCTGATGGTCACCGCCGACTCCGCGAAACCAGCGACCTTCTCCCGCATCCGCGATTAGGCGAACTAATAGAGAGCGCGGCTGTATGTCCGTGATTTTTAAAGTTTTTGCATTGAATCGAGCTCCATGAGGATAAATACCGGCCCAATTTACCCTGGTGCACAGTCAACACGGAACTTCGAAGTGAACAACTCAACTCTCCAAAGACCCAGAAGACCTCAAGACTTTCCAGAACCGGGTTAGCTAGCGGACGACCTAATGCTGGCCTTGCAAACGAAATGATAGTCGATAGGGCTCCTACCCGACGAGGGAAACCCCAGGGATCGAGAGGAGTTTGATCGAGAGGCTTTCCAACCCCACGATTGCCGCTGTCGAGAGATTTCCCGTTGGCAGGCTACCCTCGACAAGAGAAGCGGCGGTTCGGTTCTTCCAGAGTCACGAACCGCTACAAGGAGCTTTTCCTCGCCGGTATGAATACCGGAACATTGTGGCACCTGTCAGATCTTCCAGAAATCCCTTCAGGGGTACCTTCGAGAACTTCGCCACTGATCTGGTGAGGCTGATGTGCCTCCCAGCTTATCTTCCCCGCAACCACAGCGCCTTGGCTGGGAGTCCACCTCATCAAATAAGACGCCATCCTCGCAAGAGATACTTATACATCAACTAGGTACACTACCACAAACCGAAGGCTGTACCGGCACATTCCCAGCACCTTCTCCACACACAGAGTAGGCCAGCCCTCGGCCACTGGCTCTTTTCAGAGTCCGAATGTGTGTGCCGAGGGATTTCAGGGTTCTTCCTTTTTCCAACACAGGTTGAACATCTCTCCAGAAGACAACCCAGCGGACTTTTTTTTTTTTTTTTTTTTTTTTAATAATACGTAAATACCTAATAATGTATTTAGTTGCTATTTACTGTACAAAGTTGAAAATATACATTGATCTTCCATGATTAAAAGCAGGTGCAGAGGTAATAGGTAATCAAAATATGTAATTAAAATACTACTAACCCCAATGAGTAAAACACGTGCTCGGATTGAGAGTCTCAACTACGAGTAGAAACTATTGACAAGGTTTTACATCGCCAACAATATATATATTTGATTAGATAAGAATGTTTGTTATAACAAAGAAAAAACATCTAGTGCGAGGCTTCACACTACTTTCCTCACCCGTAAAAACCTGAAAAATTGCCATTTTTGCGGATTTTAACGCTGGTTTCGGCCCTAAATCGTATGGGAACTTGTTTCTACTTGTTAGAAGAGTAAATCCTGTGAATTTCATCAAAATCGTTAGAGCAGTTTGCTCAAAAAATGAAACAAGCTAAAAAAAAATGGGCTAAAAACTACTTTTTTCATCTAATTGGAAAATGTTCTCCCCCTTATAATTGACCTGGAGTGCTGAACTTCTTAGGTTCTCATCCTCAGACATGTAGGAACCAATCCTCGAAACCGGAATGCTTTCATCATTTTCGTAGGGGCCGCAGTCGTTTTTGTACGTACATACATACATACAATCATACGGACTTACATACAGTTTTCCAAAACTTGTAGACAATTGATCAGATGTCGATTAGGACCAGTTAAAGGTGGTGTTTCAGCGATTGGGTTTTCCGCTGATCGCAATGCTTTCCATCCATCAGGTGGGCTGAGGAAATTAAAAATGGATTTACCTAGGGCATCAGTATTTTCTAAGTAAGGTTTGCTCAGTTTGCATTATTGTAAATTAATATCAACTTTTCATTTATCGTGTTTTGAAATAAAGTTCTGTTTTCTTCAGTCATTCTAAACTAGGTTTTTGCAGTTTAACTTTTCTTTTAATAATTGGTGATGTTGGAGAAAGTTCAAGTTCATCAAGTCAAGTCCGGAAGTTTATTGAATAGTTTCACTCCACCTCTGATGGGCAAAAGTGGTGCTCCAGAAACTGAAACCCGAACGGGTGGAGGGTGGGACTTTAGCTAATTTGCCTTCTGACATCTCCTTATATACTTGTATGGTCCACGTTCTGTCAATGAGTTCAAAAATCGTTGGTACTTCGAAACATCCGAACAAATCCTGTGTTGGAAAACGTCGACTCTTTTTGATCATGATTTTCATCAACATTTTTTGAGTGAGGAAGATCACCTTCACCAATGATTTTACTGCCCTACCCCAACAGACTATGCCATAATCAATAATGACTGCATGAGTGCAAAATATAACATTTTCGATGAATTCGTTTGTAAAAAGTTACGCACTTCTAAACATATGGGAATTAGCCTCCACAGTTTGCTGTTAAGGTTAGTAACATGATCTTTCCGTGACAAACGGTCATCTACTTGATTTTCTCAACACGGTTGATAGTTGGACATGCACATCCCTGGAGTATGACACAATTTTCACTGTGGCATTTCATAAATATTCTCTCCTATGTGCTCCGTCGGAAGCCTCGGGGAGAAGGCCATAAATGTTGTCTTATTGAAAATTAAGTTTCATTCCATCCCGGGTACGTAAAGCATTAAATGTGTTCAGATTACTTTCTGCTTTGATCATGGAATCCTCCCATGTTTTTTCCATTTGTCACCAGTGCCATATCGTCAGTAAATACCCCTATTTGGCCCTCTAACTGAGCTCATGCCTTATCAATAAATGGTATGAACAGGATTGGGCCGAGCACCGTGCCTTGTGGAATGCCGAATTGAGACGAGGACGAGCACTGCATGAACTTCCTACTTTCACTCTCAGCGGACCACTTTTTAAGTAACTCTCTAACCACAATGTGAAAGGCTCCTCTATACCCAATTGACGCACTGAGTTTATTAAACGTGAGTGTGAAATAACATCAAAAGCCTAAACCATGTCCAGCCTTAACCATAAACCACTGGTTTATTACCTTTGTCCATAATATCTGACACTTCGCACCCCGAGAATGAAAGGGGCACAACTTGAAAAGGCCATTTTAGGGAAATCAGCTTTGAAGTTTTTCATTTTTTCAATTTATCGTCCCACCTACAGTTTTTAAGATACTTCCAATTTAATTTTTGGATCATGAAGGTATATTACTGTAGTTATAGAGCAGTTAAACGTTATTCAGCTATTTTCCCACTTAAGCAGCTAAAACCTCGACGTTTTCCCAAAAAACGTAGTTGTGCCCTTTCCATCCCACGAAAATAACAACTTAATGCAGATGTGCCCTATTTTTCATGGAGCAACTTTTATAAATAGGCTCAGTAGAATCAAGAATTTGCGATGAAAACCAATTGAAAAAGACCTATTATGAAGGAAAAGGTATAATTTTAATAAATAACTTCAACATGTAACAGTTTTCCATGAGTTAAATGCTTCAAAATCACTTTCAACGTAGTATAAACATTATGTCCATGAAAATATTGCGCTTTTACCTTCAGTCTTAATTACTTAATATTAACCTAATAATCTTCAGTCTTAATTACTCAAATTAATTTATTGTGATTCGCGGTACAGTTACCACTGTAAAAGGATTGTGCTAAAAATAAAAAATAAAAGCTAATGACGGATTCTCCAGTAAGGTACGTAAACAATTTATTGTATTCTTATAACTAGCGGAACTAACCCTTAAAGCTAATGTGATTTTGTAACAGTATTATTACCAATAGTCTAAGAGAAGTAGTCTACAGTCGTTTTGAGTGATTGAGACTAAAGATTATTAAGTTAACATTGAGTAATTAGGACTAAAGGCTAAAAGCGTACTATTTTCATGGTATTGTGATTTTGTAAAAGTATTACCTATAGTCTAAGAGAAGCAGTCTACTATAACGATCTTTGTGAGTGCCAAAGTTAATTTGAGTAATTAAGACTGAAAATTAATAGGTTAATATTGAGTAATTAAGACTGAAGGTAAAAGCGTAGTATTTTCAAGGAAATAATTTTTATACTACGTTGAAAGTGATTTTGAAGCATTTAACACATTAAAAACTGTTAGGTTAATATTGAGTAATTAATACTGAACGTAAAAGCGTATAGTATTTTCATGGAAAAAATTTTTATACTACGTTGAAAGTGATTTTGATGCATTTAACACATTAAAAACTGTTACGTATTGAAGTTGTTTATCAAAATGATACCTTTTCATCTGAATAAGTCTTTTTAATTGGTTTTCATCGCAAATTCTTGATTCTACTGAGCCTATTTATAAAAGTTGCTCCATGAAAAATAGGGCACATCTGCATTTAAGTTGTTATTTTCGTGGGATGAAAAGGGCTCAACTAATTTTTTTGGGAAAAAGTTGAAGTTTTAGCTGTTAAGTAGGAAAATAGCTTAATAACGTTTCACTGCTCTATAACTACAGTAATATACCTTCATGATCCAAAAATTAAATTGGAAGTATCATAAAAACTGTAGGTCGGACGATAAATTGAAAAAATGAAAAACTTCAAAGCTGATTTCCCAAAAATGGCCTTTTTAAGTTGTGCCCCTCTCATTCTCGGGGTGCGAACTGAGTTGTGCCCCTCTTTCCGAGAAAAGTCACCCCAACGGCCAGAACGAGAGGGGCGCATCGTGCTCTCTTGCGGCTAATTTTTGCTCTAGGAATAAGGTCATCAGCTCTACGTGTGGAAATCGCCGTCGCGAGTTTGATAGGGGCATAAAAAAACTCGATTTTTCGAGTTGTGCCCCTTCCATTCTCGGGGTGCGACATGCTCAACAAGCTCAATGACGGCATCCTGGGTATTCCTAACCTCTCGAAAACCAAATTGTACTCCACTCAACCTGTTATTTGCCTCTAGAAAATTTACCAAGTACCTCATTGCAACTTTTTAAACAGACATGCCGGTTCCTCTGAGGAGAGTGCAGCGTTGTAACCTTTGGCCTTCTTGAAGATAGGTATCATATTATGTTAATCAAGAAGGAGCCGTGTCACAAGTCCGGAAGAGTGTGGATATCGCGTGGTTGTTCTACCTATCGGATCAGCTCAGTAAATAAATAACCCACAAAACCCCAAATAAACCAAACTCTTTAAATAATTTTTGCGATGTTGGAAAGTAACGAGATGGGTCCATAATTACTAACTAATCAGGGGTCCTTGCCGTTGTACAATGGAGAGACCACTGCCGATTTATAAATTGAAGGGAACTCAGCTAGCTCAAAACTTGAATTTATTAGAACGCACAACGGTTCGGCTATTTATTGTTTTACCTCCTTAAGTATATCAACAGATATCCCATCGTAACCTGGACTTGATCCACCCTTGAGGCCATCAATTATTTTGAGGATCTCCTCCTTGTCTACTCTAATAATTCCTTTCAAAGGACACGGCTGAGTACCCAAACCAATGGTAGCCGAATTGCTGGACGGCTCATCCAACAACTCACCAGCCATGCTTCTCCCCACCTTCTCTCCCACTGTTGTGAAATGTCTATTAAAGGCATTTCCAACCGCTAGTGGGCTATCAGTGACCGACATATTCCGGTTCTCTACCAGTATTTCCCCCATTGTATTCCTAAATTTACGTTTTCCGATTGCTTGATTTACGAATCCCCATACCTTTTTAGAGTCTTTATTACTGCGTGCCAGTTTCTCCCTGTAATAATCATCTTTAGTTTTTCTGATTATACTACATAGTTTATTTCTATAATCTATCAATTTCCTTTTAAACTCCACATTTAGCGGTGCTTTCTTTGCCAACTTCTCTTTCGTTCTAACACACCGCAATAGAGCTGAGGTCATGCATGGCTTGAGAATAGATTTCGAATGAGATATTTTTTTCTCTTCTGATGCAGCCACTAGGTATATGATTTCAAAAGGTATTCTCAAATGCCTCGGCACACGTATCAACCTCACGTGCATTTGTAACCTTAGTCCACTTTTCTTTCCTCAAACTATTTTTCAAAATTGAGTAATTAACACTTTTTCTTGTATTGTCTATAATTGGTACAGGAGATATTAAACATACATTTTTCTCAACTAAACTCAGAGCAATGGTATAATGATCCGTAATCACCGTTTTACATATCGCCGATTGAATACCAAACTTATCCCCCTGATACTGCAAGAAACAATGGTCGATACACACTCTCGCCACTGACCCTAGTGCAGTCTGTAATAAAGGCAAAAATTTACGCTCAGCCAGAGCATCCAGCAGGTGACTTTTCAAATTCACATCCTGAGCAGAGTCCGACAAATCTATATTTAGATCACCCAATATTAAGCTAACACGCTGGGAGTCAGTCCTACAAATATCAACCAATTCCTCAATTAAAAATCCTGGAACACACTCATGCGTGGGATATACACACCTGAAACTTACACAAATTCTTTTCAAAGCGCACCCTTAGACAAATAGCTCTACTGCAATATTAGTTAGCCTGTCACTAATTAGAATAGCAACTCCACTATTCTTATTTATATGAGTTTTGGATCCTACAGTAGGTAACCAGGTAACGGCTGTATAGTGGTTGGGCTAGAACAATGTGCCTGCGTGAAAACTATAATATCAAAACAAGTTTTAAGTGTTGATATGTTTAAAGAAAATTCATCAACATTCTTCTGAATACTTCTGATATTTGTACACAGAAAATTAATTGCCCTTGTAGATGAGAAATATAGATTCTGGTCTAACTCAGATAGATTTTCACGTATCATTTCGGTTTTATAATCGAAAATGTCCAGCGATTCAAAAATTGTTCCATATAAATGCGGAAAAATATGTACCTATTGATATGATTAACGATATCTCCTTTTCATATTCCAATCTTTTCCAAATCCGCGAGCGGTTTGATAATAATAGGTTTGGAGTTTTCATTTTTACGTACGTGAATAGCATAATCCTTCATCCAAACAAACTTCATATTTTTAGATCTAGCCCCATCCTTGGTTTTCCACTGCAAATCACTTTTGTAATGAGTAAGATATTCATTGATGAAAACTGCCGAATCTGCCCATCGCTTGTTCAAATCCGATGCACGAAGTCCCTTCTTCTTTTTGCGGCTGATATGAAGTTACTACGTGCTTCCTCAGATCCCACATCCAAAATCATTCTTCGTGGTTTACCCGCTTTACTTCCTCCCCTTCCTATGACGGCTGGTACCGGAACGATATCGAGATTCAGGGCCTTCGCAGTCAATGCAGCGATGGCCGTACAGTTTTCATTGACCGCCTGATATAAAGGTACTGTTCAAAGCCAAGCACCGCAGAGTAACCTCGGCTCTGCGCTCATAGGTCCCATACAGAGGTGCTGAATAAGAGCATCCGCCAGCTGCAACCATCCGAGATGCAGTAGAAAAAAATTCCGCTATACGTCGCCTAACAGATGA
Source organism: Lygus lineolaris (assembly GCA_030264115.1). Classification (NCBI taxonomy): domain Eukaryota; kingdom Metazoa; phylum Arthropoda; class Insecta; order Hemiptera; family Miridae; genus Lygus; species Lygus lineolaris. The sequence goes on along the minus strand of JAEMON010000001.1, from coordinate 48,201,203 downwards.
TAAATTAGACACCTACTCATGTTCTAATTACGCATGGTCGCACCCCGACCATTGTGAACTAATGCCACGACAATAAATAATATTGCAAAGCTACCTCCGATAATGTCTTCCACTACCTACCGTCACAAATTTCTGATGTAAACCCTGTGTGAAGGTGATGATAATTTCGTCAGCCGTTTTATCCACATTAACCTTTTGCGGACGCAAGGCTGACAAGGTGAGCCAAGAGTTGCGGTCGTATGGCATGTGTCACATGCCAGCCGTCATTTTTGCTACCTTGGACGCAGCTTATTCTGCCATGATGAGTTAGCCAGGACGTCATGGTATTTACAGCGATATTGGAAGTCTCGAACACTCTCAAAACTATTGTTTGTGTTCCAAATTTAGTCAAATTTAACAAATTTCCCCGACTGGTTTGTAATCTTGATGAATGACTGGACCCTACCATCAAGTTAATTTGTACATAACTGTTCTAAAATTATTACCATGTCACTCAAATAAATGAGGTAAGATTTGGCACTCGCGCATACTAGTTTTCGAATGAAAAATTTTCAAGGGTTTTGATCGGCGGAATACTTTCATATTTCGATCAAATCTTCCTACTTACATTGGATGCACGTGGTAATAATTTAAACTACCTCAGCTCAATGGCTTGGGTAGAACATTATTTGGAACGCGACGAGTACACCAAGGTCAGGATTCCCATTTTCCATTTGGTCTGACAAGAGTACTTTGGGGTATTTATCCCTCAAACCGTTATTACTAACTCTCACATAATTTAAAGAACATGAACAATAATTAATAGAAACTTTCAGTTTTATTTCACAATCATTAGGATGGAATTGGAAAAGAAAATATGATCACAAGAATGAAGAACCACAACATTCCCATCTGGAAATCCCTTTCACGAGTTTCCCATCTGGTAATTCATATGGAGGGAGCGAAAAAAGGTTTTGCCACCCGAATTATTGAAGCATTTGGTTGCCTAGGTATCGCAGATGGGTAAATATTACCTAGATATAACTTAGAAGTTCGTAGGAATAAATAATTGAGGCTAAAAGCGTCGGCATGTCTCACATACCATACGTCTAAACCGAGATGCCAACAAATACATGTCACACATGCCGTACGTCCACCAGCCATCGAACCTCGTCAATGGATGACGTCCAGGCTAACAATGGCCGGCTGGCATGTCACACATGCCGTACGACCGCAAAAGGTTAATGGTAATTTGCATTCACCTGGGTTCAACTCATCAGGATATAATAGAAGAATTATTATTTCATCATATATCTTACTTATTGCTGGCGTTTCATACTCCCCATACCCATCTCTTTCATACTTTCTTCTTTTTTCAAAGTTTGATTGAGTCTTATCACGACGAACATAAAACATAATCATAAATGTGCGTAGGTCGGTCACTATCTTTGAAGTAGATACCATTCTACGAATATAATTATTATGCGCTGCACAGTTTTGTTAAATTTTTCCATCCACGAGATTATCTCCCTGTATTCACGATTTTCGGCATTAGGAGGAAAATCTCCCCACCGTTCATCGAGCTTTTAGGGCGATAAGTAGGGGAAGACCGAGGGGTGAAGGGTGGCAGTGTTGTGCGAAGAGCCACGGCGCGCATGTGTGGCTGCTTGCCAATCCAATAACGACCAATACAAGTGAAGTCATCAGAGGGCTTGTTAGATGTTCAACCCTCGGCAACTGTGCGGGGGGGGGGGGGGGGGGGGGGGGGGGGGGAGGAGTTACCTAGTTGCCTCAACGGGCGATGCGAAGATGAGGCTGTGGAAACATTGAACCTTTCTCATGTTAGTACCATTCGCTCTCCACACACGGAGCGACAAAATAAAGAAGACTGGATTGTGATTGAAATTACTGGTCAACTGTAATTCTATGGCGTCGTGGTATATAGCTATCCTCTGAAATGATAATTCCAACGACGAAAGCCAGTACCGAGACGGCCAAAAAATGTTTTCGATTTATTTTTCTCCATTTGAAATCGAGCATGAGTAGCTCCCACCAAACGAAAAGTGAAAAGTCAAATGCTCCGTACTTACAAGGGGAGGACACAGACGTTGGGACGTGGATTTCAACCCAAACTTTTTTGTGGGTTCTACTACCCGAAAAAGTAACCCCGAGTATGTTCCTTTTAAAAATGGGGCATCAGGACCCGAAATTGCATGATAGGCATGTGTATGGGCTTTTTTGCTAATTTTTTCATGTTTGTCCAATTACTTATTTTTGGGCTTTTGAGTAGCGATTTTTATTGTGTTTTTTTTTTTTTTTTTTGTTACAGATTACAAATGAGATACTCCCAACCCGCTCAAACATCTCATAACCCCAACCTTTCATTAATAACAGACTCTTTTAGAGATAAAAAATGCCATTTTCGGTTGAAACATGGAGTAAACGTAACCGTGGGGCTTTGGTACCGCCCCGAGTATGAAGTATGTAAGAAGAACTGTTCGAAGAAGAATTTTGTAAGAAAAAAAGAGTGCAGTTCACATTGATTTGAACACTTATGTGGAAAAATATAGCAGAATGGATGATTATTTCCCTCTCTATTTTGTGTGTATTTGTGTAAGAAATCATAAGGAAACGTGTTATTGTCAGAGGAAGGAAACCTAAAAACCAGCATGTGTACTCATGTTATGAGATCACTCGTGTTCCTTCAAGAATGTTGGTAAGCCTACGTTTTTAAGTTTGCTATTTGTCTGTTGCGTGTGCCCCAGAGGAATCACAGGAGCATTCGTGTAGCTAAACCTCTTCCAGTTTGTTTGGGATGAATTTTCCGGTTTTCAAAGAAAGCGCTTATATGGGAGATATAGGAAAATATGAATAATAGGAAAGCGCCAATAGCGTACCTTAACATTCCATAGGAAAGCGTCAGAACCGAACACTACCTACTATCCCACCGTATTTGAGAACTCCACATTATATAAATACACGGACAACGAAACAGGTTTCCTTTTTCTTTCTTTTTTTATAGAGGAATGAGAATTTGCATCCTTTGGCCTTTGGAATCGACAACCTTTCATCAAACTCAGAAATAAAACATTCTTAATTGCAGTAAATTTTAAATAACTCCATCATTTTCCTTATTATACAACGTTCTTTTTAAGACATTCCCGCTACACTATACTAATAGAATAGCTATGATCAGATTTTTCCCTTTGTTCCTTGGTTTTGGTAATAGAAAAAGGCGCCAAGAGAATGTATGGTTCTGTTACCATTGCACTCGGAAGGTATTTGGGAGCTGACGTCATCGTACTCGACTAGGTACAGCGCCCTCGGGGAATGCTGTTATACTAGGACAGTTGTAATTTGCGAGTCGAACGGGTCGTGGCGCGTTGTTTCTGTGACCGCGAAAATAACAATTTCGGAGTGGTTTCATATAGAGTTATGGTGTTATATGTTATAATACAACTGATTGAATAGGTAATATTGATACCACAATACGGGATGAGTCTTTGGGACTTTTCACAGTGTTTCCAGTTTGAACACACTATCAAACTTGTCTAGGCCCCATGTACACATAAGAACTTCGCCTTTTCATATGATATGCGATGGTAACGTAACCATGACAGACGTTCCATATTTGAAAGGACGATTCCGTTTTTCCCCCTTTGGCCCTGTTGAATTTTGTCAGATAATGCAAATGTCCCGTATTTTCCCTAGAGAAGGAACCCACTAAATTTGGTGCGTCTCTTTTTCCAGTCGATATAAATTATGAACTCAGGAATGATGTGTAATAACCACAATTGTTTCAAGATGTAAACGATATCAGAAGAATGAATGAGCACGGTACATGAGGTGTTTCGGATTTCACCGTCAAAATCTCACAGGTTTAGCGACTGACATGACTCTTTCTTTTTGGCGCATTCTCTACAACTTCCTCCTATCGATTTTTGAACATGCGCGCTCTCCGATTGCAGCCTTATTTTCAAATCTGGAGGTATGCATCGTAATAATAATTCAAGATTTTTGACAGTCTTTCGAGCGAGCTAAGGGCACCGGATTTTTGAGTTGCGTACGAATGACTGTATATTTATAACTGTCTCTATTTACTCATTGGAAACCGATTCCATTGCAGAGTTGTTAATTCGATCCCAACGTTATCGAACTGGTATTTTTTTCTTAATGCTTCCTATTATGTTGGCCATCAGCTAAATTAAGGCGATGCCCTTTCTTCCAATTTACTTCAACAAACTAGTGCCAATAAGAGTCGCTCCAATGTCTTAAGTAGAACCCTAATTGGCGGGGCACTGCTGATGGTCGGTGAAAGCCGATTACTCGGCGCATCCCCCTCCTCCGATCAGTAAACCAAGAAGTTAATTATGCAGTTGTCCACGTGCCCCAACTCACGCACAGTTTTTGGTTACAAATCCAGGACTAGACCCCCCCTACAACAGCGAGTTCTTCAACTTTATAGGGTGGTTATTTGGGTTGGGTTTGATTCCGGATCTTCAAAATGTCCCACAACATAGACGCATTATCTTTTTTACATACTTACATATTGTTAAAACACAAACATACATAGGTACCTACTATACTCATCATGAATATAGGTAACATAATTTACAATTATTACTATCGATTCTGGGCCAAGGTCATGGACCCGTCCAGGCAGTCTCTTCCAGTGTTCCCGTTTTTCTTCATGATGCTAAGTTAGGTTATATGACATCAATATTTCAAAGGTGAGCGAGTCTACACACTACATTATTGTAAATAATAATAAGTAATTGATCACGATTTCTAGGATAGTACAAATATGTGTTTTCAGAAGATATAGGGTGAGTGTCTTACTGATTTCCCAGGTTGAATTTTTGTCAGATCGTATTTGCATCATTTATGTGGTTCACCAAGTTTTGATGTATGTTCTTTTTGAAAAGTAAAAGTGGATTTCAAATTTTGGTGGGCATGGGAAGGTGCTCAAACATTTGGCGCTCGCCACCGTAACTGCCTATACTGAAGAAGTCATTATTAGCTAGATCGACGGCAAGAAATCTGTTTCCACTGCCTCCCTTATTGAGTTGATTTAGTGGCTACACGTAGTACGGAATTCATAATTGTATCTTCATAAGTTACTTGCACATGATGCCCCCAAATGATTTTGCCATAGAGCAGGATGTTATATAGGTATTATGTATGTTATATATGTGCAATACCTTGCGGAGGTTTCGCATAGAGAGCCAATTCCTTAATAAGATGGAGAAGTGGAATACACTTCTAATTTTCATTTCCAGTCCAATACATGTTCTTTCCATATAAGATGTTGGTCGAGTATAAGTCCCCAGTACTTTATGAATTCTACTTTTGCCCTTTTGGTACAAGTGCATGTTAGCGGTTCTGAGTTACAGCTTTCATACTTTCATAATACATCGTAAAATTGTTTATTGCATGTTGGCCAGTTTTATTTATTGAGAACTTAATAATTTTGTTTTGGGGAGGGTAATTTTTAAACTGTTCAAGGTAAACCACTTGGTAACCTTATTCATAGCCAAACCCGAACTTGTGTGAGCTAGCTCCTGGGTCTTTTCCTTTATTCTTATTGCGATGACATCTGTGAAGGCCACAAAACCTAAACTAAAATCGAATATGACAGGGTGAAGAAAGATTCTGGCCATTCAAATTTGATAAAAATATTTGACGAAGAAATTGCGTAGGTACTATTACAAAACTATAATTTATGTTAACTGAATAAACATTGCTGATGAAAGTGTTCCTGCATTAAATTTTCTGTTTGTTTCTCGATAAGAACCTATAGACTATTATGGCAACCCTAGTCACTAGACACATCACGTGTCTAGACTCTAGACACATCAAAGATGTGAAACAGCCACCATAACTTGTTAGAAGTGAGCTTGAATCCTCTAGGATCATCCTTGAAAATCCCGGTGGATATCATTTCTAAATTCACTTTTTTCATCGACAATCGGGTACGTGTGTAATCAAAAAAGTCGTATGCCAGTGTTGCGTACAGCAATCTTGAGACTAAGAGCTTTCTCCCAGAATGAATAACAATGGACTCGATGGGGTCATTACCAATCAAGGGCGTATTTTAGGGGGGGGGGGGGGGGGGGGGGGGGGGGGGGCATCCCCGGTGTATTACTCTCATTTTGCTTCCGAGTCTGCAGGGCAACGGAAGCTTTGTTTTCACTTTCGAAATGAAAAACATTTTGTGCTCCAAAATCAAAATTTCAACTCGCATTTTGCGTTTCAGGGCCTCCTGAACAAATTTGGTTTCGTGTCCGTCTTTCTGTCCGTCTGTCTGTCCATCTGTCTGTCTGTCCACACTTCCTTGCCACAGCGATAACTTCCACAATTTTGATCCGATTTCAATCAAATTTTCAGGGATTGTGCGGGTTATCCCCTTGATGGTCCCCTATGAATTTCATCGCCATCGGACAATGTGTAGCGTGAGCGCATGCGCAAACGTGAATTTCCAGAGACCCCGATATCTCAGTTCCTAATTGACCGATTTCGCTCAAATTTGGAGGATAGGTTATGGCTGACTCTAAGACAATCATCTATTAATTTCGTAACGACTGGATCAGTAGAAGCTACTGCGCAAGCGCAAACTTGAAATTTGTTGTTATAGACGTGGCTACGGAACAATTAGACCAATTTCAGTGATATTTTCAGAGATTAATCGAGTCAGACCCTAGAGTCTCCTATGAATTTCATCGCCATCATACCACTTACAGCGTTTGCGCATGCGCAAACCTGAATTTCCCGACACTACGATTTCTCAGTTCGTAATGGACCGATTTCACTCAAATTCGCTCTGTAGATGGGACTACCATTACCTTTTAATTTCGACACTATTGTATCAGTAATAAGTACTGCGCAAGCTCAATTTTGAAATGTGTTTCATGGCCATAACTCTGGAACTACTCGACTAATAATCTGAAATTTTCAGAGATAGTACGGGGTAGCCCCTAGATTGTGCACTATTAATCGGATAGCCATCGGACCATTAGTAGCGTGTGCGCATACGCAAACGTGAATTTCCTGGAACTACGATATTTCAGTTCGTAATGGAACGATTTCGCTCAAACTCGGAGGGTAGTTGAGGGCTGACCCAAGACCCATGAATTTCATCACGGTTGGATCAGTAATATCTACTGCGCCAGCGCAGACTTAGAGAAACGCCGCTTTTCCCGGCGAATTTTAGCCGTTGTGTGAGGTTAAATCTTTTTTTCCCCCGTGCTTTGTATTGTCCAAAAATAAAAATATTTTAATTTTTGGTTGCCCTGCATTCTATCGTCATGAGCATGGCGAACCGGCCATTTCTATTTTTCTAAAAATGTGATGGTGACATATTGTGAAGGCCACGAGGAAGCTTCTGTGCCATGTCCTTGGCAGTGTATTTACTATGGTACCATCGTTTAAGGTCGTACATATACGTGAATTACTTTAATAGTATTAACGTTAAGATAAATACAGTTTTACGAATAGCAACGAACTCCCACATACCTACTTAGTACCAGAATCATCTATGTTGCCGTTTATAACTAATACCTGGTCCATAGGATAATTTTTCAAAAACTGTCTCTAGAATATTCGAAATTTGAAGATAATAATCTATATTATTGATAACTGTTACTATTTTTAGTAGGTTGTAATATTATAGTATTGGTAATATTAGTATTAGTAATATTATAGTATTATAGTATGGTTTTACAATATTTTAAGAAGTTTGTTGTATTATTCCAATAAGTAATTCTAACATTACAGTGAAATTGTCCCAAGCAATTTGAAGTGTAGGGCCTAGACAGCTCAATAGGACCTCAGGGCAAGGAACTCCAAATTATTAAAATGAAAATGAATGTTTATTATATTATTATATACTATTTTTACTCTGCTTATAAGCAGAAGTGTGTTATGAGCTTATCAGTGAAAATTCTTATTCTTTCCAAATTGTTCAATCTACACATAGAAAATAGTTTTTTTGCTTAAATCATTATTCGCTGTATAAGCATTAAAGCATAATTCGCTGTTATCAGCGAATTATATCCGTCTCCAAATGCGTCAAAGTTGATCGCAAACCGTCACGGTAGGTATAGCTCTAGCTTAGCTAGAACAACTAATTTACTTATCTACTTCTTAAAATTTACTTCTTAACATGTCCAAATAAAACTGGTGATGATGTTTTGATTTTTTCTGTGCGTTTGACGTCCACAAAAACTTAATGAATAGATTTGAGTACGCGGACGAGAAGTGACAATTTGACCCGCAACAGTTCTCAACAGTCATCAGTTAGTTGTAGTTTTCTCACAATAATTTATCCTGATAGTGGATTTCTCCTTCTTTTTCAAAGTATTTTTGCATATACAGAAAAGTTGTGAGATTGGTTTCTGCAGATACTACTCACATCACACCCTTGATGTGGTCTACAGAAAGTAGATGTAAGGACAGCTGGTCAATTGCAGGCCTGCTCACTTTACCCATCAAAGTAGCAGCAGTTTGAAGGAAGACCAAATTGATATGGTGTTAACTCTAGTAAATGAAATGAAGGGAAATCATACCTACCACATAGATAACCTATCAGTATCAATAAATGTGAGACAATGTGGAATACTACCCACCTACCTATATGCAAGGAATAAAGATATGGGATGCACATCATCATGATTACTACAGACTGATGTAGGCTGAAGAAGCTGGCAATGAATCAGTGAAACGGTGCTGGATTATAAATAAATACTTACACCTCAAACGACGGCTTTAAACCAATTACTGAATCCCAAAAGGAAATGGTACATCCATACCACCACAACAATCGAAAAATTTATTGCGATGGGAAATTTTGATTTTTCAGCTCCAAAAAGTAATTCCAAGGCTTCCGTTACCTTTGTAAACTCAGACGCCATATAGGTAGTAAACTAGTAAGAACTAGTGAGCAATAGTATGATCAATCAAACGTTGAGTGTGAAAAGAGAGCGGCGGCACACTGGTTTAATTTAAATGTATTCAATAAAAATTTGTCACTAAAATGTATGTTTACTTTATTTATATTACGTAGGTATGTACATAATCTATTTTAAAGCTTATTCAAATTTCCTGGACCTAAGAACTGTTTCAAGAATAACTTCCACACTCGGACGGGGTTGTAAAAACAATATTGCCAACCTCTCCCAAAAAAATGGGCTGTGCTTATTCCTCTTGAAATCGTTTATATATTTATAATTATTCGTAATTTAAGAGTAAAACGTTGAAACAATAACGACGCACTACCGTGAGTGGTGGATCAGAAGAAGTGGCAGGTAAAATAAACAAGCAAGTTAGTTTGAAAGGAAGTTTCCTATAGTCGGTTGGCGCGAAACCACAATAAACGTTCAGAAAAGCCGCATGTGGAGTGGAACAAGCTCCCAGAAAATCTACTGAGTTCGGTGCGAACTATACAAGAGAGGCCGCTATTATGGATGACTAACACAATACTGGTCAGTAATTGCGTTATTTCATTGAGGGAAGCAAGGGTTGATTCTCCCTTTACGTTGGAGAGATATATAATTCCGGACGTTTACAACTTTATGGAACACAACGATATTTCCCAGAAATAGAGTGTCGTCAAAGGCACATATAGGGTCCAGGGGGAAAACAATGAAACTCTATTAGCAAATTTTGGATGAGAAACCAAGCTATTGCAACGGTGCTGAAATTACAGATTGGTGAATTTTTCAAACGTTTCTCCAAGGAAATCCGTCTTATCTTTGCTTCTTTACTCACTACCGAAGCAAGAAAAAATTTTCTTCGCGCGATAACTCAAAAGACTCTGTCCAATAAAAACTAAATTTCAACTAGCATTTCGCGTTCCAGAGCTTTCTGTATAAATTTGGTTCCGTGTTTTAATCAACGCTAATTCAATTTTCCTTGGATTTTTGAAGAAAATACATTAGCCAGTATGGTAGATGTTGCATTTGTGGCGCACTCCATTTACAACGACAAGGAAATAAATCATTTTTGTATTACGGAAAAATATCTTCCGTCCTCGAATTTTCCCTCTTTCGTCTATTGGATCAATAAATACGCCGAATATCTCCGTCCCTGTCTTGAGAAACTGATTTGATTTATGGTAATGTCGTTATCCCGCAGACCTCATAAAGCCGTAACGTCGTATCGTTACTTCCGAAAAGTCGGGCGAGGCGCAGGATCGGAAAACTCAATAGACTACTACATGCCCCTCCGTCTCCTCAGATAATCCAAATTACAAGAGGTTTTCGGAAGGGACCGTTCAAAGGAAAGCCCCCTGGCTTGTTATTACAGGAAAGTGTGGGGGTGAATATGTTCCATTAGCAGTTTATTGGTTGAATGATCGAATTAAGTTTCGATTGAAAAGATTGACAAGGAGCATGGTTTTGATTAAAGATAGCATGGAACCTCATTGCCATGGGCCCCGCCCCGTCCTTTATCGCTATGTCGGTTTCATTCAATTTGCTTCACGAATTATTAAACGGACCCCCCTTCCATAATGAGATTTGTCTCCACGTTTGGAGTAGATTATTGTGACTTGTTCTGGATACGGTCACGCGTGAGTTGTCTCGCGAGTTAATAAATTCAGGATGAAAACATTATGAACCACATTCTGATATGCCTTGTGTCTGTACCTGCCTTCATGAAGCGCGACAAAGGAAGCTATGAAAATATCTGATGGGGACGAAAACTGTAAGAGCTTCTATAAGTATCTTTTTTTCAAAGCTGGTAAATAAAAACGGATCATTCTTGGGAGTCAAATTTTCGAGGGTCAAAAGTCGCTTGGTTATGTTTCGAGGTTTTGGGGGCTAGTCATGTTAAACAGCCACTATCGGTATAGCAACAAGACTCACGATGAGTACTTTTCATGTATAGCATTCCCAAATTAAAATAAACATTGTCCAAAAATAATTGAACGAAACGAAAAAGAGTCGAAAAATTGATAAAAAGAACTAGGTACTGAATTTTTTCCATCACGTCGCACACGGAGATTTTAGAAATTGCAAGTAATATTTGAATCTATTCGGAAAATTTGAAAATGCAACGAATAATAGGTATCAGATCAGTAGGTTTTTGGGATGACAGCCGTGGGAGACTCCAGAAAGTACCGTGTGACTTTGATGGCCTTCTCATTGTATTTACTCCTTAACATGTTGGCACCTTGGAGTCTATCCACACACCAAGGAACTTGTGACATGAGGGAAAGGTAAGGTTTCTGGCCCATCTTTAACTGAAATTTCATTAACTTTAAATATCTTCTCCTGGCTAGTGGCATCGATGCAGTTTTACCTTGATTTATAGTGAGATTATGTTCCCGAAGGTTGTCTGTGAGGGTTCTGAGACCAGTCTGCAGTGTTGCAATGGCGCACTCCAATTTCTCATGCGTTTCATAAAGAAGAAAACCATCTGCATACTGATGTAGTTTACAGCAATGAAGAGTGTATTGAAGTGAGTGGGGGAAATAGAGCAACCTAGCGCCTGTCCCCATGTTGACGTTAGGGTAGCTTAAACCTCATCAGATTGCGAAACAAATGTATTGGAGCTTAGGTAGAAGGGAGAGGGGGGGGGGGGATACCCCTATTCGATCCATCATCTGGAGCAGAATTTTTGGTTCACTCTTGTATATGCATTTTCGACCTCTATGAAAGCAGCTATTGTAAATTTCCCATTTTTGATTGCACATCTCGTGTATTTGACTAACAATTCCACTGCTGTCACAGAAGAACTTCCACATCTTTAGATGGGTTTTTAACCCTGGGATTTTAACCTTTTGCGTTCGTACGGCATGTGTGACATGCCAGCCGGCCATTGTTAGCCTGGACGTCATCCATTGACGAGGTTGAATGGCTAGTGGACGTATGGCATGCGTGAGATGCACTTGTTGGCAGCTCGATTTAGACGTATGGCATGTGAGACAGGCCGCCACTTTTAGCCTCAATTATTTCTTCCTACGAACTTCTAAATTATTTCTAGGGGGTATTTACACATCTGCGATAACTAGGCAACCAAATGCTTCAATAATTCAGGTGGCAAAACCTTTTTTCGCTCCCTCCATATGAATTACCAGGCGGAAAACGCACATTCATCAAGATTACTAACCAGGCGGGGAAATTTGTTAAAATTGACTAAATTCGGATTACAAGCAATATTTCTGAGAGTGCACGAAAATTCCAACATCACTGTATATACCATGACGTCCTGGCTAACTCATAATGGCAGAATAAGCTGCGTCCTAGGTGGCAAATGGCGGCTGGCATGTGACACATGCCATACGACCGCAACGCTTGCCTCAACTTGTCAGCCTTGCGTCCACAAAAGCTTAACCCAGTACTTGTCTACTGAAGAGGAATTGACTCTCCATGAACCATTGCAGCTGACTTTTTATCATTGAAATAAATTGTTTTGCTGGGCAGGACATCAACGCTATAAGGCGACTTGAAGTAACCAGTTCGGGATCTTTGTTAGGTTTCAGGATCTGAGCAACTTCAATTAAGGATAATCACAGTTCTACCAGAGCACATTCATTGCATCAAGCAAATTATCAACCATCGAGTTTGGTAAATTATGTAAAATGCGGCAGTTTATTGCGTTCAGTCCTTGGGCGGTTCCTTCTCTTCCCGAGCATGCCCACGCTGGATTCGGTGTGAGTGAAAGGTTCATCACAAACCTCGGGTTGGATTTGGAGGTAACTGATCGAGGATCATTCGACCTTGCATTTTGCTCGGCGGTTCGCCAACAGTGTTCAAAAATCGTTGTCTTATTTCCAATAGATTTTTTCCTACTGTAAGACATTCCCTTCATAGTGCTCACACTTTTGCCCAAGTACCTACCTGGCTTGTTACCCGGTTTTAAAGAAGAAATTTAAATTCTTCCATCACCTTCTCAGCTTCATTGACCGTCTTCGTTAATATTTTGATTTCTGATTGAAGCAGGTCATCGTTGTCAGGGGTCGAATTGGTTGGGTAGCGCCGTCGGGCTGCTTGTGTCACTTCGTAAACGTTCTTGACGTTATCGTTCCACCAGGGCTTTGGTTTAGCGACCCGTGTATGAAGGTCGGTTTCATCCTGTTGTTAAGTACCTATACTGCCTTCCTCAATAAAATGGGAAATCCATACCATAGAAGCACAGAAATCGTTTGGATTCGTTGAAAACAGGGTAAAACGCTCTTTCCGTCGAGCTACGTCCCATCAGCGACGGACGCAGAAAGTTGTACAACTTTTGAGATCTTAATCAGTTAAGGCGAGATGTAAACAACTTTCGTCATCAAGGATAGCGAATTTTCACGAATACGAGACCGAACAAGACCGTAATTTTCGCCCCCGCAAGTAGAGGGTGTACGAAATGTCATCAGAATCGTTAGAGCTGGTAAGAATCAGTCCCTTTCAGTATCGTACGATACTGTTATATTTTTGTGTCGTATGACTGAATGATTGGGACGCTCTACTCAAGCTTTTTGGGGATTTTTTTGGTGGAAGGAGGAGAGGTAACTTTTAAGTGGAAAAATACGTGTACCTATTATTCATTTGCTTCCTCACTACCAAAATTCGTGCAAGGAATTAAAAGACATGATGTCCTTCAAAATCAAAATTTCCACGTGCTTTTCACGTTTCAGAGCTTTCTGGACGATTTTGTGGTAAATTTCTTGTCCTAGGCAAAACTATACGAAGTTATGGTCCGAATTTGATGAAATTTGAGGGATTGTGCACCTTGACGGTCTCCTACCAATTGCATCGCCATCGGACCACTAGTAGCGTGAGCGCATGCGCAAAAGTGAATTTCCCGGTATCTCAGTTTCTAATTGACCTATTCGCTCAAATTTTTAGGGTAGTTGGGGGATGACTCCGAAAAAATCACCTATGAATTTCGCCACAACTGAATGAGTGATGGCTACTGCGCTTGTGCAAACTTGAAATTTATTGTCATAGGCATAACTCCGAAACTATTCTACCAATTCGCTGAAATGATTTCACTCACTGATTCCATAAGACCATGTAACGAAGGTGGGGAAGTTATACTGTCTACACAACTTGGAGGACTTTTTTTAAAGTTGTATCGATTGCATTGTAATATGATTCAAATACTTGGGAGATCTGTGGTAGGCGAAGTTTGGATTATCATAAAAAGGTATAGCAGTGCAAAATAACAATAAATAAAAAACACATACATTCAAGAAGATGATTTCAGTGTTTGATAATATTTAAGTAAGACCTCTTCTACTTAAAAAAAAAAAGTAGACCCCATCCCAGTAGTATGACCTCTAATAACCTCTACATCCTCGGCAAGAAAACGATTAGTGAAATATGCAAACATGAAATATCTACGGATGTAGATACCACGGAGAAGGCCAACAAAATTTAACCCATTTGCTCGTCTACTTACATTATCAAGTACCTACCTTACCTACCCTCTGAAATGGAGATGATTGTAAATTTCAAGATTGAATTATCCGAATCTTATTCTTAGGGAAATATCGAGTTATGGATGAAGGCAACTATAACTGATTCTAGAAGCGAAAGTTGACCATAATTTCCTTCGCTTGTGTGCATCTACTTGAGAATAGTGGTTGCAATACAGTTCACACATATACCTCTACCTGCGGCCTCATCCGTTAGTTGTATTGAAATAGGTAGGTATAGCGTTGATCTTGTGTTATGCACCTCTAACCCATATCCACTAACTCTGATACTATACTACAGGTACCGATGCATTATCAAACGAAATATCACATGCACTAAATATTATCTCACTATGACTCATGTACGATAACACTATTGGTTACACCTTGGTAACACAAAACGTGTTACACCTGATATTAACGTGCAATCATTCATAAAGGTCAGCATGCAAGACTGTAATGGGTTATCCTGCACTGGCCATGTAAATAGTAAACTACCTATAACAACAACAACATCAACGTTGAAATGATTACCCATGACAACCATCCACAAATTCAACATGACGTACATTGCTAAATTCAATTTAATTAGATTATCAATGGATTTCAACGCCACAACTTCTGAGCGATTCAAAGCTAAGTAGGTATTAGTTTGTAATGCTGTTGACTGGGATTTGATTGTTCCCAACAATAAGTTTTCTAACTTATTCTTTCACTCTTCAAAACCGTGCAGAAATGTTGAATTTCGAGAAATCAAAGAGCGGTATTTGATACACTGTCGAATTAATGATTCTTGTTTACCGTTGTTCATTGGAATAATCCACAAACTGCCAAGCACTGCAGGAGGAGAATCTAGTTGACCGGATCCCAAACATAATTTAATTCTTGCAGGAGGTAAATGGAATTCCAAGCAACAATAATAGTATGGCAAGTTGACAATAATTGCTGTATATTTGACTGTCTCCATAGGCATCCTGCTGCTGGACCTAAACGATAAACGCGTGACGTATTGGCGCATGTGCACTATTTTCAAGAGTGAAATGCCATTTCGCCGTCGGTCGCTGAATGAATCTACTGGGAGAGGAGGTACGTACAGGTTATGAAAGGTCGCTTTGTTTACGCTCGTGGCATTTGGACGGTTGAAGATCGCTGGAGAATCATTTAACCCTTCGAGTAACCAAAAACTGGCCGGAACTACCTCTACAACTGCCATGCCACTGATAACGTTACTCACAACTGGTTGGGGAGGACGGAATAGTATGTCATCAATGAGGAAAGACGTTCTCCGCGGCCACGATTCATGCAGTTGTAATTTGTCGTGGTGATGCGCGGCCATGTCTGAAACTAAAGACTGTAAGTTTGCCAACCCCAAAAGCGGTAAGGGGGTTGGCATGGATGGTGGGGTAAGAAGCCTCCTCATTGGTCCATCGATTCAGGCAGTTGACGTACACGCCATTGGCTCCCTTCGTCCCCCACCCTTCGGCTAAGCTAAAAGGGGCTTTATCCTTCTCCCCTACAGCCATTAGGTTCCTGTTAGCGGTTAATTCCTACTCTTCTCCTCTTTTAACTCTCGCCTTCCCCAGCTATCAGGATGTTAATTAACATCTTTTTTATCGAACTCCGTGACCAATAGCGGTTTGGTTGGAAATTGTCCAATTTCATGAGTAAACAACGGTCATCGTAGAAAGTCGGTCTTCCTACTATATGTCGATGCCAGCACAGGCGATGAGCTTTCGGTGTAGGTACACAAGTAACAACTAGGTAGTATCCCACCAGCTCTCTGAAGGAGTATGATAGCAGTAACGCCATCCCTGTGACTAACAGATGAAACAAACTGATGACTAGAAAAAAACGTGTGCCAAGTTGGGTGGACAGTATAGCTTCCTCACTGTTGTAACATGGACGTATAGAATCAGTTAGTCAACATTTCAGCAAAATTGGTAGAATAGCTCTGGCGCAATTACTATAAGCTTCAAGTTTGCGCATGCGCAGTAGCCATCACTAATCCAATTGTGGCAAAATTCATAGGTGATTGTTGTGGAGTCAAGCCCTCAACTACAATCTGAATTTGAGCCAAATCGGTCCATTAGGAACTGAGAAATGGTAGTTTCTAGAAATTAACGTTAGCGCATGCGCTCACGCTACTAATAGTCCAATGGCTATTAAATTAATAGGCAACTGTCTATGAGCTACCTCGGACAATTTTGAAAATTGGTTGAGTAGTTCCAGAGCTATGGCTATGAAACTCATCTCAAAATTGCGCATGCGCAGTAGGTATTACTGATACAATCGTGTCGAAATTCGAAGGTAATTGTCAACCTCCAACTACCCTCCACATTTGAACGAAATAAGTCCACTAGGAACAGAGATATCGTAGTTTCAGGAAATTCACATTTGCGCATGCGCACACACTACTAGTGCTCCGATGGCGATGAAATTCATAGGGGGCCCTCTAGGTCCTTAACCGCGTAATCCCTAAAATTTTTACCGAAATTGTAAGGGAGTTCCGGAGCTGCGCCTATGACAACAAATTTCTAGTTTGAGCTTGCGCAGTAGCTATTGATGATCCAATCGCGACGAAATTCATTGGTCATTGTCTTTGAGTCAGCCCCTGACTGCCCCGAAAATTTGAGCAAAACATGTGGATTAGGAACTGAGATACTGGGGTTTCAGGAAATTCACGTTTGCGTGTGCGCACACACTACTAGTGCTCCGATGGTGATGAAATTGATAGGTGATCCTCACGGGGCTAACCGGCACAATCCCTGAACATTTCATCAAATTCGGACCATATTTTCATATAGTTTTGCCTGGTACAAGGAATTTACCACAGACCGACAGACAGACTTTGCCTCGATGCCTCAATTTGGATCAGGCTGAGGAGTGGCAACTGCATGGATTTTCCGACAGCTCAGAAAAGGGATTTACTGGTGTTGTATATCTTCGTTGTAACTTTCCTGATGGTAGGGTCCAGGTATCCCTCATGATGGCTAAATCCAAGGTAACTAGCGCCGGAAGACTTGTTCACTTCCACGTCCGGAACTCTGTGGTGTAGAGCTCGTCACATGACTTCTTCATCGAGTGTGGGCCCTTCTTGCGCCCTCCGGAGGCGTTGCTTCAACCACAGCTTCGACAGACTCAATGGTGGCTCCTTGGCACCTTCGTACAAAACAGCGTCAGAGTTGCTCAGGAACTGGTTCCTCCTGAAGCATTTCGGCATGTTCCTTCAGCATCCAACTCAGCAGATTGTGCTTGTCGATGCTTATTCCCATCAGAGATCCTGTCACACGGACTGTAGATGTCTGGTTCATTGTGGCTCCCATCACCGCCAGAGGCCTGGCCAATGACGGAATGCAGTATAACACCCGAATCTTCAGAGTTGACGGCACGCGTGATGACTCTTTTGATAGACGTACAAGTTGGGGATGCATCTTTGCAGGCCGTCACCCGATATTTTGTCAGTTCTCATCAGAGGATGCTCTGAGTCGTCGCTTGGGCTAGACGCTTTCTGTATAATCTTATGATGCTGCGGTGGTGTGGTGGCTTGTGTCAGCCTTGCCCAGCAAGAGACCTTCCCTGTGGATAGTACGGCTTCAGCTGGGAAAATTGGCCCTTCAACTGCTAAGTCGTTTGGCTCCTATGCTTGACTCAGTGGGCATAATTCGAGTAAGAGGTAGATTGCGCCACTCGGACCTTCCAGTTTCGCAGAAACACCCGATGGTGTTGCCTTAGAATCACCCGTTTACCACTCTGATCATTAATTATTGCCATGTGATCAGCTGCCTGCCAGACCCTCGACTCTTCGAGCTATTTTGAGCCGTAGTTTTTGGGTTCTCTCCTTCCAGTCTGCAGTTACTGTCCAAGTGTCCAGATGCATGACTTGCTTTCGTAGTAAGCCCAAGGCGATTCAACCTCCTATGGCAGATCTACCACATACTAGAGTGCAGGCTGGAAAGCCTTTCTCTGTAACTGGTGTTGATTATGGAGGACCATTTGAAATCACCATGTGTCGAGTGAGAAAGGCCAAAATTTTGAAGGCCTACATCTGCTTGTTTGTCGGCTTCAAAACCAAAGCAGCTCATCTAGAGTTGTCTTCTCAATCACCAACGCATTTCTGGCAGCCTTGAAGAGATTCATAGCAAGAAGAGGGTCTGTGAGCATCATTTAAAGCGACCGCATGGCACTAATTTCGTTGGTGCTAGTTGCAGATTACAATCATGGAGTGCCTTGGTCAACTCAGATCAATATTACCAGGATGCAGTAAACAAGCGTGCGTTGGTGCGGTTGTTATGTTTCTGCCACTTCTAGGCAGATTGACTGGAAGATGATACCTGCTGGTTATGGGTACCCCATATGGGTGGCATATGGGATGCGAGTATAAAATCCACCAAACGTCTGCTCGCTCGTGTTATGGGGCAACAACTGTTAAAATATGAGGGGTTTTCTACAGTTCTAACTCAAGTTAAGTCTGCCTTGAACTCTCAACCACTCACGCCAATGAGCACTGACCCTAAAGCATGAAAAACACTGCCCTCACGTCACATGCTCTCATGTGATGTCATGGGGAGTCATGTCACGTCACTAAAGTGTGGTTGAAAGTTCTCCCATAAGACAGTAGGTGATTGATTCATTCACGGCAGCCACACTGACGGCACGTCACGCTCTCACGCTCACGCCATGGGGCGCACGCGTGATATTACATGATTAGGTTTCTGTGATCTATTTCAAGATTTCAGATTTTTTGAAATTCAATTCTCTTTTTCTTGTATTAATGACATTTTAATTTTTTTTTGGGGGGGGGGATTTTTTATCTCGATTCCTTGATCATATTTTGGCCTCTGAAACTCTGAAATAAGCACTGACCCTAAAGCATGAAAAACACTGCCATCACGTCACATGCTCTCATGTGATGTCATGGGGAGTCATGTCACGTCACTAAAGTGTGGTTGAAAGTTCTCCCATAAGACAGTAGGTGATTCATTCACAGCAGCCACACTGACGGCACGTCACGCTCTCACGCTCACGCCATGGGGCGCACGCGTGATATTACATGATTAGGTTTCTGTGATCTATTTCAAGATTTCAGATTTTTTGAAATTCAATTCTCTTTTATACTCGTATTAATGACATTTTAAATTTTTTTTGGATTTTTTATCTCGATTCCTTGATCATATTTTGGCCTCTGAAACAATAAAAAATCACTAGGTGCACGTTACTACAGAGCCCGTCAACATACAACTGATGATTGGTCGTGGTACCAGTGCGCTTATACGCAGATGATATCACGTGATGGGAAACTGCACATGAGAGCACGTGACGTTAGGCCAGTGTGTTTCTGCCTTAATGATCTACCGGCGATGACACCGGGACTTGTCCTAGTGATGGAACCACCAGGCATCTTGGATGGACCACCATTGTCAACGCCTGCCACTTCCTTGAGAGATGGATGATTGCTCCTCACTCTTTTGTTTAAGTCTTTCTGGCATCGCTGGGCCTCAAACTATCTCAACACGCTACAATCAACAAATGGACAGCGCCATCACAACATATCAAGCAGTGCTGAGTGTCGGCCCTTCTTGCGCCCTCCAGAGGGGTTGCTTCGACCACAGTTTGGACAAACTCAATGGTGGCCCTTCATTGGGCTCGGCCTCCACCTAATATTTTGGACATTTTTTTGCAAACTATAATGCCCTCGGAGTATTCTTCTGGGAATGAGGGGATTTCTGTTGTTTGGATTTCTGAATTGTTGCTCACGTAATGGGGAATCATCATCGAATTTTCCTTTATGTAATATGTAATAATCTTATTTTATGTAATGTTATTATTTATTTTTTTATTTTTATTATTATTATTTTTTACGTTGCACAACCCCAGAGCTGTGCCTCTTAAGTACAGATAGTTAATATCAGACAAACATCAATATTACAGAGAAACATTGTACGACGTTCTTATTAACTGGGAGACCACACTTATGAATCGAGTTTACTCGTGTTCTAAATTTTGTTTAATGAAATTTGACTCTTGGGGTAAAGGCACCTGTTGGTAAATTTTCTGTGAATTCATACAAAGTAAGTGTGAGTTGGGTTAATTTTACAGCTCTACTTCATTCAAACAATACAGTTGAATCGTTAAGGTTTTGTAGCCATTTTAGATTTTATTCCTATTGAGTGGGGATGTCTCCAGCTATGCTCCAGTATGCTCTTTCCTAGCTGCATATTTTTCTCCCGTATTTTCCCCCGTTGTATACTATCTTTGTAATAATCTTGCTATCAACCGCCTGTTATCAGAAAGATGGACGCCAATCCGCCAGAAAAAAATTACGTTTTAAGTAGATGTGGGAAATGGTTAATGGTACCTGAAATTGGGGGACGTTATTTTTTTTACAATGAGTTAACTGGGGTGTTTAAAATCAGCGTAAAATTTCGTCTGCGAAAAATAGCGATTAACGAACGTTTTGAATAGATTCCTCAATCATGATGAATACACAAAAGTTCCATTCATGCAGCATGAGTTGGTGAGCGAATTTTCAAAGAATAATTTTAACCGATTTTGTTGGTGATTCTTATAGGAAATTTCACGCTGATTCCGAATATACCATATGTTCCTATGTTTAAGATGGTATCTCACACCAAAAACCTCGAAAAACACGTTTTTTAGCAATTCTTGAAACTAAAATCTCAAAATTTCACCCCTTGGAGTACTCCAAAAATTCTGACCAACGAACTCAACCTCACTTTTGATATTATTGATATTTTAAAATTTTTTTGGATTTTTTATCTCGATCCCACGGCCAGATATCGTCTGGAATGACACATATATAAACATATATATAAATATATACATATAAAAAAGTGTTAGTTTTCAAGAATCATTTTAGAATGGTCTGAAACGGATTTCCATGAAGAAAATTTTCAAAAATTTGCATTAGAATTCTGAATTTCTTCATTCTTCGAAAATTCGCTAATGAGGAATCGGACTGTGTTAAACCAGGTAAGTACCTCATTCCACTGTTTCGGAAGGACGCAATTGAAGTTTCTGAGCTGTACTGTGGTTCATTTTTAATCCCTTTTGGTAAAACTTCGCTGGATTCCATCTCCAAGTATATTAGCAGGTACTTTTTGGGATTTTTGAACAATATTTAGAACATAAATTTTGTAACTTTACCCGTTTCAAGGATACTGTGCTTCAAAAATACACTTTTCTGGATTTTTGAACGTGACATTCAATAAAGATAGAGCAAAATTGGGGTTCCAAAATGACCAAGTTGGCCCCAATAACGTCCAATGCAGGGTTACTTAAACGTTGGACCGGCCTCGACCAGCTGGACCATGGCTTTCCCTTTTTTCATATTCTCGAAATTCATAATAGACCTATTTCTAAAGAAGAATTTCCTGTTAAAAATCCATCATCTTACCACGAAGGTATTCAATACTACCAGGTGAACCCGTTCGTTGCACAGAATAGTTTTAAAGCTAACCATTCGGCTGTCCTCATCCCCTCGAATTTCAAATTTCCTACCATTTTATAAAAGATATACTAAGTTTCACTGAATCTTAGTATTAGAGTTAGGTACACCCTAGTTTCATTCAGCTTAGATCATCTATAGAGGGTCGTGATCGCCAAAAACCTGGATTTACCTCAACCCGTTCCCCTCTCACAGAAGGGATTCTGGCTCCAAGTTGAGAACTTTCCAAGAGTCTTCCTGTCATCTCCTAATATTCATCTATTTTCAAACAGTTCAGATAATGTGAAAACTTGTCAATACGGTTGATTAATTCGACACTGTTTCGATCTGAAATATCGGATCGAAAGGTGAATCGAATCGTCACTAGTTTCACGTACCTAGTTTGAATCACAACGTACCCCGGTCAACCCCACCCCCTTCCCCAAAACTGCCCCACCACGTTAGATTATAAAAATTCCCTGTATTTATAGCCTTGCATTTTCTTTAAACTAGACATCCGAAGACATTCGACAACTCACATCAATTCCACGAATCATCTTTATTGTCAAGAATACCTATAGTTACATATAATAGTTACTAGTTACAACTTGATTCAGCCCCGTGTACCGATGGTCGTGTGATTTTTGCTGCTGGTGTATTTGACATTTTTCCTCTTAACTATATACAAAAACATTTTTCCTCTAGTAGGTGACACATAAAACCCCTGCTACGAAGGCAGAGAGATGGTCAGACGAAGAAAAATGGGAATGACTGTGCCTACCGCATTCAAACAGCATGAAACGGTACAAACGCAGACTTACGATTTTATTAATATTTGATAGATTTACATTAATATCAGAGCCCGATGTACGTACAATCGTCGTATGCAGTATGAATGATCGCCTGCCTGGTTCTTCTGCAGAACTCCTCTTTGAAATGGCGTTTACCTGGTGATTGGAAAGTTTGAGAAAGAAGTTTAGTTCGTACAAAAGGTACTCGTAATAGAGGACGTTAGGATAGCGAGAGAGAGACAGCAAAGGTCTCGACAAGGCGGAACCATGCCCTACCGCCATCCAGCCAGAAAACACTTGTCAAATTAGTGTAGTTTCACCAGATCGAGAACGTGGGAGTAGCTTTCTGTTGAACATTTTTTTTTTTTTTTTTCTATTGGGACGGGGCAGGCCCTTAGTCACTTAGACCAAGGTTGATCTATTGTGACACTGTTCCCTTTTCAATTAAGTACCCTTTTTAAGGCCTCTTCTTTCACGAAGTGAAGGAGTTTCTCGGGCGTTTCCCGAACAATATCGGCCGGGACAAGAGTACCTTTACCGAAATGCCGGAATCTAGTAGATGCTACAGCAGGGCACTCACAAAGTATGTGCTCTGCCGTTTCGACTTCTTCGCAACAGAGTCGACATTCAGCTGTCCTGGCCTTGCCAATTTTGTTGATGAGGTGGTACCTTAACGGGCAAGGGCCAGTGAGGAGACCTGTTATGGTGCTAAGGTCCTTTCGCCTCAGTGACAGCAGAGCTTTTGCCCTCTTCTTGGAAATATAAATGAACCGCTTGGCTTGCCGCTGCTGAGGAGCGTTGCGCCAATATGCATTTCTTTTGTTGTCCTCCCATCTTTTGACCTGTAGAGAAATGAAACTCTTGGTGACCCCAAGTTGGGGTTCAGGGCCAAAAGGCTGGGACTCTGATCCCTTTTTGGCGAGGCGGTCGGCCTCTTCATTGCCCTCTACTCCCTCATGGCCAGGTACCCAAAGCAAAATGTCAGTTTGTTACCCTGAGCAGCCATCCGAAGGGAGTTCAGACAGTCCGAGGTCAGCCTAGAAGTTATTGAGTAGGCCGATATGGCCTTTAGGGCTGCCTGG